>CAMTDV010000005.1:73976850-74576850 GCA_947069175.1 Scalesia atractyloides | reverse complement strand
TATATTTCAGCATTATATATATATATATATATATATATATATAAGAGAGAGAGAGAGAGAGAGAGATGTGGGACCTCGGGGGCAAAAGTGAAATTGCACGAATTTAAACGTTATTTTACTAAGTTCGTGAAAATAACGTTAAAAGCGGTGGACGGTTAATCATGCATCATGCGGTGACGTTGATAGCCGAAAGACAAGGGGTACATGCATTAATCGGCCTTTGTCCCGATTGTTGCCGAGTGTTATGTGCCTTATGTCCAAGGCTTGATGCAAAACTACTATCGAGCCAGGGGAAGCAGACTATCTACATCTTACCCTCCTCAGACCCTATTTGCACAAACTTAGATGAAAATGTTATAAACACATTTGTAAAATAATAATAATAATAATAATAATAATAATAATAATAATAATAATAATAGATAAATAAATAAAACTTTGTCGAGTCCTTAGTTAGCCTAATGTGAATTTGTTTACGGCGATTTAAATTTTTTTACATCACCAATAAAAAAATTTACACCCGATGTAAATTTTTGCATGCGACATTTGTTTTATTTTTTCACTGGAACAAGTGATTTTTTTGAGATTTTTGAGAAAAGAAAAAGTTAAAAACCTTTTGGAAGATGTAGTTCTCATGGTTCTCACAACTCAAGCTGGAACAAGTAATGTGTTCTCACAGTCAACAAAAAGAAAACTCTAAACGACTCGATTAACAACTTCACTTATTTATTCAAGTTTTTCAAAATATTTTTTTTGTCTATAATGGCATCTCGAAATTGGCAATTACTGATGGAAAATATTATGACAGAAAGGAGATCTACCGCCGGGGAGAACAAACTCAAAAGCAGCATATCCTTTTCCTGACTCGGACATTGAAAACGAGCTAAACGAGTTAAGGCAAAGAACCAGGGACCTATAGACAAATTAATAATCTTGGCACCAGAGTCAAATATTAGTTCATCAACTCTATTATACAGGAAGTTCATATTTTTTGTTTCTGAAAAATGGTTATGGAATGATATTTCATACTGTTTACCATCAAAGTTGCAATGAACTGCCTTTAATTGTGTTTCATATTCATGAGTTTTTTCATGATAGATCTAAATGAAACAGTTATGTAAGTTTCTTACTGTTTATTTTCATATTGTTTGTTTGTACTTTGTAATTGTAATTAGTTTTAGTTTCCTTATAATAAAATTAATTTAATTAGAAAATTATTGACCTAAGTTTGGACCAGGGTACAAATTACTATCTGGCTTATAGTAAAGATTTGGAAAAATATCGTAAAACAAAAAGAAACTATTTTAGTTTTGTATATACATATTTATTCTTATTTTATTATGTTTATTCAACGTAATTAGTTATGTATTTACATATATATTCAAAAGTTGAATACTACATTTATTTATTATCATATATATTCAAAAGTTGAATACTACATTTATTTATTTATTTATTGTTAGGACTCGGTCAAAAAGGCTCAATGAGATTTTTTTAAAGTAGTTTTTCAATTATCGGTATATAACAGCATAAAGTAAATATTATACAAAGATAAGGTTTGTGTAAACATAGACATTTTTCGTACAAGTGTAACAAGTCTATGCAAGTATGGTGTTTTAAATTTTAGGTATGGTGTTTTATATTCTTTTGATATGGTATTATATAGAATAACATCAAAAACAACAATTTATAACAGTCATATCTATTCGAGGCATTTAATTTAAAACACATTGATTTCATTCTTCGTATTGTTTTTAGATTTCATGTCTAGAATACATTTAATTGTGTTTTAAATTGTTATGCTTGTTGTTTTTCTATATAATACCATGCCAAAAAAATATAAACATTATACCTAAAATTTAGAGTAAACTGTCATTTTGGTCCCTGAGGTTTGGGCAGTTTTACCACTTTAGTCCAAATTTAAAACTTTTTACATCTGGATCCCTGTAATTTCAGTTTTATTGCCATTTTGGCCCAAAAATAAAATCAAGTCAGATTTCTCAAAAAAAAACCTGCTATTTTGTCCTTTCCTCAGGGGCAAAATGATCATTTAAGCATTATATATATAAATTACTCTCTCCCGTTACTCTCCTCTCTCTCTCTTTCTCTTTCTATTTTCTCTCTCTCCCTCTCTCCTCTCTGCTGCCATTGCACCACCGCCACCTCCTCCCCCTTCTCACCACCGCCATCATCAACACCCACCCCACACCACCGGCAGATCCTCCACCTCCTTCACACTTCTACCGCCAGATCTCAACACCTCCTCCGCCTGCAACTGCAAATCGAACTCCGTCTGCAACACCTCCTCCCCTTTATCGATTTCACAAAGTGGTGGAGATGATCAGGAGAAGGTGCAAGCAGAGAAATGAAACCGTAGAGGATGAGAATAACACTGGATGTGACGAAAATTGCCGGAATAAAGTAACGGGAGCGGTTATTGGTGTGGTGGTTGTGGCGCCGCTGGTGGGCAGCCATGGATGACAGCGACGTTTCTCTCTCTCTCTCTCTCTCTCTCTCTCTCTCTAAAGAACTTGATTGTGGTGGTTCGGTGGTGGTTCTTGTTGTTTGTTATCGATCTTGTTGTTTGTTATCGATCTTGTTGTTTGTTGTTGTTGATTGGTGAAGAATTTGATGAATCTGGATCTTGGTTCTTGAATTTAGGAATGTTAATTTAGGGCTTTTAACTGAAATAATCATTTTGATGATGGTGGTTTGCTGGGGTGAGGGTGGTTCGGTGGGGTGAGGGTGGTTCAGTGGTGGTGTGGCGGTGGTGGCTTGGTAGGGCAGCGGTGGTGCAGGGGTTGGAGATGGTGGTGGTTCTATGGGGATGATGAAGGTTGAAGATGAAGGTTGAAGATGAGAACATATGACATATGATCATTTTGCCCTGAGGAAAATGATAAAATAGCAGGGTTTTTTTATTGAGAAATCTGACCTGATTTCGTTTTTTGACCAAAATGACAATAAAACTGAAACCACAGAGACCCAGATGCAAAAGGTTTCAAATTTGGACTAAAGTGGCAAAATTGCTCAAACCACAAGGACCAAAATGACAGTTTACTCTAAATTAAAACATCATGCCTATATAGACTTTTTACACTTAGTACGAAAATCATAGCTTTTTACATTAAGCAAAAGGGTTGAAATAATATATATAGTTTTAGTGAGGTGAATAGGATTATACCATATTGAGCATTAAATGGTTCAATCTATGGTGTTACACATATATGTTTGCACTATTTTATTTTGACTAGTATTGAGCCCCCGTATTGTGAGACAGGGGGCGTAAAAGCGTGCTACCATTGATGTGTATGAGGCGTAAAACCGTGTTAGGTGGCAAGCCAAAAAACGACCAAAACCGAGGAAAATGTAATACAAAAACACGAATTTTATCACTAAGTGACTCGCGTAACGTAAAACGTATACAAACTGAATGTATACGATCACCTATTAAAAAGTTGAGGTTGTCAAAGTGATATTGTGTAAAGTTTTTAGAAACCAGGAGCAAAAGTGACAACTTTAAAATTTCAGAGTAAGGAAAAAATGACTAGCCAAGAGATGTATTTATGTGAGTTTGAAGGTAATGGCCTGTGTCTTCTTGGACCACAATGCTGATTTCAGCTGGCCAAGATTTATATATGTGAGTTCGAAGGGGTGAAAAAAAGCTGATGCATCCATTGCATAGTGGTATTCATGGTGGTGACTTTGCAAATCACACCCAATTAGCCCTTGTTAAATTTTTAGAGATAGATGATACTAGGAGTGGACGCTAAAAAGAGGATAAAACTAATCAAAAACCAAATTGTGTCTAACATATGACGATATCTAACTTGATAGCTTTAGGCTTGTTAATGTTGAAGTAAGTAGGTTGTTGCCTACTTAATAACTAACCAAACAAGAGGGACCAAAGTTGGATAAATTGAAAGTTTAATAATAAAAATTAAAACTAAACACCACACACACTAAGTGTGTGCGTGTTCTGGAACGATCAGGGAAAGCTCCAAGTAGCCAAACCCTAGTTCATCAAATAACATCAAATTGAAGGGTTACTTGGGGCTCAAATTCATGAATAAACGTGAATTAACGATCACCCAAGCTAGGGGATCATAAGGTATGTCGAATTTTTGATATTTATGAAGTTGTGAAATTTGATGAACATCACAAGATGCGATTTATGTATGAATCTTATAGGCTATGACCAAATTCGTGATGTATACTTGCTTAGGAACAAAACCCTAAGTGAAAATTCTACATAGGTTCTATGATTTGGATATTTAGATAATACCACACTTAGACAAGTGGTTTTAATATTATGATGAAACTGATGATATAAACATGATTAGAATCATCATGCATGAAGGTAATAAGAAAGCGTTTGAGTAATCTATGATTTCGAGTATATGTTCATACTTGCCATTGAGAGGGTTTTGTATGATATGAAGAAATGAACGTTATATTCATACTAAATGATGTTTGACATCATCATGTGTTATGAATGATTGAAATTATCCTAAGTTAATGTTAATAAATTCGTAAACTTAGTTAAGAAACGTAATTAAAATGGTGGCCTAAGAATAGTGCTTACCGGGTAATTCGTTGAACTTAATTGTGAAAAAACATAAGTAAATAGGCGAATGACTTTTAAAAGTCAAACCGACCTATGATAGAGTTCAATAAGTAAAAGTGGTATGAAGGTTCATAAGGTTTGAAGGTCATGATCTACAATGACTAATCTAATCACCTTATGGACATTATATGATAAGTTTGACGCTTGACAAGCTAGGTGGAAGCTTGGGAAGGAAGCGGGTCAAACGAATCAAGTATGAAGGAGAAAGCGTAAATTGGATGCAAGGTAAGTAAAGCTTACACCCTTTTTATAGAATACATACTTGTGTCTATTGAATGTGAATAAAGTAAATTTCGTAATTGAAATATGATGTTCTGATGTGATATAATATGGGCCGGAACAAGTGAAAATGGTGAGAAACCATAATTTATGGTAAAAAGGGTAAAACGCTAAATTTAGTCATGTGATGAAGAACAAATAAAGAATTTTGAAACATTACGTTATGGTATAAACCGTGACGGGTAAAAGTGGTAAAAATAGTAATCCAGACATGAGTTGATGGATAGATAAAGAGATTTGAAAAGACACCACATGGCGTAAGTTATAACGGATCAAACAAAATATGAAACAACTTTTAAATAAGATGAACTCACGGAGTAAACCGGAATAAAAGAAGTGAAATGGTAATTAAAGACCACCTCATAAAGATAAATGGTTATTCCAAATAAATGGGTCGAATGGTGTTGTTAACACCATTTGACAATAATATTTGATGATCGCTTGTTGAGTTTTGTGATCACAGGAAAATAAGATAAGGTTCGCGTTGCTATTATCTAGTAACTAATAGTGAAAAGGTACTAAAACGGGTCAAAATGTTGACCCGAACCAGGTACGCATAAATAAGATTATAGTTAAACGAGCGATTTTGGTCAATTATTTAGTTAAAGTCCTTCGTCGTAAAATGAGGGACTAAAATTGACCAAAACACCCTTGATGGGTAAATCGGGCAAACGATCCTTATGGGTTTGTTAGAAACATATATTATGGTAATGGTAAACCTTAGATAAGCATAAAAGTTATAGGTAAAATCCTTCACGGGTTAAACGCCTAAAATGAGTCTATTCCGTAAAATGGCTAACCGAAGGGTAATATTCGGGATAGTTGGTTTATTATAGCAAATCCACCACAATATTGGTTGTGGTGAAATATAAGTAGATATTTTAAAATATGGAATTGTGAAGTTTGAAAAGAAAAGAGCGAGATTTAGACTTAATTGTTTAAATTCCCTAAACGGGTCAAAAATCTTATAATTGAGTTTCAAGCCGAGAGCTTGAAATTTAGAATTTTGTGAATTCCAAAGTTGGGTTTTAACTCCATATGATGGGGAATTAAATTACGGTAACGTAGGAAGAAACGGGTCGTAAAACGGATAAGAAACGAGAAAGTTTTGGATGTTTTCGTAACAGGGACTGAATGTGTAAAAGCTGAAACTAGGCTGCAGCGTGACCTACGGTTCTGGACCGTGGCTCACGGTCCAGACCTGCTGTTGAAAGTGTAAAAGCTGAAACTAGGCTGTAGCGTGACCTACGGTTCTGGACTGTGGCTCACGATCCAGACCTGCTGTTTTGAACAGACCGGGTGAGCCGAGACCTACGGTTCCCAACCGTGGCCTACGGCAGACCTTTTAAAAAAATAATAGAGTTAATTGGCCGAATGGTCCCTGTGGTTTGCCATTTTTCATCTTTAGTCCCCACCTTTTCAAAATAGCATGTTTGATCCCTATGGTTTAATAAATTGTTACTCGGATAGTCCCTAAGGTGGATGAATGTTAGTTTTTCCAATTAAATCAATATGAAATGACTAAACTACCCCATATAATAAAAAATCTAAAAGAAAAATTACTAGTGGGTCTCACCTCATCTAATTTAACTCAAACCTATCATTTCCCCATGTTCTCTCCGTCAAACCCCAACCCTCCCGTCTCCACCCTCCTCTGCCTCTTCTCCACCCAAGTCTCTACCTTCCTCTGCCTCTGCTACACCTTCGCAGCCAACACAAAATCCAAAGCCTAGTCTCCATATCATTGTATTGTTGGCCGGGAACGGTTGTAGGTGGTCTATGGTGGTGGCGATTAGGTATGACGGAGGTGTGTGGGGGTGGGCATTTCAGCGAGCTTTTCGATTGTTCATTGATTTCTTAGTTTTGATTTCTTGTTTTGATTTTGGTTCTTTGCATTTGATAATGGTTCACTTTTTTTGGCTACTGAAATTCCAATCCTGGAATTATCATGATTTCTTGAACCCATTCTGGTTGACTACGTTTGTTTTGGTTCACTGAATGTTATTACGGAAGGCATTAATGTTTTATTTGTTTGATTGATTTTTGTTGTTCATAGTTAGTTGCTGGTAAAATATGGTTGTAGGCTTAGTATTAAAAGCTTATTTTTTGTTCTAGTTCTAAACCCACTTTGCTGTTGTACCAATTTTAAGCCATTAAATTGGAGTTTTTTTTTTTTAATTAACACTCTTGTGACTAGTCTAAGTTCCAATTTGCATAAAAGCAGTAACTTGTCGTTTGACATGGTTGTAGGTGTTGGTTATGGTGGAGGTGGGTGGTGATATGGTGGTGCAGGAGCAGGACCAGGTGGTGTATTAGAGGATGAAGAAGATGTGAGGGTGGGGGTTGGACCCACAAGGCTTTTTTTTATTATTTTGTATTTATTATTTAGGTGGGCCCACTTAAAGTTTAAATTCTTTAGTGTTTTGATTTTTATTTATAACAGTAAGAGTGTTTTTGTAATTTCGTATTTAGTTAACTCTAAAAACTAACCTCCATCCTTCTTAGGGACTATCCAAGTAACAATGTGTTAAACCATAGGGAGCAAACATGCTATTTTGAAAAAGTTGGGGACTAAAGATGAAAAAATGGCAAACCACAGGGACTATCCGGGCAATTAACTCAAAATAATATTTTGTTTCTTGTTCGTGTTGATATACGGACTTGATTTAAACATGTTATAAGTTCGTATGACTAATCATTTCATGGTTCATGAAATATAGGAATATCTTGGGATGCCGGATGACGATCAAGCTCAACGAGGAACCGAACACAATCAAGATACAAGCTTCTGCACTACGTTTCGTCGTCATTTTTAAATGACGAACTTATTTACATCATGTTGTGTTGTTTCAATATAAAAATGTTTTAATGAACTCGTATTTTCGATGGATGTGTAAACGTAATTACACAATTATGGTCAAAACCATACGAAAATCGTTGAATATAAGTAAGGGTCTTACATATTGATTTTGAAAAAATGAATGATTGGGAAGAGTTGTCTTCTGATATGGACCCGTATGAACGTTGGACTATTTGGCGTAAAATATTTGAATTGTTTAAAAGCAAAAAAGATGAATCTGTAATGGAGCTAGTAAAACGTTTTTGTGACATGGTTAATCATTTAAAGCGAAGTATTTACGGGTGTCAAATTCGTATTGAAGATCAGTTTATGAAATTGGAAGATGCATTATCATCAGAATGGGATGATTTCTTGAAATAATTAAAAAAGAAACCTAGATTTGCCATCAATAATCTTTATGAATTTATGAGCGAAATTTGCGATCACATTCCTGTAATTGAAAACCTGAAAGTTTTAAAACTAAAAAAGGAAAGTGAGTTTGTGATTAAAATGGAAAATCCTGAAGTTTCTCAATCTTTTGCAGGTATACTCAGTGATCAAGGAAACGATCTGGAAATACAAAGTTTAAATGGTCAAATAAGGAGAGAAAGAAGAATAATGGCGAAGAATTGTGAAGAACAAGTTTCAAGTATATCTACAAATGAGTCTTCAAGTTCTAAACCAATCTGCCCATTCTATAATGAAGATTTTAGTGATTATCTGGCAGATAATGCCAAATTCTTGACCAAACTGGAGAGTTTGACATTAGAAAATAAAAAGTTAAAATAAAATGAAAAGATATTTGAAAATAGAATAAAAATTTTAGAAAATGAAAATTTTGTTTTAAATAAAAATGATTTTGAAAAACAAAATATAATAAACTCGCATCTTGAAAAAATCAGAAAATTTGAACAAGATGCTGAGATTGCTAAAAATAAAATTGTTGATTAAAAGAAATTGAAAGGTTTTGTGACCTCGTCATTAATGTTAGATCATATATGTCCAAAACTGATCAATGAGAATAAAAAGGTAATTCCAATAAATGACAATGTCACAAATTATGACGATGTCATAATTGAGGATTGTGATGATGATGATACCGACGATGAAAGTGATAAAAATGGTAAAAATGAAATATTTTTAAAACTAAAAGAGAAATTTCAAAAAACTGTTATACAATCTACTGAAAAATGTGAATGCTCAACGTAAAAACCTTCTTTTAAGCAGAATGGAGAACGAAAACAAAAGGAAGAACAAAGTTTTAGATATTCTAAAAAGTTTCAAAAGAAAAATAAAAGTTCATCGGTACGATCATCCAATTATTATAAAAATTCACAAAATTTGAAAATCAAAACTTACAAAAATTTGAAAATGAGTGGTACAGGTCGGACCACAGTGCTTCAAAGTCAAATCAAAATTATAGAAGAAACAGGAAAGCTGGCTACCACACTTCAAATCAATGTTATGATTTGAGTGTATGGTTTGTTAAAAAGGATCGATATGATAACAGGATATGTCACAACTGTGGAGTAATTGGACACATTGCTAGAAAATGTTCACAATTTAATACTAAACCTGTTCATATTGATAAGAAAATTTCTGAGGATTTGAAAGTACCAATTCAGGCATGGAACCAATGGACAGAAACTACAAACCAGGTGAAACCAGTTATTACTAAGTTTTCAAATTTTGAAACTGGTGAATCTTTGAATAGTAATGAACAAAAAGTTTCTACATTGTATTTCAAGAAAGCTTTAATGAAAAATCAAACATGGTTGGTGAAAGAAAAAGAAGTTACACAATCAGTGAAAATTGAAAGTTTAGAGAACTTTCCGAAACTTGAGAAAGTCCAAAATAAACCTGATTGTGAAAATAAAGTTAAAATTGAGGTTGAAGAAATAACTCCTAAGACTGAAAAGGCTTGGGTGTCACTATTCAACTAATTGTTTGAATTTTCATGCAGGAACTGCTAAGATGAAAGCAAATTACTGAGAATGGAGTTCCGTGGTGCACAACAAAGACATGGGTCGGGTTAACAAGTTTTATATAAAGGTCATTTTTATAAAATTTGAAATCCAAAAACGTTTACTTTGAAATTTTGAAAATTTTTGGAGAAAATTTTCCGCAAACATGTTTTAATAACGTTTACTTGAAAATTTCACAAATTTTTGAAGAAAATTTGAATTTTTTTTCACAAAACCCTCATTGTTGAACAGACAAAACTCAGGGATATAAATGTTTTATTAACACAAAAGTGTCAAGGTTTTTGTCATCATGAGGGGGAGAGAGTTTAAAAGATAAACTGTGAAGCAGTAATGGATGGAGAATTGAAGTGATTCTCATCAGTTGGTCAATGTTTGTCTATAAATAAAAAATTCCAAAAATATGTTTTTGATTTTAGGGGGAGAAAAATTTTCAGAAAATCAAAAAACATATTAAAAGCAAAGCGTACAAAAACATTGAAAAAAGGCAAAAGAGTTTTGTGTCAAAAAGGAAATGATAGTACGTCAGTGGACTATCACAGTATGCTAAGGATTCGTAAAGTTTAAAAGATTTAAACAAGTCTTACTGTGGATGTGTCGATACGCTTTACACGTTCAGTAGATTGTTTCTGAGATATAAACTAAATTTTACAACTGCTTAATTTGTGGATTAACATCTCTCGAATATATGGACTTAGTACTCCGAAATTTCGTTTGAGAGATTGCCTGATTCGGAGATATGAGCTCTTTATAGATGATTGATATCTGGGGTATTATACAAGTTCTTCTGATTTTGCGTAAGCAATGGCCTAGAACTTCTATAATGCTTTTGCCAAAATTCCCAAACTGCAGCAAAATTGAAAAAATCAAAAGATCTAATCAATTGCAGTTAAAAGATTCCATAATTGGAACAACACCTTAAAGTCAAGCCTTCATCTCTTTGTCGGTACGGTGGTACTAACATGAGCTCTCAAGGTCTCGCATAACCCAGATACGGATATCAATTACGCTATATTCACATGTAAGATGAAATCTAGGGAATCTTGATACATGAGTATATTCTGAGATGGGAACCATAGTTAAGTCAAGTTTCTTAATTCTACCTAACGTATCTTGGAACAATTGAGAAATGTGTTGAAGTTTAAGTGGACAAATATATCGATAATCTAGGTAAATTTGTTTAAAAATGAAAGTCATAATAAGGTCAACAGTACTAGTGATATGTCTAAAAAACTGATATGATCTTTTAACACAAACTCAACAAAAATATGTCTGTAAATATGTTTGTGCGTAGTTAGTGTTTCGATATTTATTTTCATAAAACCAAAAATATTCTATCTTGAGTTTCGACTACTGATGATGAAATGTTGATTTTCAAAATCTAGAGTTGTTGAACAAAAATTCTTGAAATTGAGATTGGTCTACAAAGTTTAAAAAGTTCATTAAGTTGAAACTTACATTTGAGTAAATGCATCAGTTTGTGTCAAAATGCTTAATCAAGATCATTAAGTTGAACTTGATACGTAAATCAATTTTTCAAGGTCATTAATTTGGACTTGATTAACTGATAGAGTTTAAAACTGATGAGAAGATTAAAATTTGAAATGGTTGTATTTAGAGGTTTCAAAGTTCGAATCTGAAATGTTTATTTGAAAGATTGAGGAACTTTGAAACAGAAAATAAATTTTAAAGGGGAGCTGGATAAAACACGTTGATTGAAGATAACAGAAAGCTCAAAGTAAGGGGGAGCATGGTGATTAAAGTTTTATCAAGACAAGCTCAAGAAAAGAGAATAGGTTTGAAGATCACGGATGTTAAAGTTATTCAAGAAACAAAGATCAGGAAAATTTTAAAGACTCCGGAGATTTAATTGAAGACTGATGACTACGGTAACATCCAAGGGGGAGTCTATTGATGCATATGTCTGTTGCCTACGTCATCGTATAACGTAGAGTCTATGTTTAGGAGCAAAATGTTGAATTTTATATATGTATAGAGACAAGTTCGCCCGAACTTGTGTTGATATGGACAAGTTCGCCCGAAGTTGTCATGTGAAGGACAAGTTCGCCCGAACTTGGCCATGTCACATTTCAAGCGAACTTGATCTCCTATATATAGGTGTCTTGTGATTTCATTTGTAACATTCAGAGATTTTGTAACCTGGACGGCGAAGCTCTGTCCAAGTGTTTCCAGGAGCTGTAACGTTTACTAATCAATGAAACAGTGATTAAACAGTAACAAACTTGTCTACAATGTCACTTATGCAAACGAATTCCGCACCTTAACCTTAGGTTTGCCAAATTAGGACCTGAACGATCCGTACAACGGACCTACATATTTTCACATCATTATAAATATTTTGGTCTTTTATTTGTTAAATAATATTTAGTTTTTTTATGTGTGAGAATAGGCCCTTTGGATAAATGAAGATTATTTAGTTTTTTTAGAGTTATTATTTTTTAACCCGACCTGAATCGAATGGGGCAACACATAACCCAAAACATAGCGATAGGAACAAAAATTTGGGTACCGCGACTTTCCGCCCCACGAAACATTTGGTCAAGCTCCGCCACTGCATAAAAACTTCATTTCTAATCTGGTCTAACCTTGTTTGCTAACACATCCACCTCAGCATCCTCATCTCCGCTACCTCCATTTTTGCGCACTTGTGTCTTCTTAATAGCCCAACAATCCGTCTCGTATAACATAGCAGGTCTAACTGCAATTTTATAAAACTTCTCTTTTAATTTAGTGATGAACCTCTTGTCGCACAATACCGTTGAGGCTGCTATCCACCTACACCAATCCCTATCTATCTCCCGATCAAACAAATAAAAAAAAGTTTATGGACTAGAAATGCAAATATACAAATCATAAGACATGTTTAAATAAATAATTATAATTTCATCACAGGTTACCGAATCTCCAAGCTACTGCCCCATTCATAAAGCCACTCTCTGAACATATCGAACCAAAAAAAGCTCCGATCTCCATTCAAACTCACCGATTCGATCACTTTGCTCTCTAGATGTCGGTAAATACTCTTTCTCCACAATTCGAATGTATTCAATTTGAATGTATTAGGTCAGTTTTATTTGTAAAATTAGGGTTACAGTTCTAATTGTTCATGTTAGGCCTTTGGTTGTATGATTATGAGCCTCTTTTGGAACGTATCAGTGATTAAATTGATATAAAAAGATTAATATGAAGTGTGTAAACAGATTTTGAATGTCTTAGGGCATTTTATGTGTGAAATTAGGGTTCGAGTTATAGTTTTTCATGTTGGCCTTTGGCTGTATGATCATGAGCCTGTTTAGGAATATATTAGTGATTATATTGATATATGATTTGTGTGAACAGATTTTTGAGTACAATGGAAGTGCCTTGGTGGCGATGGTAGGTAAGAATTGCTTTGCAATTGCTAGTGACAGGAGGCTTGGTGTTCAGCTTCAGACCATAGCTACTGATTTCCAACGTATTTTCAAGATTCATGATAAGCTTTTCCTCGGTCTATCTGGTCTTGGTTCCGATGCTCAGACACTGTAAGCGTTGATAGTCACTAATTTAGGGTTTTATGATAATAAACTTGTTGTGTTTGTGTGTGTATCTTGTTTGTTGTTTGTGTTAATTGAAATGTTTTTTTGTTTGTTTTTTGTGTTATTGTAGTCATCATCGGCTTGTGTTTCGCCACAAGCTGTATCAGCTGAGGGAAGAAAGGGACATGAAGCCTGAAACTTTTGCTAGCCTTGTCTCTGCTATGCTGTATGAGAAGAGGTTAGAATGAAATGAAACTTACTTTCTGTCTGCTATGCTGTATGAGAAGAGGTTAGAATGAAATGAAACTTACTTTCTGTATTTATGTCTGTCCAATGAATTTGACCTTGAGTAGCAATGAATCAGAAGGGTGAAATACTTAGTCTTTAAATGTTACTCTTTTAAGTACAATAAGTAACATATAGAAATGTGATTGAATGATTGATACACAAGTCCTAACTATTCGTAACAGCTTGGATCAAGTAGATAAGTTCGCTCGGGTTCTAGGAGCTTAAGAAAATTGTTTGTACAACACCTGTAATCAACATGTCTTTCAAGTATAGTTCTATAACACTGAAGAGGGTCACTACTTAAAATTTGAAAAATAAGAATGTGATAGGTACAAAAATTATAATCATAGTCTCCGAACGAGCATTAGTAACCCTTAGATTCTGAATGTCATGCCACTACATCGTGGTTCTCGATCCACATTAACGATGTGCCTGTGTACAGTACATATACATGATTAAGCCGCTCTGTATCTCTTAATATGTAATATAATAAAATTCTAAATGAGTAATTAACAGCCTCCTGTTATATAATGTTTTATAATGTGATGTAACAACATTGAACATTGCAATGCATATCAAGGAAGGTTGTGTATTTCACAACATACGGAGTTCATATTGTTTCATCAAATTGTATTGCTGTTAGATTAATAGAAGTTACTAATATTTTGTAGGTTTGGTCCTTACTTCTGCCAACCTGTGATTGCTGGATTGGGAGAGGACGACAAGCCATTTATTTGCACAATGGACTCAATTGGAGCAAAGTATGTCTACTTTTTTATGCTTTTGTTGTTACTCATACTTGTATGAAAACCCGACCTATTTTAAATTTTTCTTTACTATTTAAAAAACACATAAATGTAAAAGACCAAATTTTTCAAAAAGTTTATACTTTTAGAATCACGTATAAACAGATTATATTAACTCTACGCAAACTGAAGTCTATCATCAAGTTTTATTCAATTGCGTAACTGATATGTTATGTAGTAGATATATGATAATTTAAAATTTTAGTTTCATGAGGTATGCTAGCATGCACTTGCAATCAAAAGAGTCGCTTGATTAACAGCTGGCATTAACTTTTATCTTTCCTCTTAATAAATCAATAATCATAGGGAGCTTGCAAAAGATTTTGTGGTGGCTGGTACTGCATCAGAGTCTCTTTATGGTGCCTGTGAGTCGATGTTCAAGCCAGACATGGTACTTTCTATATTCCACTTCTTTTAGCATTTCAATTTTTTTAATATTATTTGCAACTGACCTTGTATCACTGTATATCTATGAGCCATTAAATATTTAGTCTTTAAAAAATCGGCAATGCATGTTAACAGTCCCCCTTAAATCCAAAGGCTGCATGTTCAACGCATTTAAATGATAATGGACCAATTTGTCTTGTGTTTATTGATAACAATTCAAAAAGGTTACTGTAAAGGAACTGGGTCCAATTGGTTGATGCTTATTACCTTTTATATTGTTTTGTTAATTTAAAACATTGAGATTAGTGTTTAATAATATAGTTTTTGTAATTATGTTTACTAATACAATATTTATATATAGAATATAAAAATGTATTGACGGGTCTAGTGATCAACCCAATCTTACAAGTGACCTTTTACCACTAACCACTTACCCAACGACATGTTTTGCTGGTATGAGATGAAAAAGTACGATAACAATTAGAATAAAGAACCCATTTGACCCGTTTTGCCACCTGTAGCTTTAAATTTTGTAGAAGTGATGTGTGTTTTGATTCTCACCTGTACAATCAAATGTGATATAAATATGTAATCTCTACTTGTTATTGTGTATGCAGGATCATGAAGAGCTGTTTGAAACCATCTCCCAAGCACTTATATCATCAGTTGACCGTGATTGTTTAAGTGGTTGGGGAGGACATGTCTACATTGTGTAAGTTTCTTTTCGTGTATATAACCGGAGTGTTTGGAACTAATTATTCTAAATAACAATAATGGATAAGCATATTACAACTTCAAACAACAAAAGACATTGATTCCGATTACTCAATATCACGTAATCACTTTCAAGACGTTCATCCAAACACCGTCTGGAATCGTATTTTTTCATTATAGTCTTGTTTGAATTAACGTTGGATTCTAATGGTCAAAAAGTCATCAACATCTTGACATCATTTGCTTATTATTGAAGATATTAGTACGTTATTATATATGCTTTTGCTGCAGCACACCGACTGAAGTGACCGAAAGAATCTTGAAAGGGAGAATGGATTGATTTACAGAAAGTAATTTAGCCTCCTTAATCTTGTATGGCTTTGAGATTGAAGTGGGTAAGCTTCGGCATTGAATTAGTGCTATTGTACTTTGGTGTCCGGTAGCTTGTTATTTCCGAAGGTGTTTTTGTGCTTTTGACTTGGAAACTTTTATGGTATTGTTCTGTAACAGTCGGTCTTCAATGGATATTTTATCTAAAACTCTCTTTCTTGGGTCTTTAAGCATGGATGCATGATTATTCGTAGCTAGGGCAGGTGACACTATCAGTCGCCCTTGATTTGGGTTATGATTACCAATGTTATCTAACATTACCCCTGAAGCACTTTAGAATGTAGTAAAACATTGGATACAAAGTAGTGCAAGGGGAGTAATGCTACTCTAACCTCCAGAAAAATATCAAGTAAATAGTAGCGCTCTCAGCATTTGTGTGGAGTTCTTAAAACAGTGAACGCAAAATATGAATGTTAAATTCTCCTAATATGCATTTTGGTTGTAAGAACAGTGGTTTTTGGTAAGGGTGTAAACGAGCCGGGCTGAGCCTGAGCTCGAGCTTGGCTCGTCATGTTTTTCTGAAGCTCGAGCTTGGCTCGGTTCAAGCTTACTTATTTGAGCTCAGCTCGCGAGTAAAACCCAAAGCTCGAGCTCGACTCGGCTCGAGCTATTTTGAGAACAACCTTAAATGAACTAAAATCTCGGCGTGAGCTCGTTTCAATATCGCTTAAACAAGCCAAAGCTCGGCTCGAGTTCGGCTCGCCAATGTTATCATTATCATTATTATTATTATTATTATTATTATTATTATTATATTATTATTATTATTATTTTATTATTATTATTATTATTATTATTAAATTATTATATTATTATTATTATTATTATTTATTATTATTATTATTATATTATTATATAAAAATTAAATTATTTGTTGGGCTCGTTTAGGCTCGCGAGTCTAAACGAGCTTTGTATTTTAGGCTCGAGCTCGGGCTCGATAACAAAACGAGCTCTGTTTCAGGGTCGAGCTCGTTAAAGCTCGGTTCGTTCAAGCTTTTAACCGAGCCGATACCTATGTTTCGTACGAACTATCTAACTTATGATCTCAAGTCCACAGTTGAGGTTTTTGTATTGAAAATTTAGGTTTTGTATTGAAAATTCGGAGACATTACTTATATGGTTTCGAATATACTATTAACACAAACCACAAAAATCTCAAGCAATTCTTAAAGCATGGAAGTGAATGTGAGATCATTCTAGCAAAATGTGGTTGTTAATGTTCTTATTTGGTGAAAAACTTGGAAGAAAATGGATATAGGGTAAAGACCCAGTGGTCGAGTTGGATCATTTGGATAACATATACATGTAAAGTGAAACAGTTATCTTTCGCTGAAACGCGCAAAGATGCATGCCAACCAAAATACAACCTTAATGATCTACCAAGGATGTAAAAATGGATCGTGTTTTGAGCAATGTAAAAGACTTGGTGAAAGACCTACCGACCGCGATTTAGTGAAAGGTCTACTGACTTTTGTCTCACAACCCGAAGTTGACCTCTCAAGCTAATTCAAATTTCAAGCATGTTAATGAAGATCAAAGGTTGGAGATTAAAGGATAGAGCATTGTAAAAACTACAAGTCTGTTGAAGAAGATTGTGCTCGTATAGTCGTATGACTTGGTGTATCTCATCCCACCATGAGTTATTTACACCTAATATGACATGTTATAACATAAAATAACTTAGTTTTAGGGGTGTCAATCGTGTCGGGTTGACGGGTTAAAATGTTCAACCCGAACCCAACCCATATTATTATTCGGGTCGACCCATATAAACTCGGGTCAACCCGACCCATTTAACCCATATTTTTTAAATGACTCATACAAGTTAACGATTTATAAGCGAGTTGTTGGGTTTTAAGCGGGTTATCGATAACATGTTTAACGATGAGTATGAGTGTGACAAATATAATATAATGTGTCAAATATAGCATTATAACTAACCACGTAAAATAGAAACGGGAAAAACGAAAACAAAAATATAAAAGATTTTTTTCTAAATAGTTAAACGGGTCAATGAGTCAACTTGTTTTTACACGGGTCAACCCGAACCCGACCCGTTTTTTAAACGGGTCGTGTTAGTCGACCCAAACCTACTTTTTTCGTGTCGGTTCAGGTCGGGTTGGCGGGTCGTGTCAAGAATTGCCGCCCCTACTTAGTTTAACCTAATATAAGCCGTTAACATATAATAAGACTCATTAACGATGATTTATTGTACTTAAGGGTCTGCACGGACAGTTTGCTTCGGTTTTGAGCCTACATCGAAACCGAAATGTTTAGTTATTGTATCCTTTTAATCGAAACAGAGATGTTCGGTGTGAAGCACCCACAATAATTATTGTATTTTCAAAAATACAAAAACCCAAACCGTCGGTTTTTGCTTCGGTTTGGTTATATCCTTAATTCGGTTAGGGGGTCAGGTAATGCTGTTTTTTTATCACCCCTAATTGTACTTATCATCAATAAGATTTAACTCTCCAAGAATATTTTTGAGCTATGCTGAAGTATAACGGCTGGTAAAGATTCGTCCTTTTCGATTATGGCATACATTCTATCCCAATGGCGATCTTCTCGGGTCGAGAAGTGTGTAAGTCCGAAATGGTATGGGTGTAGCCTTTTCGGTGCACAAGTGAGTGCCCTATGAAAAATACATTACGCAACTCGTAAGGCATGCGGTCCCTTATGGAACGCTTCCTAGGTGTCTGGTTTTATCTTTGACGAAATTGCGACGAAATGAATCTATATCCTCACACACTTGTTCCCAAAAGAGGTATGGACACAAGACAAGCTCATTTGGCTTTATCACAACAAAGACATTTGCACAATACACTCTTAGGCTTCCTCACTTGAAAGTCCTACCAACAAGTTTTATGAACAATTTGGTAGTAGAAGACTATTTAAACTTATGATGGATAGCATTGTCAAATGCATTTGCTACATGCAAAGCTTTATTATATAGTGATCACTGGTGGGTTACCCCGCTCTCCGCAGCAGGTGACCTGATTTTTAACAAAGTTAAAATGGAAACGTAATGCGTTGTCACAACGTTGAAACGTAACGTACCTCGAATTTTACCATCTAATGAAAACGTAGTATATTTGACCCGACAGTTTTTCGAAAAAAAAATAACCTCAAAGCATAGACCAACTGAAAACGTACATAAAAATAAGCACGAAAACGTATCATATTTGACCCAACGTATTTCCAAAGAAAACTTACGTCAAAGCGTAAACAAACGTGAATTTATAACGACAAGTGCATACAAATAAGCACATAAGAAAATGGTGTTTTTTTAAAGTTAAAGAATGGTACGGCTCGTTGCAGCAGTGTCGAAATATAAAGTGACTCGAATAATTTATACCTTTAAATGAAAACGTATTATATTTGAGTAGACTCGTTTCCAAACAAATTTTACGTCAAAACATAGACCAATTGAAATGTACATAAAAATAAGCATGCAAACGTATTATACTTAACCTGACTCATTTACGGAAAAAAAATTACATTGAAACGTAGAGCAACTGAAAATATACATAATAATAAGCATAAGAACATATTATGTTTGACCAACTCATTTTAGGAAAAATTTACGTCGAAACGTAAATAAACTTGAATGTATACTGATACATACATAAAAATAAACATGTAAAACTTGATTACAAAGTCTTTAGATATTAAGAGTTGTAAGTGTCAATGGTAAAAATTGAGAGGTAAAAGTATAAAAAATACAAAAACACAACAAAGACAAAAAGAAAAAAAAAAGAAAGTGAAGATACTATTCACAAAAGTTGGTAATTATAATATATTAGACGTAAATAAACTTGAATGTATATTGATACATACATAAAAATAAACATGTAAAACTTGATTACAAAGTCTTTAGATATTAAGAGTTGTAAGTGTCAATGGTAAAAATTGAAAGGTAAAAGTATAAAAAATACAAAAACACAACAAAGACAAAAAGAAAAAAAAGAAAGTGAAGATACTATTCACAAAAGTTGGTAATTATAATAAAGTGAAGATACTATTCACAAAAGTTGGTAATTATAATATATTAGACGTAAATAAACTTGAATGTATACTGATACATACATAAAAATAAACATGTAAAACTTGATTACAAAGTCTTTAGATATTAAGAGTTGTAAGTGTCAATGGTAAAAATTGAGAGGTAAAAGTATAAAAAATACAAAAACACAAGAAAGACAAAAAAAAAAAAAAAAGAAAGTGAAGATACTATTCACAAAAGTTGATAATTATAATGTATTAAACTAAATAAATAAATGTTTCCTCTATCGCGTCTCTCATGTTGGTTGCAAATCCAAACCCATATCAATAAAAAGGAACTCTCAAAGTGGATATATAAATTAGGTATATTACACAATTAAAGCTAGGGATTTCAACAAGTAGGGATGAATACCGGTAATTTCAATTCCACACTTATCTCAAATATCATACCCTGTTTAATACTCGTTAGGTAATTGATATCTGGTATATGGACCAGTCTGCTAAAAATTTCCTGATGGATTTCCAAATATCTTTCTTACCATTTCAAATTTTATTACTTCAATGAAATTAAAAAAATATAAAAAAGTTATTGCAGAGACTAAACAAGGTCTGAATGCGAGGTTAGAGGAGTGGCGCGTGAGTCGTGACTTTAGAAAGCAATGGCCTAATGATTAGGCGTTCTAAGACATAGTATCTTTATTGCGATTTTGGTAGTGTAGGCGATAACGATGAAGCTCAGATTACTATCGATGGTCAAGTGGTTTCACAGACAACTAAATCCAAGTATTTATGATATTTTGTACAAAAGGATAGGAGATAGATAGTGATGTGGCCCACCGCATATAAGTTGACTGGTGTAGGTGAAAGGTTCCACAACGAATCTAAAAAAAAGGTTTATAGGGTGGCAGTTAGATCTACTGTGTTTTACGGGACAGAGTGTTGGTCTATTAAGAAAACACATGCACGCAAGATGGAGGTAGCAGAGATGATGATGTTACGGTGGATGTGTGGACACACGAGGTTAGACTGAATTAGTAATGAAGTTTTTAGAGAGAGATTAGGAGTGACTAGTATTTCAGATAAGATAAAAGGAGGGGACATTGAAATGGTTTAGGCATGTGAAGAGAAGGCGGACAACGACCCCCGTTAGAGCAGTAGAAATCCGCACTGTGGAGGGGATAGAACTAGAGGTAAACCCAAATTGACTTGGGAAGGGCGTGTTAGACATGATTTACTAGAGTTGCACTTATATGAGCTCGTGGAGACGTAAGACTTTTAGGAAAGAGTACAATAGGGTTTTCGTTAGATCTTAGGAGCTTAGATTATCCTACAATTTTAGGGGGACTAAGCATACGATTACCTGCCGGTATGTATGTTTATCACTGTTTGTGTGTTTGGTAGATTCATACCTTGTCTTTTTAGTACTCTTTGTCTATTATTTGTTCTCAAGCTGAACAATCTCTCTATTCCTATAGATAGAGGTAAAATTTGCCTACATCCCACCCTACTAATAGTTTTTTATTTGTGAGATTTACTAGGTACGATCGATTGTTGTTAAATGTAGCATTATTTGGTCCGACAGGATTGTCTAAAGCAATTTGCCTGGATATCGTTGGATTACTTCAATGAAATCTACTATTTTCGTGTTTTTGAAAATATATATTTTTTATTTTGGAACTTTATGTTTATCGAACATTTTTAGTCAAAAAGAAGCATAAAATCCCATATAATCTACAGTAAAAAAAAACGAAAAACAAAAACTTTAGCTATAAAACTCTTTAAAAATAGTGACCGCAAACTGAGTTTTGAAAACTTCAAAACAGCTGCATGTATCCACGAAGGAGGGCTGGCAAAACAAAAGGTTGGCTATTCAAACATCCTACACCTATAAACTTTGATATTAAGTTAGACCTCAAAGTGCCAAATCCATAGCACAACCATCAGACAGATTGATATAAAATTGTTGCTCGGAATTTGGTCAGTCGCTCAAGTTAAACCATGTCAACTGAGCTATTCACCACCTTTGGTTGACCGACATCAATGATAGAAGCAGCCGGTGGTGGCTGAGTGGCGGGCTTCACAACACCACCAATCATTTGCTTCCCTTGTGCTAAGTTCAACTTCTCTGAGAGTTGAACTTGAGTTTGACCATCATGCAGTTCCGACTCTGGTTTCCTTTTTGCAATCTTCTTTGCAACTTCTGAAACCGTTGTGGAACTCTGAATGTTTGCATTACCTTTAAGTTTCTCTTGTTTTGGCTTGTCGGTGGTTGGAGCTGACGGTCGTGCAGTGGCGGCAGTTGCAGCCACCAGTGTGGTGGATATTGATCTCACAGGTGCACTTGAATCTTGCTTATCAGGTGTGTGTTGCACCTGACCCGTAGATCCAGTATCAACAATAACGGTCTCTGTTTTGGTGGGAACTATTTTTTTCCTCTTCACGTTCTCTTGATCCTTTAACATGAAATCAGAAGAAATTAAAATTTTGACCCATTTACTTGCACGCTAGGCCCAATTCAAATCATGTTTTGTCCCTAAATGTCGAATAAAAAGATTAACTAAAAGGTCAAAGAGGGTTAAAAACATTTTACTCAAAAACTCGGACTTTTAGTGAAATAAATAACCAACTTATGCATAGCCGGATTCATTGTGTTTACCTCTGTGTCAGATGGGTCAAATAAGATAATTAACTTGAAGTTAAAAGTAAAAGGGTCAAACAGGTCAAAAAAAAGTGAAGGCACACCGAAGGTGTTAATGTTAATGCACAAAATCATTTTACTGAAAAATATCTGTTTTTAATATCGATAATATAAATTTTGTTTATAATTTTTTAAAAGCCAACTATTTATGGAAAGATAATTTTATTGGACGAAAAAGCATCCAGGTCAAACCAACCCAAACCAAAAAAAATCACATGTTTTGACCCGTTACCAGCTCACCCAACCCGTCCATTCTTCTATCTAAAGGACTCCAGAACCGCTACTGAGACTGTATACTAGTTATAAGAATAACAGAAGAGACAAAAGGTAGCATTTTCCCATATATATATAGTCAATACCTTGAGCTTGTATAATGCTTTTCTCCTATCTTTTGCCCGACAAATTGCTCGTTTGATCCCATGGTTGTCCATACAGCCTTTTGGAAACAGTTCAGCAAGCTGCAACATGGGCACAAAATTTGTAAATTATCTTTCCATTACATATATGATTGTTTAAAGCCTAGAACACAAAGGGAAGAAAAATCATAACATATCCTCATATTACAATGGTAGTTTGTAGAGGTGGCAATTTGTTACTCTTTTACATACAAAGCGCTTGGTTTTTGTGTTAAACAAAGATTTCACTGAAAGTAAAAAGGGTCAAGCAGGTTGAAACTTGAAATCCTCAAAGAGTGATATCAAATGCATAAAACCTTCTATTCCTTTTCTAGAGTAGAATGCCATTTTCGTCCTGAGGTTTGGTCAGTTATGCGACTTTCGTCCAAAGGTTTGTTTTTCCGTATCAGGATCCAAGAGGTTTGAAATCTTGCCATTTTCATCCGGCTCGTTAACTCCATCCATTTTTTCCGCTAAGCCAAGGGTATTTCCATTTTTTTGTTAACTTAAAGGCAATTCAGTCTTTCACTTTATGTAAACAGACCGTATACCCCTGAAAAAGACCAAATTGCCCTTTAAGCTAAAAAAAACGCTGACTTAACGAAAAAAATGGATGGAGTTAACAAGCCGAATGAAAATGGCAAGATTTCAAACCTTTTGGATCCAGATGCAAAAAAACAAATCTTTGGACGAAAGTCGCAAAACTGACCAAACCTCAGGAACGAAAATGGCATTTTACACCTTTTTTTATTCAAACTATTCCTGTTATACACATTAATTTCTATAAAATTAAAAAATGGTTATAAAAGGTGTGTTGGCCCAGCCCACCTGTTTTAGCCTAAACCACTTACCCAACCCGCCCAAATTGCCACCTCTAGCAGTTTTGCAAAGTTTCATCACATGCATATCATGAATTAACCGGCAAATACGTGCAATAAAGTACTTCCAGATTCATGAAATGTAAAATAAAAAACAATTCTAAGGATGAGCTTACCTCTGCATAAAGCTTCCTAACTTGGGGGCCTGCATCTTCATCGAGCCCCTAATGAAAAAATAAAAAATACAAAGTAAGATGCTCTGAATTAGGAAGATTTACAGGAAGAACAGATTTTTAGATATAAAGTCAGAGTAGAGTACATCAACAAATAAGTCATAAAGGTCACAGATTTTGTCCTCTAAAACATCATCGGTGGTAAATATGCTTTTAACTTTTTCTTTAGTACTAGGTTCTTGAAAATCATCAGATGACCCAGCCTGCTGCTCAATTGCCTGTATTAAAAACAAACCATATCAACCGTTGGAGTTTAAATGATACCTATCGAAAGGAATTCAACATGTCAATCTATTAATATGCAGTCTAGAAAGAATTTGTACCACCGGCTTCATCATGGGAGCTCGTATCTTAACCATCTCATCTACTTCTTTCTTTAACTGCTGCAACTTGCCATCTTTCTCTTCTTTCGCAGACAATCCCGTAACAACCATGTTTTGAAGGTTTCTCTGTTACAAGATATCAACAGTCAGATAAAGCTTCAAAAAATTAAAACTATATATATATATATATATAAGCAATTTAATTGGAAAGGCAAAACCTTTAAGGATCTGATTTGTATCAGATGACCAAGAATGCTCATCAAACGATTAAGAAGCTCTTTTGATAATTTTCCATGAATAGAATGCTACAAAAACCACAAAAGCAACATGTCATCTATGTACTTCAGTATCATGTAACAAAAAAAATAACTATTAAAGACTCCTTTTAACTTAAAAGAATTAAGGAAAAAGAATAAAGAAAGTCTCCAGTACCGCGAGTCTAGCGACTTTAGCCAGCTTTTGCTTTATTTCAGGAGGCATTCTTCTTTTGACAGCCTGAGATGAATTTTCAGCTTCTTGAACCTCCATACTTGGTGGCCTTACTGTGAAACATCAGTACAGAAGTTACATAATTTCAATAGTTTTATCTGATTAAATAAAATGATCGAAGATTTCATATGAGTTAGAATACACTTTGGGCGACTTTTGAGCCATTCGACTAATTTGACGAAATATCCTATGAAGATAACGTTTTTTTTTATTTTAACGCTTAGCGGCAAAACCTAGTACCTAACCCACATTTCGTAACAAAAATGGCTTGAAATTGCCACCTGTAATCAAACAGATTGTACAACTTACTTTCTGCAACTGTCTTCTCCAAATCTCTGATAGCCTTTTCAAACATCAGATTTGTACTTTTAGGTTTTATGCTAGAACCTTCCTTTTTCACCATGTGTGTAGCCTTCTGCTAGAAAATAATATTTGAATTAGTCAAGATATATATGGAAACATATTTCCATCATAAAGCGACAATTATGAGTTTCATCGTTACCATGTTGGGCATTCCTACTAAGAGAAATAACAGCTAAATGATCTTTAACATATGTGATACGATAACAAAATAAAAAAGATAGCACATTGGTACAGGACAGATGGCAGCAGTCATAGTTGTTAATGGCGTAGCGACAATAGCGATAAGGTACCTATATGATACATAGCGAATAGCGATAAATAGTGGGCGGCTATTTTATAAATAGCGATACACTAGAAAAAAAATATTTATATGTGTATTATATCAAAATACCGTGGTATATACGCTGTTTTACATGTATATTTAACAACAACAACAACAACAACCGTACCAAGTAAATCCCACAAATGGAAAACCATTCGCAGGGTCTGGGGAGGGTGGGATGTAGGCACGCCATTATGTTCCAGGCTCAAACCCAAACTATAATTTACTTACAGAAACACCAGGGTGAAAAAGTAGTACAATCAAACCGAAATAAATAAAGCATTGTGTAACCACATATAGCCATAGACACAAGAAAGTAGTCACCTGCCCAAGAACCACGAAAGTTATTAAGGATCTAAGCCTACAACAAAACTGATACACCTATGTACTCTCTAAAATCTAGCTATTTTATAGCTATATTTAATTGCTATTTATATTAAAAAAACAATAAAAAAATTGTGTTGTTATCACTATCTATCGCTACAACCCTAATAGAGAGCCTAGACCTATATGCTACGTAGCGCGCTATAGCGATCGCTATGCTCGTTATTGACAACTATGGCAGCGTACATACAAAGATAGCAAATTAAAGTAATAAATAAAATATAACATAAGCGCAGGTAATAAAAAAGGAGAAACAGGATGAGATCCATAACAATAAATGGTGTAACGCGTTACACTAGATAAATAGAATACAGATAACCATAATCTCAAACACGTTAATAATTCGTCAAACTAGACAGCTAGTGTAATAATATATTCCACACAACTTTATAGTTCCGGTGCAATCAATAGAACTAATGTTCCTCTAGACACGGTATCACTAAAGGCAAATGCCAAAAGGGGATAAATACCTTCAATGTGCAATGCACGCAAAAAAAAATATTAATGCATACAAATATCTATAAATGTCACGATTTTAATCAATTGTCACTCATCATCACGGTCAATGTGTGACGTGTCTTTATATGTCGATGCTTTTATGCCGACCAATCAAATGTTTTATGTAAATGAAATAACATTTAATCGTAAAACAGTTTTACGCAAGAAAAAAACACAAAACAATAAAAAAAAATTGGAGTCTAGAAAGAAATACTATAAAGGGTATGTCTGGTTTATGGGTATGAAATTTTTACCAAGAAACGAAACCCTTGAAATTGGCATTCCCTATACTATCAAACATATACCAATTATGAGTCCTAGCTATAACTAAACACCACCTAATTGGTTTATAGTTTCAGCATATTTGATGATAATTTAAAAAATATATCAACTTGCCTATATATGTACATTTAGGATATTACTTTAATCTAGCTACTTTCATTTTCTTCAACAGTATCTTCCCTTTCGTCTTATGTTATTTATTACGATTGAGTTGTAATACTCAAGATGGTATTATTGAATAAACTATATATGATTTCGAGTTTTTATCTACGTATTCTCTAATATACTCCCAACTAGGCCCAATTGAGCAATACTCTCAAAAGACCCAAGATTGATGAGGATATTTCAAATAATTTACTAATTGGGATACTTCAATGTATATATGAGGTCATTCATGTAATAGCAATCACCAACATGAGTGGATACTCAAGTAATCTTTATTCCAGTTAAGGGTATACTTGCCATCTTCCCGTTCTTGTTTGTTAAGTGTTATTAAGTCACAAGTTGTCAAAAATAGAATGGTGTACAAGATGTCATTATTAGACCAATGAATAAAAGAGTGTGTGTCAATATTCTGCTAAACTCACATCTAGTAGAAGTCTTGTAGATGGAAACTTAGTTGAGTAATTGTTTTCCCCAAATTACATCACCATCTCGTAAAGCATAAGACCGCTATATAGTATCAGTGTTTTATTTAACTTCTATAAGTTTCAAATAAAATTCTTATTAGAAAGTAAGAACTAGAAGTGTGTAATAAAAAAATTAACTTTGACCGGCTAACTCACACAACTTTCTAACCCTACTCGGCTACTCCTAGATCTACAAATTTTTCCAGTAATATATTCGGTATGCAATTTATTTACAAGTGAAGACTTTATTATATATGTATATAGAACTATGTGTATTAATATAACTATTAACTCTACGTTTAACCTTGGTGATTTATGAAGGTATCATTCCATGTCTCCTCCTTTGATACCTCCACGACCACCTTGCCTTATAGAGCACTGAAAACCAAAAAAACAACGCATGCTGCACAATACTAAATAAATTGCTGACATGGCAACATGTTAGTGAGATAATGTGAATGCACATCACCCCCTAGGTATTATAATAATATCAACAACTACCTCAAGTCATGTATGAAAATAAACCCATATAAAACTTACGAGGTGCACACAAATATAGATAAGGGGAAAGGGATTAAGGGCTATGAGAACTGTTAGGTGTTCATGAGTTGCACAAAATATCAAAGGCATTATATAAGAGATCAAGTAAAGCAAACATCAATCAGGCATCCAAATGAGAAAGGATATTCACCGGTTGCTGTGCAATCTCAGAAGCCTTGATATCTGCCTGTTGATGAATTATATTTTTCTCCTCTGAGTGTTGAAGCGGTTGCCCTTGAGATTTTAACACATCAGCACCCTTGTCACTGGTCCTCTGACTTTGAAGAACAGGGTTTGACTTTGACTTCCATCTTTCATTTTGGAACCATGTTTTTTGGATTGAAGAGCTCCAGTTTTCTGCTTGTCAATGCTCTTTGCTGTCACTCTAACTTCACCATTTAAAATCTTGGTTGGAGATGGATTGGTGATAGTTTTAGAATCAGAAGGTTTCTTCACAACGGTTCCAAGAGCAATAACTGTATTCTGGTATTTCACATTTTCATATTGTGCAGTTGCTGCAGTTAAACTACGAGATGGAGTGGTGGGATTCTGGTCTGCTGATGCCATGATTTTCTTCTTTTCATTCTTACTGACTTTCATCTGTTTATTTGGCACATTACCGTCTTTGCTTCCATTATCACCTTTTGTTGAATCCTTCCTTCTTCTCTTTTTTGGTTGCTCACTTGGCAAAGCAGTAGGCTCATTGCTATCACAATAAACAGATTAAAATCAGAAGAGAACCAAAAAAAAAAAAAGAAAAAGAAAGACAATAATCAAAAGCAAGTCCAAGAGATTATTAAACAAAAACCAACATGCGTTCTAACTTCCCACGGTTGACAAAGAATCCATCATGCTTTATTGCTGAATTATCAACCTGGAAATAATCATCCTGAAGAGCAGAAGAAAAGCAAATGTTACTTCATGTGTAAATGAATTAAAAAAAAAAGACTCATGGATAGATAAGTACAATGTGATTAAACAATACTGCAATAACAAAATGAAAGAGTATTTTCACCTACCAATTCAGCGTCATCAATAAAAGAATCTTCAGTATCATACTCATCATCTTCAGGAACATCATTAAGATCTTCCTCATCGCTGCTGTTTTTACCCTGAATGTATAGAATATAGCAACATCACGAAAATGACATTAAAGATTCAACATCAGATCTTCTATGCAGTCAGGTATATATTGTCATTTGCAGCATACAGTCATACACCGTTACAAAAGTAAACAGATAATCAATCAGATATCAAAACATCAGTCCTAGCACTTGACCAGATACTAAAATTCATAACATAACGAATATATCACACCATGTATAACCGTTCAATCTTCTCAATGACAGCGCTAAAACGGCTACCAGGGGTGCATCACCTCCTTCATTTTCAGCAATAACTCCCTGCAAACATCAAAAACACTTATCAGTTACAAAACAATAAAAGCCCAATTTAGCTTGTAGAAAAACAAATGAGAGCGGTATGAAAAAAAATATAACAAAAAAGTCCTTCCATATACATTCTGTATCAAATAAACCTACAAAAACATTATATTCATAAAAAACTTAATCTACAACAGAAGTATTAGCAGTAAGTTGGTAACTAACTCCCACCATCCTTAACATCTTTAACAAACCGAACTAGAAGCTCAATAATCATATCAGTAACCTACCTACTGCAAGATCATTTCAGCAATAACAAGTACTCATCAAAACCCTAGGTTACACACAAACAAAACCACACAATTTCAAGATTTCCACTTAACTTCAACAGAAACCCTACTTTTTACCCCAAATTCCACCACACTTAAAAAACAGACCTAGAACTTAAATAATCATATCAGTAAACATAACCTATCTACTGCACGATCCTTTAAACAATAACAACTGCTCATCAAAACCCTAAGTTACACAACACAAAACCACACAACATTTCAATCCAAAACTCAACAAAATTCCATAAACACTACCGAAACAGGCGCAATGCGAGAATCAAGCGCCGGATTAACCGCAACCGGAACCGGAGCCGGAGCCTTTCCAGCAGAATCCGAAACAACAACTCGTTCGCTATCGTCATTCTTCTTCGCCGCTTTATTAGCGTCTTTCATAAGCTTCTTCCACGACACAATTGTCGTCTCTCCTGGCCGCAGCTCCACCTCGAACCGCTGCCGTCCTCCACCGCTTAATAATGTCGACGACGGTGCCGCCGCACCGCCGCTGCCGCTAACACCACCGCTGCTGCCGTCGTTCATCGATGATCCGATTAGAGAATTTAGAGGTTAAAGGATGGTTGAAATTGGAGCATTTAGAGTGAGTTTAGGGTGAAATTGGATTGGAGTAAACCCTAGTGGAGAGAAATTTGTGAAATTTTGTGGTTGGATTTGGGGATTTTGTTTGCTCGGCGCTAAGAAATTTAATTTAATCCGAGTTTTCTATTTTTGTGTTCTAAATTTTGCGTTTTTTTTTTTTTGAGTTTGATAAAAACATGATGTGTAGTGAAGGGGTTTAGTTTGTCTTGTTTCTCAAAATAACTGGTTTTTCTTAGGCCCACATATAGCCCAAGCCCAGATGTACATGAACAAGTTAGTGTTCAAAAATTTTATTTTTAATTATGATCCAACTATCCAAGGGATAGAGCCATAGAGGTACACAAATCGGGTCTGGTTGGGTCATAAAAGGTTAGAATCGGTTCTCGCCAGAGTGGGTCGGGTGGTAACCGGCTATTTTGGGGAAAGGGATCGGGTTTCATCGGTTTAAATTCGGGTTTTATAGGGATTTTCTTGCACAAATCTTGTTTTATTTGTAAAATATGGTTTTTAACTTGTACACGCTACACACAAATATGCTATTGCATCTATTGTATAATAGTATGATGTGGTTTATAACCAAGTGTCAACCCTACACTTTTGTGGCTCCCACTACTCAACCCCTGTTGTTTAGTCGAGTCTAAGATAAAGGAGGATTACGTGAAAGTAGACTAAATAAACATAAAAAAAAACAAATAAAGATAGAGGAGGCAAGCAATCAAAGATTCAGGACCTCTTAAATCCCCTTAATGGAATAAGTAATGAAGTAGTATTTAAAGTTATTTAAATGGTGAGGTAAATAGGACATCCCATCATGAAATGGAAAGACCATATCGGGCGAACTATCTTTAGACTCTTCCGTTAGGGTGCAAACGAGTCGACCTACTCGCGAGTTACTTGAGATCAGATCGATAAAGGCTCGAAACATACCTCATTGAGCTCGAGCCTCATATAAAGATCGTTTAGTTATCAAGCCTGAGCTCAAGCCTTGAATAAGAAGATCATCTAGGCTTGTCGAACCTTAACGGGTCTTGAGTATTTTTAAGTTTTAACTTAACTCTTTTTAGACTTCTATGTATTAATTCATATCCAGCCAAGAGAACTTTGGCTCGTTTAAGGTACCAAACGCGAGCTCAAGCTAAGCTAAGCTTTGCCTCGTTTAAGGTTTTTGAATTTAGCCCAGTCGAGCCAACTCGAGCTTTAATTTTTGTATACAAGCCGAGCTCGAGCTAAAAAACATAGGCGCGAACCTAACGAGCTTGAGCTTTAGAAAAGTCTAACAGCCGAACTCGAGTAATGTAAGGCTTAGGCTCGAATTTTTTCGTTTGCACCCCTACTCTTCATACGCATGCATAAAACCAGAGACCATGTAGGGCGCAAATCTCCCACAAAATTACTTGCAAGACCAAATATACACGGGGCGCCACATAAGCATGAGTCAAAAACAACTTAAAACAAGATTTATACTTTAGTGTGAAATCCTCTTGCTAGGTTAAAGTACCATGAGATTTAAAATTGAAAGTTTAATCTTGGTAGCACCTCAATGCAAGAGATATATTGCAAATCAAAGTTACCAAAGCCAATTCCATGATATTTATGGGTTTTATGACTTGAAATAGAAAATTAAAAAATGGAAACTTTACCCACCACTCACATGTGATAACCGTGTTTGTATAAAGACGTACCCCGCAATGTGTGAAAAGACAACATCAGGCGAACATATACACACAAGAGTTCAAAACCCAAGTTTAACTCATATTCAATAAAGCATAAAAGTGTTTAAGAATTCAAATGTATGAAACACCACCAAAATAAACTTCAAACATAAAATATAAACATCAAGTTTATCAATACCAAATAGATACAAGAAGTTTACCGAAAAATGATCCATTACATGCCTACCCACACTTAATGGATTAACTATGGTGTGGTTTTAGTGAACCAACCAATGCTAGGTGTGGTGTTTGATTACAACTTCTCAAATCTATGAAAGACGGCATTGGGATGATAGAACGAACTAGAGGAGACAAATGTGTGTTGAATGATATGGAGTGCGTTGTTGAAATGAGGATAACCAAAATAATAATAATAATATAATAATAACAAGGGTAAATTACAACTTTTAGTCCTTTATGTTTGTATCGGATTGCAATGGATAGCCTTTAACTTCAATAATTACAGTCACAATCCTTTGTTTGTAAAACTCATTACACCTTAGGTCCTTTGACACTAACCAGGATTAATTTTAAACGTTAGATGATGTCACCTGGACCTCATTTAAGGGCATATATGTTCCTTTCACACCTAATTCTTCCCACTTATAACTCTTCTCTTTCTCTCTCCTTAATTCGTTGTCTCTCTCTAGCTTTTCACCATCATCACCACTACCCCCACCCCTCCCAATCAACTTCCTCTGCAATATTTCATCTGCCGCCACCACTATCTAAGTGGTGGTTTTTTCATCTGAATCATTTACCCACTACCATTATCTTCATCGTCTCTGCTCAAACACCTTACACCATTTTCTTTAACATCATAACTGCCAGAAATTCGTTGCTAAACAGACCCCATAGATTGTTATCAAAATAAAATGATTGTTTCAATTTACGATCACGGTATAGGGAAGGTAAAGATAACAGATATGAACTCCATCTCGGCTTAGGGTTTCAGTAAGATGATGATGAAGATTCTATGGTGATGGTCGATAGTTTGTATCAGTTTTCCGTCATTGGTTCCGGTGACAATTGACGACGGGTACACAAATCAGGGTTATTTAATTTGAATTCATGGTTTTGGTTTTAGTGGTTGTTTGTTTAATTTGTAATAGTGTAGTGGATGATTTGAACTGGGTTGAAGTTAAGGTTTTGGTAAATTTGGGGATTAATGTTAGGTTTTAGGATGATTAATTAGGGGGTTAATTGAAGGGGGAATCAACTGTTGTTTGGTTCATTATTGAACAAGAAAAAAGATTATCTAACAGATGGAACTGAACTTTTTGGATTAGCTTAATGTCGAGAGAGAAGAGAGACAAGGGATAAGGTTTTGGGTTATGGGGCAGTGAAAATGAAAGGAAAAAAATATATTTAATATACTAAGGAAATTACTAATCTACCCTCATGTGCAATGCATATGTCCATATTTAACTGAAAATTTTAACTTGGTTATTGCTAAAGGACGTAGAGTGTAATGAGTTTTACAAGTAAAGGATTGTGACTGTAATTATTGAAGTTAAAGGCTATCCGTTGCAATATGCTACAAAATAAAGAACGAAAAGTGTAATTTACCCTAATTATAAAATTGCACCACTCAGTTCAAGTCACAGACCTAGCTTTCAATCTACTTCTGGCGCAAAGAAATCCAACCGATTTAATTTCATTAATAGTGTCTTCCACCCGAACTTGAATTCCTAGCGCGCCAAATACTCTAACAACTTTCATAAAAATTCCACATAAAATTTCTTTAGCCTATCAAACCGACGTGATTATGAAGCTCTAAAATCTCTCTAAATGTGTAAACAATGAAAAGCGCCACTTTGCACCATGTCGAAAAGTGAAGCTAGACCCTACACGTCACCATACAAGAAGCGAATATGTGATTAATTACTTCACTCATTTCATACTAATAACTAATTCATTTTGTTCTAAAAAGATAAATCGACCATTTGTAAACTTATCATACTAGCCACTAATGATGTACATAGGGTTGCAAACGAACATGAACAAGACCTTGTTCATGTTCGTTTGTTAAGAAATATATGTGTTCACGAATTGTTCATGAACACTTACCGAACAAGATTTTGTGTTCGTGTTCTTTTGTTAAGGAAATGAACTTGTTCGTGTTCGTTTGTTAATTTTAGGCAATGAACGAAAACGAACATTGATGAACACAAGCTAATGTTCATGAACACCATTGTAAACAAATGAACACAAATAAGCGTTCATGAACAAAATATATAATATGGTAACACTTATTAAATATTTTATTTGTCGGAATTTTAAATATTTAAATAAAATATGAAAACAAAAAACATTAATGAATTATCAACACAAACGAACATGTTATCGAACGTTCACGAACATAATGAACGCGGTCTTTGTTCATGTTTGTTCATTTAACTAAGAACATAATTTCTTGTTCGTGTTCGTTTGTTTAATAAATGAACGAACACAAACAAACTTTCCACCGAACAGTTCACGAATTGTTCACTAAACGTTTGGTTTGTTTACAACCCTAGATATACATGTACACATGTCATCATCATCAACATTTTGGTTTGTTTACAACCCTAGATATACTTGTATACATGTACACATGTATTGTATATTAACAAAAAAGATCATCATCATTTATCATTGGTGATGACGTATGTATACCAAGTCCCTAACTAACAACGTAAGGACACGTCAAGAAACTCAAATAAACAATAACCAGCCAAACATAAATAAAAGCAAGGGTAGAACAAGTAAGGCAACTAGCTCCCGACCAGGAGCTGAACCAGCATGAGGGAACTGCCGTTACTGTAGCACCTCGGGAATGGTATAACAAAGGTCAAACTGACTTGACCTTTTACCAAAAGCACAAGCAAGACCTCGAGACACACAAACCTGTGCGCTTACCATTAAAGGCAAGGCCTTTTCCTGCAAGCAAACAACTGTAAAGAAGATGCTTACCCGATGGGGAAGGCGACAGCTGGCGAAGGGACTTCCTTGGGTAGATCACTTGGTCTATAAAAGGAGGGACTTTGAGCCAGCCTAAGGTATTCACATTTCACTCTCTCACTCTAAAACTCTTTACTACACTATGCTAAGACTCTTAAGAACCAATTACTGATTCTCACGCCGGATCCAAACGCGGGAGGCCACCTCTCGCATCAAGACTAACGGTGTTCTTTGTCCGCAGATTCCTGCCAAGGAGCTTCCCCCGGAGTTGATCCTAGACCTTCCTCCAGCCATATCCTTGTTTTAACAAGTGGCGCCCACCGTGGGGCTACGCTACTTAGAACAGCCATTGTGGTAGTACAACCATGTTCCTAAGTTCTCATTTTCCATATGGCCAGAAAGGATCACCCCCAAAAGGAAGTTCCAGCAGTTCCTTTTCCCTGCCTGACTCCCCTGTCACACCGGGGATAGGCAGCTCACCTAGTAACACGGACGGACTAAATGTCGTACCGACTACAGGAGGTACTCAACTGTTCCAGACACCTCCTGCTACACGTGTTGGACCCTCTTTACCCAGCGAGGTTCTATTTCCATTAAACACCATGGAAATAACACCAGAAGGGGTGAGAAATAACTTCATACAGCTGAGGGAACTACTGAATAGCTACGTTCGTGAGGAGCAAACCAAGGGAGTGAGGTTACGCTTGTCTTTTGAGAACATGAGGTTACACTTGCACCCATGCCTCCTCCTTTGTGTACTACTACTTCCCTCAGTGTCACTCGAGCTTCCCAGAGTCCTAACACACGTTTTCCTATGGAAGGCATACTTGGGGAAGGGAGCGGTCACTCCGGCTCCCTTTACCAACCTTCCCCAAGATATCCTAAGTACACAGTCGAGCAGCTCCTCCAACAGGCTCAGGTGGTCTCACCACCTATGCAAACGACCTTTGAGAAGCACTCAGGTCCTTGCCGCTGGTTTAGTAGAGCTGTGGCCGCGAGCTTGTCACCGTTCACTAGTCTTCAGCCAGGTGCCATGCCATATGAGGTTCAGAACCCCCAAATGGCTATGCTCTTAGCACAGCTGGGTCAGCAGCTCTTAGGCAACCAAGCTTGGCAGAACTTACAAACTCAGCCAGTTGCCCAAGACATAAGAGGAGCAGGAGCTACTAGCAGCATCCCTTCCATGCCCTACAAGCCGAGCTCATTGTCATGCTTCTCCGACGAAATAGCCAACTACATCTTCCAAACCAAGATAAAAATGCCTTCAAACGTCAAAACGTATGACGGAACGGAAGACCCTGAGGATCATTTACAAGTCTTTACAGGAGCCGCCACAGTAGAGCGATGGAACAATGCAGAGTGCTGCCACATGTTCATGCAGACCCTCATTGGCCCTGGCAAGGTTATGGTTCTGTGGGCTCCCGGTTAGGAGCATCACCTCCTTCGATGACTTGTATAAAAGTTTCTTGTCAAACCCCACCCCACAAAAGAAGTGTACAAGAGATGCCACGGTCATGCATCAGATCCAACAAAAAGACCACGAAGACCTTCGAACCTTTGTGGAAAGATTCAAACGAGAAGGTTTGATGTATAGTGGGGAACCGAAAAAAATGAGGGTTCTCGGCCTTCATGAATGCCATAAGGCCTAAGAAGTTGCTAAGAAGGTTTCACTGAGAACAATCCTCAAATGATGGAGGAAGCCTTTGAGCGAACGGAGTCGTTCCTCAAAGGAGAAGAAGCTTTAGAAAGACAGGCCTCGAAGAAAAGAGAGCATGGTAGCTGGAGAGACCAACCTTCCTCGTCTAAGAGGCCTCGTTTCCAGTCTTTCCCAGAAAGACGACCATTCAGACCTTACGAGGGATGAAGGTTCGAAGATAAAAGAAGATCCCCCGTTCGAGTAGAGAAAAAGATAAACATATCTTTACCCTACTCACAAAGACACCCCAAGAAATCTTGTCAACAGAGGAGGTCAAATACTCCTTCAAGCCACCTCGACCCCTGGCAAAGCCACCAACAAGAGAGATTCAACCAAGTTTTGTGCCTTTCATAACGACACAGGACACCAAACTAATGATTGTTATCAGCTAAAGAAAGGATCGAGGAGGCGGTTAAGTCGGGGGAGCTGGCTCACCTAGTAAAAGAAATCAAGGAGAAGAAAGAAACAAGAAAGAATCGAATGTCAACATGGTGTGGGGGAAGAGAACCAAGAAGGAAAAAGGAGGAGAATCACCCCTTGGAACCAAGAGGTCATATGTTTCTCCCCAACGAAGTCAAAAGATAGAATGGATCTTCCAATTATTGTAGAAGCAGAATTGGAAGGGAAGGTCATCAATAGGGTGTACATGGATCCCGGGGCAACATCAAATGTTATGTACCAAAGATGCTTTAGTCAACTCAGTGATGACACAAGATCCCGATTGAAAAGTACAGATACAACCCTAAGAAGCTTCACATGGGAAAAGGTGCAGCCCCTGGGAAAGCTAACCCTGAGCTTGTGCCTCGGGATGGTGACCTGGCAAGAACAGAGGAGCTGACATTCATAGTAATAAGCTCCCCCTCAAACTATGACATGCTGATAGGAAGGCCAGGCCTCGCTGCTTTTGACGCGTGGTCTCCCCAGTCCATGGCATGGCAAGATTCCCAACCGATAAAGGCATAGCATCGCTGGTCCCAACAAAGGAGGCACTGTTAATCGCATCGATGGAAATAAAAGCAGGGGAATGGTAGCGAAGTCAAAGACAGTCCTGACGAGGAGGTGAGCATAAATAGCTCCTTCCCAGAACAGAAGATAGAATAAACAATCACCTCCCAGAAGCTACAAAACAAAGGTTAAAACAACTCCTGAGGGAAAATGTAGGGGTATTCGCTTGGAGCCCAAGCGACATGATAGGAGTACCGAGGCACGTAGCTGAGCATTCACTGAATATTGCCACAACATACAAACCGATGACTCAAAAGAAAAGAAGCCTGGCTCTTTGAACGAAGCCAAGCTGCCTGTCGGGAGGTAGAAAGACTGGTGGAAGCTAACATCTTAAGGGAGGTAAAATACCAGTCCTGGTTAGCTAACCCTGTAATGGTAAAGAAGCCCGATGGATCGTGGAGAATGTGTGTTGATTTTAAGGACTTGAACAAAGCATGTCCTAAAGATTGTTACCCCTACCAGAGATAGATTGGAAGGTAGATTCACTCACCGGGTACAAGTTCAAGTTCTTCCTTGACGCTTATAAAGGGTATCATCAAATCAAAATGGCAAAAAAAGACGAAGAGAAGACGACGTTTCACACCAACCAAGGGATTTTTTGCTATACCAAAATGCCCTTCGGGTTGAAAAACGCCGGAGCCACGTACCAAACGGCTCATCGACAAAGCCTTCTAGCAATAGAACATGGAAGCATACTGATGACCCAGTGAAAGCAAAGTGAAAGGACATGTTACAAGACATCAAAGAAACATTCCACAACCTCAACAAAATCAATATGAAGTTGAACCCAAGCAAACGTTTGTTTCGGTACGAAGAGGGGAGGTTCCTTGTTCATGTGGTAGGGAAGCAAAATATCAAGGCCAATCCAGACAAGGTTCAAGCTATCATACAAATGAAATCACCAAAAACAAAGAAAGAAGTCGAAAGCTTGAATGGAAAGATTGCAGCCCTTAAACGGTTCCTCCCTAAGTCGGTAGAAAGGTCACTCCCGTTCTTCCGAACATTAAAAAATTGTGCTTATAAGAAAAGCTTCGAATGGACGGAGGAAGCTGAACAAGCCTTCTCAGCACTTAAAGAGCTCCTCGCCTCATTACCTGCCATGGCAGCACCATCAAAAGACGAGATAATCACCGTCTACTTGTCTTCAGGTTTAATAAAACACCTTTCCTGTCAATATAACGAAAACAAACAAACACTAATGTTTCACTAAAACATGTTATCTCGGGTCAGGAAGCCATAAGCTTCCGTGCTTATGGTAGAAAGGGAAGGAAAGCAGATACCAGTATACTTTGTAAGCAAGGCCCTAAAAATGGCAGAAATTAACTACTCTCCGATAGAGAAGCTGGTTCTAGCCTTGGTGCATACAATGAAAAGGCTAAGAAGGTATTTTCCAACTCACCCCATCCTAGTACTGACTGACCAACCGCTAAGAACCATCCTGGAAAAGCCTGAAGATTCAGGAAGGATGGCCAAGTGGGCAGTGGGATTGGGGGAGCACAATATCGAGTACATACCAAGGAAGGCCTACAAGGGCAAGTGCTGGCTGACTTTTTAACGGAAATGCCAAGAATCAAGGAGGTTAATGAAGTAAAGGAAGAAAAATGTGAAACAATAGTGGCAGGAAAGTGGACGTTATTCACAGATGGAGCATCCAGTATAGAAGGTTCTGGGGCAGGTCTCATCATAACGGACCCTCACGGAACTAAATATACTTATGCACTACGTCTTGACTTTCCTTGCACCAACAATGAACCAGAATATGAAGCATGCTAGCCGGCCTCAGAATAGCAAAGGCATTGGGTGTTAAAGAGCTTAAGGCCTTCATCGATTCAAAGCTAGTGGCAAGCCAGGTAAAAGGAGAATACACAGCAAGGGAACCATCAATGATACAGTACAAGGAGAAGGTGAAAGCATTGATGGAAAGTTTTGAATCCTTCTCGTCAACCCAAGTGTCTCGAACAAGAAATAAGCAAGCTGATGCCTTGAGCAAGCTGGCTTCCTTGACCTTTGCACACCTAACGAAGAAGGTGTTGGTAGAAGTAATCAAAAAGAAAACATGGAGGAAAGGAGGTCAATGATGTAGTCAAAGAAGAGAAGAACCATGGATGACCCCGATACAAAAATACCTCGAAGAAGGGAAGCTCCCACAGGAAGAGCCAGAAGCTGTAAGAATCAAGGCAAAAGCTAACCAATATGTAGTGGGGGAAGGGAAGCTTTACAAGAAAGGCTACTGTCCCCAATGCTAAGGTGTGTCGGTCCCAATCAAAGCACCTACTTGATCAACGAGGTGCATGAAGGAATATGCGGTGCACGTGCGGGAGTAAGAACAATAGTGGCGAAGCTAATGAACATGGGCTACTACTGGCCCACGATGCACAAAGACACAGCCGAAGTCATCCACAAATGCGAATCATGTCAGCTACATGCTCCGGTAAAAACAAGTCCGAAACACGACTTAGTTCCCATCTTGGCAGCATGGCCATTTTACAAATGGGGTATGGACATCGTAGGCCTATTCCCCACAGCAGCTGGCCAGGTCAAATTCCCCCTAGTAGCAGTAGACTACTTCACCAAATGGCCGGAGGTGAAGCCATTGGCAAAAATCACAGGAAAAAATGTGATCAATTTCGTATGGGAAAACATTGTATGTAGGTTTGGGCTACCGGGGGAGATAGTAACCGACAACGGCAAACAGTTTGCAGAAAAACCATTCAGCACATGGTGCCAAGAATTGCAAATCAAGCAGGTCTTTAGCTCCGTTTGTTACCCACAATCTAATGGGCAAGTAGAAAGGATGAATAGAAGTATCGTAGAAGCCTGCAGACTAGGCTGGGAAGGTATGGAAAACACTGGGTGGAGGAGCTCCCCAGTGTGTTATGGGCTATCCGAACATTGGAAAAAACAAGTCACCAAAGAACCCATTATAGCCTAGTGTATGGCTCCGAAGCGGTGATACCACAGAGGTTGGGGTACAAACGCTAAGAAGCTCAAGAAGGCAAGAAGCACCCAACGAAACAGAAATCCTGCTAAACCTAGACCTGCTGGGAAGACGCCCTAATTCGAGAAGCAAGTTACAAGAAAAGGCTAGAAGGTTACTACAATAAAAGAGTCAAAAAAGAAACTTTCAAGCCAGGAGACCTCGTCTTGAGGAAAATGAAGCAAGCAAAATGGAAGACACTGAAAAATGGGCTCAAAGTGGGAAGGCCCATATGTTATAAAAGAAGCACATGAGGGAGGCTCCTATAAGCTGGAAACCCCACAAGGCAAGAAGGTCCGAGACATTGGAACGGGCAGCATTTGAAAAAATTCATAGTGTGACTTGATCATTGTAATGGTTGAATGAATCTGTACTTGGCTGTAATCAGTTTTAATGAAAACACAAGCAGACTACTTTTGTTAACAAAAATTATTGTTCTATCCTAAGGGTGAGCTCCTCCCAAGCTCCATGGGATCCGACACTAAATCTACCCATGAAAAAGGGATGAGCTCCTAGGCCATATCGCTCAGCGAGGAACAAGGCGCTATACCTTCCCGCATAAAGGGTGAGTACCTAAAACAATACAACTCCATGGATCTAACACACTTAAAAAATAACTCCATATAAAAGGGTAAGCACCTTACAACAAATGCTTCATAGGAAAAATAAAGAAAGATACCTATGTAAATATACCACAAAAATAAAAAAGTGTGGACTTGAAAAGAGATAGAACACAAAAAATGCATCGGTTCTTTGATAGAAGAATGAAGGATAGGTGACTGCAGCACTTAACCAAAATTCGTCTAGAAAAGACATTGCAAAAAGAGAAAAATATTCATACACTATATCACAAACAAGAAGAAAAAAACACAACTACACCAACCATTACATCAACAATACAAAAAGATTCCCACAAGGAACCATAAAGCTGTACATACTCCCACGAAAGCAAAACAAAATATTAGAATGCACAAATGGAGATAACAAAAATTAAATATATCACAAAGTCATAAAACATCGTAAACATACCAAAAGGCCTAAAACCCCTAAGGGGGCAGCCTAAGTCATAATACATTTAAAGATAACCCATAAGGGCAAAGTACAACACTTCCTAAATAGGAAGGTTAAAGAAAATAAAACATTGAGCCACTACTGCCAACATCGAACAAAGAAAAGACCGTCGCTTCAAGGAAGGTCATCATACAAGCCATCAAGGTCAACATCCCCACCTTCAGGAGCGGAGGAGCTAGCTCCCTTGAGAGATGAGGGTGGGGGAACGTCAGCAGGAACGGAGGAGGTAGTAGCAGGGTCAGAACCTTGGATCTTTTCAGCCTCTTTAGCAGGGCTAGCTCCCAGGTCTTGAGCACCAGATTCAAACAATGACTGTTTCGCGGGGGGAGAAGGCAATAGCTGCCTACAAAGATCCAAGTTCAGACCCTCTGGCTCCAAAGCCCGTAGATCAGCAATAGGGCGGTTCACCATCCGAGACAAGCTCTCAACATACGGATAGGAACGAGCCTCCATTCTCCTCACAGTAGAAGCAAAGTCATTTAAAGAGTCAGGCTTGTAGGAGGGGAGCCCTTCTACAGCTTCCCCATGAGCGATTGCCTCAGAAGCAGCAACACGGCCTTTAAAACGTCCATGAGCACTAGCCTTAGAATAAATACCTGCAAGATGCTTGTTGAACTCCTGGCTGTGTAGAAGAAAAGTCACAAACTGACGAACACCAGACCCAATCAACCATTCCCTGTCCTCGGTCAAACTCTTGACTTGCTGCCTCAGCTCTTCAACACCTGCCTCATGAGCAGCACGTTCCTTCCTAAACGATAACCTTTCAGCACCAAAATCAGCTCTCTCTTTAGCTAACTGATTATTGAAATCAGCCAGCTGCCCGGCATATACCTCAACCTTCCTAGCTTCCTCATTCCTTTTAGCTAAGGAAGAGGCAAGGTGCTCCTCAAGATCATTTACCTTAGCTTGATGAGTGGCTAAAAGATCAGAAGATTCCTTAAGCTCGACCTCCTTCTTCGACAAAGCTTCAGTAAGATCAACATTCCGACTAACCGAGTTAGCCCAGCGTTCGAGACCGTCAGGAAGGGAGGTTATCAAACGGGCAGCTTGGGTAATGATACGGTAGGCCGAGTCCTCATCGGACAATTGCGAATGCAGCTCCTTCTCAGTAGGAGGAGTAACATTCCGGATAAGATCATGGCACACCCTACCGCTCTTCAAGGTGTCAGAGACAGTAATCTTCCAATTAGGGACAAAAATAGCCTGTACCAACTTACCTTTAACCGAGGACTTAGACGCCTCACCATCACCACTCTTCTCAATATGAATCCCCGCAAGACCTTATGAACACCTCCCTCGGAGGAGGAACTAGCAAGAGAAATCTTCACCTTCTTTGAAGTCTTAGAAGCCTTGACAAGCTTCTCCGGGAGTTTCCTTTTTGTTTCGTTTAACTTTTGCACAACGGCAGCAAAACAAGGAGAAGAGGCACCAACTCCCTCACCACTAACAACTGGCTCCTCGGGCACATTACCTCCCTCGGCAGAAACATCATCTCCATCACCAACAAGTTCAGAAGCCTCTTTCTTAACAACCTTAACCCAGTAATTGAAGCAATAAGGTTAACATCATCCTCATCGCCACTATCAACAGATATCGGATCAGAAGATTGGGGAACAGATTTGGAAGCTGACATCCCCCTAGTCAACTGACGACCTGTGGAAGCAAGCTTCTTGGCAGAAGGAGCATCAGAAATAGGCTGCACAGGTAATTCTGGAAATCACCACGAGTACGAACATGCTGGGTACGAAGAACAATAGAAGGAGCACCTTCAGCAAGCTCCCTCATCTCAATTTCCACACCAGTAGTATTGTTCATCTCAAGAAAATCCAAAGCACTCATCTCTGAAAAAGAAAACAAGCAAGATAATTAGAACAAAATAAAATGATCAAGTTAGTAACAAACACAACATACCCTTGTCATAAAGAAAAATACGTGTTCACGACGGGATTCAGACCAATCCTGGCTTATACCCAACATAACCAGAAGCTCCTCCGGGTAGACCTTAAGCCTCAAACGATAGGGGCGAAGTTTGAGGAGCAACTCTTGGTTAACACTTTTCACATCCGACTCTTTCTCATTCAAAGCCTCAGAAAACTTTCGAGGAACAATCTGAAAGGGAAGCAGGTCATGAGAAATAAAGAAGAATTGATTTTCCAGGCATAAGTATGACCAACAGTGGTAGTTAGAAGAGAACTCTCACAAGGAGCCTTCTCGAGAGTATACCAATCTCCATTCCGGGCAAGCCGGAAGAATCGCCGGAACATCAACAAAACAGGCTCATAACTTAGGGCCCGACAGAGTATCTCAAAGAACATGATACGAGCAATGCCTGCCGGAGCTAATTGACCCAACGATAACCGAAAATACTTAAGGACACTAAGAAAGAAATTGGAAAAAGGGTATCTTAGGTTCGGTTGATCCAGAATACGAGTATAAAAAACCAAAAACCCTTCCGGACATTGATCGACGGTCATGTCACCAGGAACCCTAATTTCAAGACTAGAATCGATACCATGATCAAGAACAAACTGCCTAATTTCAGACTCCGTAAGTTTTGAAAACTGAAGAGCAATGTCATTCTTGTTAGAAGCCATGAGGGGAAAGAAAGACGTACCGGAAAATTATATATCGCGGAAAAGACACAGAAATATCCGATCAAAGGAAACAGTGAAGAACTTGGAAGGTTTTTGAATGAAAAGGGTAAAGGGAACGGTTACTTTATAGATCAATGAAACAGTAATCCCGATTTTAGGGGAGAAATATAAGGCCAGGATATAACCGCCGAAAACTGTCAGGGGAACCACTCATCACCTGCTGCGATGTCAAATCAATCGCTTCCTGACAGACGGTTAAGGCAAGTGGGCATTAAATGAGGAGGGATCCAAATTGCTAGGGGTAAAGCAGACCCATCAAGGGAACTCAGCTCCCTGGCCTAAAAAATAAGATTAAAGATTAGAAAGGAATAGTCTAAGTCATAAGCAATACTTATGACTGGGGGCTGATGATGTATGTATACCAAGTCCCTAACTAACAACGTAAGGACAAGTCAAGAAACTCAAATAAACAATAGCCAGCCAAACATAAATAAAAGCAAGGCGAACAAGTAAGGCAACTAGCTCCCGACCAGGAGCTGAACCAGCATGAGGGAGCTGCCGTTACTGTAGCACCTCGGGAATGGTATAACAAAGGTCAAACTGACTTGACCTTTTACCAAAAGCACAAGCAAAGACCTCGAGACACACAAACCTGTGCGCTTACCATAAAAGGCAAGGCCTTTTCCTGCAAGCAAACAACAGTAAAGAAGATGCTTACCAGATGGGGAAGGCGACAGCTGGCGAAGGGACTTCCTTAGGTAGATCACTTGGTCTATAAAAGGAGGGACTTTGAGCCAGCCTAAGGTATTCACATTTCACTCTCTCTCTCTAAAACTCTTTACTACACTATGCTAAGACTCTTAAGAACCAATTACTGATTCTCACGCCGGATCCAAACGCGGAGGCCACCTCTCGCGTTAAGGCTAACGGTGTTCTTTGTCCGCAGATTCCAGCCAAGGAGCTTCCCCCGGAGTTGATCCTAGACCTTCCTCCCTGCCATATCCTTGTTGTTTTAACAATTGGTATTATTGTTTTTTCAAGGTTTTGAAATATAGGGTGCTACATGTTTACTAAATCAGTCATTTTGACTCGATGTTGGTATTTTAAATGTTTTTGATTTTTTTTATGATAAAATTACTAATGTATTTCTTCTCTTTAAAATAGCAGCTAAACATAAAAACTTATTCAATCATTTTTAGTAATTTTATTTTTCTCACCAAAAAAACTGAACAAAAAAACAATTTTAAAGTTAAATAAACAATCCCAAACACTCTCTCTAAACTTGAACTTTCGGTTACAATAAAAAACAAACAGTATTATAGTCATTATGTATACCAATCATATGTGAAACTAATGCTTTTATAATTGGATTGGTATACTAAATTGAACGTCTTACTAGTTTGTTGGTCAGATTAGATCGGAGAACACTTTTCAATTTTGGGTACCTCATCACCCTTATCTTCCCGGTCTATTCATATTAAATAATAATAGTAATAGTGAATCATAATATTTCTGGTTTATATCTCCTATTAAATAATAGTATTAAATCATAATTTTTCTGCTTATCTCTTTAATAATTCTTTTTTCAACTATATACATTATTTTTCTACTTATTATTAACTATTTGATATTTTATTGGTAAAAAAACCGTTTCAAAAAATCCTGAAATTTATTTAAAACACTTTAATAATTCTCCTCGTCTATTACTGTATATTTCCGTCACCATCAACAGACGGCGTTAGCTCCTAGCCAGGGGTAATAAGGGTAGCCCTGCTACCCCTTGACGCTCCGACAGTAATGTAAATTTTGGAAAAATTTGACATTTTTTCGATTTCGTTACCCCTCTTCTTTGAAACGTTACCCGTATAAGGATTTTCTAAATCCGCCACTGCTCCTAGCCCCACAGTCCGGTGACGAACGATGTTTGCTTCTGTCGAGATCTGGCAACGTTAACAGTCAAGCGGTCCGCTACCCAACCAGCTACCAGCCCTCACTGCCAACCAGCCTACCAGCCCGTTGCTCCCAACCAGCCGGTTCCGGAGAAGACAACCGGCCCATGTATAACCGGATCGGTGTTGTTGCAGAATCCTGGTTCGGCACTCCGATCCGGCCACAAAAACAGTGTGTGAAACTTCATTGTACATAAAACCAGAAACCATAATCGTCAACCAGAACAAGATGGATATAATAACAGTGTGTGAAAATTATATTCTAATTTAAATTAAATAACGGCAACATGGATATAATATTATCTTCTTTTGATAGTCGAGAAAAACGTTTCACTTGCTTCCTCGCCTTTTGTATATTACGGCTATATTGGTCAGCATGGCTACTCATGTCTTGAATGGTAGATGACACTTTAATGATGTTATTCTGAAGCTTATCAATTACACTCTTCATCTCCTCCTTGTTCTCTTTGGTAAAACATTCAGACCTACCCATCTTTTTCATCACTTGTTGCAGAAGAATTCTGTTGTCACAGAAATCTGATATCTGCAACTCACGCTTATACCATGTCTGCAGCATAAACCATCCATTTTCCCCGAAACGGTTTTCCAAATAAATAGTAAAAGATTTGAAAAGATATTCCCATGGAGAACTCGAACTTCTGTTAATTATGTCTTTCAGATCATTTATTTGATCCACATAGACAGCCGTCAAACACAAAAGACCTGCAATTGGGATGCTTGATATCTTAGCAAACTCCTTCACGGGGAGCATTTTCTGTCGGAGCTTTCTAAACAATGACTTTTCTGGCATAAACAAGGGGTTTTTAGAGAGCGTTACTGAGATGGAACACAAAAAATCTAATGTTCTTCTACAAACAGAGATAAACATTGTGATAATTTTTTTAGAAAATCTAATAGTGCGAGCAGCTTCAAGATCATTGAGATGCTGTAGCATCTCTTTATAACTGTAATTGTCAGCTCTACTACTTTTGACCACAATTTGCTCCAGTGCCAGCTTTACATGCAACCACCCATCATTTGCGTCTTTCACTGACCGTACGAAATCCTTGTACAGCACGGAAGCTCCAAGGCTCATTACATAGTAACAATAAACATACTCTTCATGCTTCCGTGCTCTCATGTATGCATTTAAGACTTCAAAAGAATCTTGGTTGATCTTAAGTAGACCTTCAGTGATTTGGTAGATGTGATTAATGAACGGTGTTGAGGTTCATTGTAACAAATCGAATCTACTACATTTTGTGTAAGGTTATTGTCACACCCCGTTGAATCGATTACATCAGAGCCGGGCGTGATCGACTGGTATCTTCATTGCACAACGGAAATGTTTAATGCTAAGACTTATAGAAAATGAGCGCCCGCTAAGTTCTCCTATCCCAACCGTGCCATAATTGAATATGTGACCTGAGAAAGAACATGCGAAAAATCAACATAATGTTGGCGAGTTCATATGTTTTAGTTGTATCAAAAAGATGCGAGTTGTATAAAATCCAGTATGCAAAAGTTCCGTAAAATGTAAATTGTAATTATATCAAAACCCGTATGTGTAAGTTCCGTAAATATAAGATGTATTTGTATCAAAACCCGGTATGTAACGCGTCAATGAAATCGTTGATCATTAATGTTTTGCAAGGACATTAATATGTGTGACGACATAGGAAGCATCCAACCCTAGACGATTTTCTGTCGAATAAACCTCGACTGAGACAACAAATGCACTCTTCTGTGTGGGTCCATGACCAAGAGTGGGGCTCGCCAACACCCGCTAGATCTAACCTTTGTACCGTGGTCTTAAACAAGATTATGGTGCTTAAGTTCGAGCCTATTCTATGATCTAAGTTGTTTCATTCCCTAGTTTATCATACCATTGTATATGTCTTTCCCCCGATAGTTGTAAAGCCGTAAAACGTTTTAAGATGAAAAAGGGGGACATGATCTCATAGTGTCCTTGTGCCTCGCACAAATGAAAAATGGTCCTTGCCCGTTTGAGTCTGTAAGCAGGACCTACCAGTCCTCTTGTCTGTATCCAGGACAACCCAGTCCCTAAGTTGTAACCAGGACAATCCCGTCCTTACGATGTATGTACCTCAAGTATGTTTCTCATAAACCTTTTGTAAACCATTTGAGTTTGTTGGAAATCGTTCATATCATGATTTAAAAACATATAGATTTCGTTCATCGAATCTTTGTATACTTTTGTAAAACTTGCATGTCTTTCCACCCCCGAAAACATTTATAAAAATGTAAAACTGTAAAAAGTGGGGGTTATGAACTCACCTTGATGTCCTCGTACAAAGCTAGCTTAATAAGATTCCAAAGTGTTGTTTCCAAAACATGACTCGCTAGCATGCAATCTAAGACATTCCTAAAACGGAATAACTTATAAGTTTCTAAATAAGTGGTGTAGTTAAACTACATGTCACCGAGCTCTACCAAATCCCTAACCGAATGATTCGATGGGAAGATGTTATTTTGATGGAACGAATAAGATATACTTATTTAGTACCATTCGTAATCAGTGATAATTACTAAGTCTTGGGAATACTTAGTTTTCGAGAAATTTAGAATACAAATTTATATAAAAATAAAAATATATTTATGATATCGTGTTAGCTGTCGTGTATAGAAGTACGTGTAATTCGTATGAATGGATTAACACGTATTTTGAATAGTCGCCGTATGAGTTGACGGATAATAATACGACTCGTATTAATTTTTCATGGATAGTTATAAAAAATAATTATATAGTTGCATGCTTGTTAAGATCGGCATTTGTGGTTTGTTATCAAAATGAAATAATTATACACGTACCCATATCTATATATTATGTTGTTCGGGCGTTCACAATAAATATAAGTACTTATATTTATTTTATGAAATCTTCGAGTTGTAAACGTCGGAAATTAATACAATTAATTATATTTGTTTTGCAAACTCAACAAAGACTAGATGTTTGCAATAATTATAAATAGTTATATTTATTCTATAAAAGATTTCAGTGTTTTCGGGCGTTTGAAATAAATATAAATAATTATATTTATTTTAAAAAAAGAATTCGAGTTTCGTTGACTTGTAAACCGCATTTGTCGAAATGTTGTAAACTCATATTGTAAGTTATAAGGTGTTACCAAAAATAAATATACGTTTATATTTTGTAAGTTATAAAGCGTTGTCAAAAATAAATATACATTTATATTTATTTTATAAAAATACTTGAACCTTGAAATGTGTCGTTTTTAGAATATAATACGTTTCGTATTACATATTTTACGAATACAGGCAGAGTTTCATCTGTTTTTTAACGATCCCGACAATACACGTTGTCGTTATATTTTTCAAAACACAACCAGCAATGTAAATAATATATGGTTAAGTCTTAATATCTTCAATATGTCGTATTTTGTCACGAGTAACACACACATATATATTTCGTAATGAAAAGTCGGTTCGGTTTTTAAATTAGCATGTGCAAGTTATTTAAACAAAAATCACATCTATGTCCGAGAATTTTATTTCTTAATAACTTTGTTAGTCAGTCCGGGTTAGAGCTCGATGTCCGTTTTGAATAACATTAAAATAACTACATAACAAAACTTCGTTATTAATATTTTACCAAGTTTAGCGTTGACTAGTTGACCGGGTTTGACCCGAGTTGACCGGGTTTGACCCGAGCACTAAAACTAAACCGAAGCTACCCTTTGACTGTTGTTTGACTTGTAGAACCGAACCGAGTCGAACCGAGTTGCACCGAGTTGAACCGTAACAGAGCCGAGTCGAACCGTAACTGAACCGAGTTGAACCATAACTGAACCAAGTCGTACCGTAACTGAACCGAGTCGACCATAACTGAACCGAGTTGAAACGTAACTAAACCGTACAAGACCAGAACTGAATTGAACCACCACTCTCGCCGCCGGATCTGTTTCTCGAAGCACTGAGGTTCAACAACTTTCAAATGAAAAGTGGCGGGTGCACGAAAGATAAACCAAATCTGAGATCTAACCTTAACTGCTCGGAAGCCACCCGAGCATCCCATTGTCGCTGCCGTCGCTGCTGATGTTGATCCTCGCCGGAAAAACGGTAATAGGCCGTTGAGACGCGGCTGCCACTGCTGAACCGTGGTGCCGCCGCTGCTGCTGAGTCCGACACGAACCACGCACCACCACCTCCGATACCGGCGTCTCTGCCGTCGCTCCGTCGCCGCGCCACCATGGCGGGTGGCCGGCTCCTCTTCTTTCACCGTTCTCTCTCTCTCTCACTCACTACAAACGTTTCTCTCTCTCTCTCTAGATTAGAGGGTGTAACTGTAGGTTTTGGAACTTTTAGAAGTGCATCTCATTTAAGGTCTCTTGAAGGGTTATATCTAAATAAATGGAGTAGGGTCTTTGGAGGTTTGGTTCAAAACCGATTGGATTAGTTTGCGTGGGAGTTTGGACTTTTATTCATAATCCTATGTTTTCTTACATGAGTGCTTAGGAAACATAAAATTTGAGATTCAAAAATACAAGCATGGCCTTTTTATACGTTGGATGATCATGGTGTCTCTTGGTTTGCCTGGGAAAAAGAACAACATGATAAATGGGAATATAATAATACATTGCATGCTTTTGTTTTATTTCATCCAATCCTGAATGGTCATCAGAAAGAAATGAAAAGAGTTCTAGTCAATAGCTTGACTTGTTTATTTATTTATTTATTTTGTTTTTTTTTACTAGATCTCGATCAAAGTTGTACATGACCAAAGGTCAGTTGAAGTGGGATTCGAACCTAAGCACTCTCAGACAAGAACTCACTAAGTGGTAAACCTTCCCACCTCCATTGCAACTACTGGGCTCCAACATCATTGCCAGCTTCACTTGTTTTTTTTTTTCAAGGTATATGTAAGTGATATTATAATATCATTATTCAATGAATTCAAGCACGTGTATAAGGTTTTTGTGGATATTTCGTTTGGAGGTGAAAAAGAAAAGACATGGGGGAGCCAAGATTTGTATGACAATGTTAATTAGGTAGTTCTGAACTTGAACAAATACTATTTTATACTAATCGTTCAAAAAAACATTGAATAACAACTAATTAAATCATGCATAGATAAAATATTTTCAAATTTATGGTTTCATGACTAATCATATATCAGCAATTCCCAAGAATTACCGGGTACACGGCATGAGATGTACAAACTTTGCTAGACACGAGACGACTTAATTTTTGGAAATAAAGTCTAATGCACGTTATTAATGCAAAACATGATTAATTAGATGTACGGATAATCTCCCACATTTATCAGTTGTCACAGTTATGGAGGTTTGTATTGTCTTTGCATACGTCTATATAGTGTTTGTATTCATCATATTCTAAGTAACGGATACGTTTCCCCACCCAGATATTAGAATTTTCATGCTGTCTCAGGCACATTATGTATTCCTCACGAATAAAGCGAACACCAACTTTGGTCATGTGTAAATTACTATCTGCAATAAATTGTTTCAAAAACTTTTAGTGTACCGCTAGATACCTTATTAGCAGATAGACATCATCTTCATTTGACTGACCTGGTTCCACGCCAAATGAAACATCAAAATTGCCCCAGTGACTTGGACCTGCAATTCTTTGAAGAGCATCAACCATCGTCAAATAGAAAACCAATTGTGTCTCTGACTCTGCCACCAAAAAGCTTACGGGGATGGAAATTTTCAAATCTTTTGCTCCAAGACGAATACGAGCTGTTACTATATGATTAGCTTCCATATAGCCATCAACATGGTGAACAGAAATAACAACACATATAGCAACTCCGATCCATGGGCCTTCAAGAATCAAACCCTCTGAACCTGGCTGCACAAATCCAGGTGGAATTTCATTTCCAGCACCAACTATCTCAAATACAGCCTCAGGTGTCATCCAATAATCTGTTCGTAACTATACAATTGACATGATAAAATATTTACTAGTAAGAGTTCGATGTTATATATTGCAAGAACCAACAAAAAGTGACTAGCTATGAGACTTGAACAGTGTGTGTAGAGAGAGGGAGAGAGATATGACAGACCTCAAGGTAACTGTTCAATACTTTTTCTGCTGGATAACTGCCATTTTTGTCCACTGCCAGTTTGGGACTGTTCAAACACGATAAGGTTGGACGATTGTTGTAGCTTGATGCATGAAACCTAGATACATCAACCCCTTCTGCAGAAACATAGTAACTGAACCTACTTCGAGATCGATAATCCATGTCTTCATCTACCAATGAAAGTTTTGGTAATGTCTGAAGCCTGTTGCAGTTATTCAAACAAAGCACTCTCAATTTTGAAAGGAGAACAATACTTGCAGGCAGCGAAACAAGTTCATTTCCAGATAGATCCAAAGTTAACAGACCAATACCACCAGGAACCACAGATAGATTGCAATAACTTAGATCAACTTCTTTTAAGCTTGATGACAATGTTTGCACTCGGGTTTAAAAAGCATCCCGTTTTGAATGACAGCCGACATCTATTTACATGCAGGAGTCTTAGCTTTTTTAAACCATAAATATATAATGGAAGCTCCTCAATAAAGGTTCCACTAGCATCAAGATTCCTTAAATCACACATTTCCCCCAAGTTTTCTGGTAACTTCATGACTCTAGTTCCATCGACATACAAATGCTCCAAGCGCTTCATGTTCTTTCCAAACTCAGGAATGTATTCAAGTTTTGAGCAGCCAGAAAGAAGAAGTGCCTCAAGAGCTTCCATTTCCATATGACTTCTTCCAAGGCTTTGAAGACATGTACACCCTTTAAGATTCAAGTAGCGTAGTCGTTTGAGGAGAAGAACTGATTCATGTAGGCTTTTCAGATTCGTGCAGCCTTCAAGATTTCATTTCTCAAGATTCAATGATGATGTCAAGTTTGGGATGCAAGTCAAATTCTTTGAGAAACTAAGGTTAATAGATCTCAAATTTGGAAGCTCCTGTTATAAGAAATTGAAATTGTGAACTTTTTACCTTACAAATCGAAATTGAAAAACTATGTGAGAGGCATCTCCAGACAATTACTTACTAGATCTTTCGTCCAGAGTGTTTTAAGTTGGCTAGAACACATTTCAACTTCAAAAATGTGTTTTGGTTGGAACATTGAAGGCAAGGATTCTAAAGTACATCCATACCATTCTAAAATTCTCATATCATTGGAAAGATAGTCAAGTCCTTCAGGGAAGTGTACATTACTGATTCTGAGAAATTTAAGTTTCTCCATCATTAATAAACACAAAGGATCAGTGAACTGATCAGTTACTTCACCCTTATATGGCTCCTGGTTAATGACTTCAACTGTGTGTTTTCCCTGGTTTAAACAAGCACAACAACAGAGTTAGTAGTATAATTAATTATTCCCTCTACTGTAACAGGATATGTATTTGAAAAATCAGAAGTTTAAAGTAAAGGAAAGCCATCAAACAAACCTCTGGGTTGTTGGAGAGTACATCTACAACATCTTTATGAGACTTGATTGCGATGTGCTTCCTAAGATTTGATTCCCTGCAAAGAATTTTCCAGCACATTTGTTGCAGGAGATCATGCATCCACAGGCTATCTTTAAGATTGATGGTTATGAGACACTTGTTAATAAGATCAGTAATTGCACACTCAGAGTGCAAGCCAACACTGGTTAGTATATCGTTTACCAAATCTTTGTGTCTCCCTTTCAGAAAACATGCAATATATATGAAGGCATCGCGCTGGTCTCTATCCAGTCTTGCATAAACTACTTCAAGTCTTCCAAGAACTTCTTTCTCTGGATATTCTCTAAGTTTCTCCAACATCCCTTTCCAATACTTTTCATCTTTCCCGCATAACAGAGAACCATAAACATTAAGAGCTAATGGAAGACCACCAGCAAGCTTCACAATATCATCTGACAACTTTTCATAACCACGTGTAGGACGGCTTTGCTTGAAGGCTGATTGACAAAAGAGACCAAGAGCTTCATCATCTTTCATTTCTTCACAAAAATATATTTCACTCTTTTTATAGTAATTTAGCAAGTCTCTGTTTTGTTGGATATTTTAGTGTAATTTGAGATTGCGTGTGACGTTCAAATAAGAGTGCACACTTATTTGAATGTCATCGGGACTAACATGGGATCCAAGGGGGCAGCGCCCCTGGGAGCAGGGTCCAAGGGGCGGCAGCCCCTGGCGGGGTCCAAGGGGTGGCAGCCCCTGGCTGGGGTCGAGCTAAGGGACTAAAGGTGTTTTTGTATTTTGGACAAAAGTCCTTTATAAAAAATGTACAGAAACTCAATTTAGGCTAAATGTGCAATTTTGGAACTTGAGGGACTAAAGGTGTTTTTGTTCAAAACGAAAACTGCAAGCAGTTGTGGAAACAACTGAAAATACGCTCCTGCAGTTCAGTTTAATTCTTTGGACGAATTTTGATTCGTAACTAATCCCCAAAATCTCAGAATCAAAATCTCATACAGAAATCTAGAATCAAATCTGATTTTATCCGATCAAAGATTGGTAGCTACTCCAATTGTTTGATCTGAAAGTGATTACACTACTTCATATTTATCCAAGCAAATTTCGAATTTTCCCAACAAAGATCAAACAATTTCAGTGAAGATGACAAGTGGTGGTGAATCTGCGAAGGCTATGACGAAAAAAATTTGTGAAATTGGACAAGTTTGAAGGGCAAGACTTTCGTCGCTAGCAAAAGAAGACGCATTTTCTGTTGACGACTTTGAAAGTGGTGTACGTTCTGAGTACCCCAATGCCTGAGGAAGTGACGGATGAGACGCTGGAACAAACTAGGAAGCGTGGAAAGTGGCTGAATGATGATTACGTCTGTCGTGGGCATATTCTGAATGGTATGTGTGACTCTCTTTCGATATTTACAAAATGTTGAATCTGCAAAAGAACTGTGGGAAGTACTAGAGGCCAAATACATGGCTGAAGACACATCTAATAAGAAATTCTTAGTCAGTGATTTTATGAATTATAAAATGGTTGATGATAGACCCATCATGGAACAATATAATAATGTCTAAGAATTCTGGGTCAATTCGAACAACATGTTAAAGATGGATGAAACAATTTATGTTCCATCTATCATTGATAAACTTCCTCCTTCATGGAAAGATTTTAAACATACTTTAAAACATAAGGAGGAAATGAATCTGGTTGAACTTGGAAGTTGTTTTGAATTGAGGAGTCTTGTCGGGCCATGAAAATGTTAACAAAGATAAACACGTTGGTGGTTCTTCCGTTAACATGGTGGAAGAAAGTGGTCCTAGTTTCAAAAATTCTAACAAGGGGAAACAACAAAAGGAAGTTTCAAAGTGGGTCTAACAAGAAGAACAAGGCTTTGAAGTATGCAAAACAGACCAAGGATCAAGGCTGTTGGAAGTGTGGTAAACCGGGACACTTCAATAGAGATTGTCGTGTTGGTAAAGCCAAGAATGAAGCTGGTACTAGTGGATCCTCGAAGGATCCGAAGCAACAAGGTCAAAATTAAACTTTAATTATAATTCGGATGTGAATTATGTGTCACTAATTTCTGAAGCATTTTATGTGCAGGATGATTCTGTTGCTTGGTGGTACGACTCGGGAGCAACAAGTCACATATGAAGATGGTTCAAGGACCTTACATTAATTGAAGATGGATCTGTTTTAAAGATGGGAAATGTTGCAACCGAGCCAATCCACGAAATTGGAAGTGTAGTACTAGTATTTACTTGGGAAAAACTATAAGTTTAAGTAATGTATTGTATGTACCCGGCATTCGGAAAAACTTGTTATCCGGTATTGTATTAAATAATTGTGGGTACAAACAAGTGTTAGAATGTGACAAGTATATCTTGTCAGACATGGTTCTTTTATCGATTTGGTTATCTATGTAATGGTATGATTATGTTAAATCTAGAAGTGCCGTTTAGTGATAATTCTGTTTGTATGATTGATTCTAGTGTAAATTCGTCTAAATCTGAATTATGGCATGCTAGATTAGGACATGTACATTATAAACGACTTATGGAAATGTTAAAAATGAGCTTGATTCCGGTAGTAAATTTAACGAATGAAAAATGGCATATCTGCAAGTTGAATAAAATAACTAGAAAACCATTCATGCAACATGTTACTAGAGAAAGTAAACTATTAGATTTGATACATAGTGATCTACGTGATTTTCATGGTACACCATCATTAGGTAACAAGAAGTATGTTGTAACCTTTATAGATGATGCTACTAGATTCTGTTACGTTTACTTGTTACATGCAAAAGATAAGCTCTGGAAAAGTTTAAAATCTATAAACAAGAAGTGGACTTCATCAAAGTGAATTGATCAAAACTCTACATACGGATAGAGGTGGTGAGTATTTTGACCCGGTGATTTCCAATCAACTGGAATAATACACCATACCACAGCTCCTTTCACACCGAACAAAATGGTGTGGCGGAAAGGAAGAATAGGACACTAAAAGAGATGGTTAATACCATGTTGTCCCATTCGGGTCTTAATAATGGGTTTTGGGGAGAGGCAATGTTGACAGCCTGCTATTTGTTAAACAGGGTTCCTAATAAAAGGAACAAGACCACCCCATTTGAGCTTTGGTATAAAAAGGCACCCGAGTTGCAAAAATTAAGAGTTTGGGGTTGTAGAGCTGTGGTAAGGCTCAATGATCCTAAGATAAGAAACTTAGGGGAAAGAGGTATAGAATGCATTTTCATTGGATATGTGAGCACTCATTTGCTCACAGGTTCTATGTAATAGAACCAAATGACCATGTTTCAATACATACGGTTATTGAGGCAAGAAGTGGAAATGTAGAATATGATGAAGAAAGATTCACATCTATACCTAGGCCAAAGGATATGAATCCTTCTCTTAACATTTCTAGTGAAAAAGAAATCATGCCTTCAACTAGCACTGAACCAAGAAGGAGTTCAAGAGAAAGAAAGGCCAAGTCTTATGGTGACGATTTTCAACTCTACTTAGTTGAGGGATCTAGGATTGATATTGATTTTCAATATCAATATTGCTTCCATGTTGATGAGGATCCAAAGACATACAGTGAAGCAATGGCTTCGCGGGATGTTTCATTTTGGAAAAAGCATCCAAGATGAAATGGATTCTATTTTGCAAATAACACTTGGAAATTGGTGGATTTACCCCTGGTTGTAAACCATTGGGAAGTAAATGGATCTTCAAGAGGAAGATGAAGGTGGATGGTACTATTGATAAGTTCAAAGCCAGATTATAATCAAGGGTTTAGACAAAAGGAGGGTATTGACATTTTTTGATACATATGCTCCTGTAGAAGGATATCCACCATTAGTATTATTAGCACTTGCTGCTATACATAATCTTGTAATTCACCAAATGGATGTGAAAACTACATTTTAAATGGTGAATTAGATGAGGAGATTTACATGAAACAACCAGAAGGGTTTGTATGCCTGGAAGTGAAACAAGGTGTGTAAACTAATTAAATCTCTTTATGGTTGAAGCAAGCACCCAAACAGTGGCATCAAAAGTTTGATGAGATTGTATTGTCTAATGGTTTTGCTTTAAACCAAGCAGATAAATGTGTTTATAGCAAGTTTGATGCTTCTGGAAATGGAGTCTTATTTGTTTGTATGTAGATGATATGTTGATTTTTGGCACTAACCAAGATCAAGTTGATAGAACAAAAGAATTTTTATCATCTAAGTTTGCTATGAAAGATATGGGGGAGGCTGAGGTGATTTTAGGTATTAAAATCAAAATTGAGAACGTGGGCATTTCAATCTCTCAATCACACTATATTGAGAAGATCTTGAACAAGTTCAATTTCAAGGATTGTTCTCCCAAGTACTCCTTTGATCCTAGTCTGAAGCTATTACCTAATAAAGGTATTGCAGTATCTCCACTTTAGTACTCAAGAGCGATTGGATCACTTATGTACGCTATGATTAGCACCAGACCAGATATAGCGTATGCTGTTGGAAAACTTAGTAGGTTTACTAGCAATCCTAGTACTCATCACTGGCAAGCACTAGGTCGAGTATTCAAATACTTGAAAGGAACCATGGATTAAGTCTGACTTACATTGGATTTCCTTCAGTGATTGAAGGATATTCGATGCAAGTTGGATAAACAATAAGGAAGATCATTCTTCCACAATGGTTGGGTATTCCTACTTGGGGGAGGTGCCATTTCTTGGGCTTCAAAGAAACAGACTTGCAAAACTGATTCAACAATGGAGTCTGAGTTTGTAGCGTTAGCCGCAGCTGGCAAAGAAGCTGAGTGGCTAAGAAACTTGATTTATGAGATTCCATTGTGGCCTAAAACCAATGGCTCCCATTTCTATAAGGTGTGATAGTGAAGCTACACTGGCTAAGGCATATAGTCAAGTGTATAATGGCAAGTCAAGACACTTAGGTGTGAGACATAGCATGGTTCGTGAGCTCATCATGCATGGTGCGATTTCGGTTGAGTATGTGAGAACTCAACAGAACTTAGCTGATCACTTAACCAAAGGGTTAACTAGAGATCTCATGAAAGGATCAGCTGTGGGATTAGGGTTAAAGTCCATCTGAAAACTCTCATGTTAAGATACCCAATTCCCACCTAATATGACGTTAGGTGCAGAATTCAATGTGAAAAGCTTAACACTAGAGTTTGGAACACAGCATTAAAATTATCCCAAAGGTATGTGTTTAGATCTGCAAGTTAAGGAAGGTTGAGGTATATCTTCTTAATAGCTCTTTTGAAAAATTGCATTTGCAGGTGCAAGAGAAAAGAGCTACCTATATGAGCATGAAGTTTAGCTACTTCAAGAAGCTTGGACTTGGCTTTGATATGCTTATGAAGGATAGGGACATAGGCTAGTAAAGATAGTGTCAAGTTAGATCTATGTATGTAAACTAATGTGTATATTATCTTCATGTATTCATAATGATATTAAGGGTTCAATCCTTAGAGACACCCTTAAATTTGAATATTTGGAATGTGTAATATACTAATATGAAATTCAATCGTCACGACATTTCATTATATGCATTAGTTTGTTTGATTGCTGTGAACAAGTTAGTTATCTATGATTACACTAAAACGGGGGAGGTATGTTGGATATTTTAGTGTAATTGAGATTGCGTGTGACGTTCAAATAAGAGTGCACACTTATTTGAATGTCATCGGGACTAACGGGGGATCCAAGGGGGCAGCGCCCCTGGGAGCAGGGTCCAAGGGGTGGCAGCCCCTGGCGGGGTCCAAGGGGGGCAGCCCCTGGCTGGGGTCGAGCTGAGGGACTAAAGGTGTTTTTGTTCAAAAGTCCTTTATCAAATATGCATCAGAAACTCAATTTCGGGCTAAATGTGCAATTTTGGAACTTGAGGGACTAAAGGTGTTTTTGTTCAAAACGAAAACTGCAAGCAGTTGTGGAAACAACTGAAAATACGCTCATGCAGTTCAGTTTCATTCTCTGGACGAATTTTGTTCTAACTAATCCCCAAAATCTCACAATCAAAATCTCATACAGAAATCTAGAATCAAATCTGATTTTATCCGATCAAAGATTGGTAGCCACTCCAATTGTTTGATCTGAAAGTGATTACACGACTTCAGATTTATCCAACAAATTTCGAATTTTCCCAGGGTACTATGATTCTGCTGCCAGGTCCAAACCATTCAAGCCCCCCGATAAATAAGTCAACTGGTCAACATGATTTACATCATCCAATACGATGATAACTTTTAAACCACGTAGCTTTCAGCCCAATAAAGTTTGTCCGTCAATAACATTTTTAGCATGAGTGTTTGTGTCCATTAAAATGTCATCAAGGAGTTTCTGTTGTAATCTGCATAGATAGCACTATCATTTTGTTTGGAAATGTCCTGATGTTTTCAATGTGCATACTTTTTTGAACTTCCTTTATGTCCTTATAGACAGCTTCAGTAATGATGAGCATAGTTCTTACCGACTCCACTCATCCCACAAATCCCTATGAAAAGAACTTCACTAGGCTCCATTCTCAATATATTTCACTTTCACACGTATCATCCACTTATCAATGTTGTATTAGACAAGTAACTTAAAACTTGGCTCACAACCTTCCTTACCACTTTTGCTTCATCCCTGCGATAAACGACAAAGATTTAGTCACATAAGAATCTTCCAGTTGCGTTAAAATTCTTAAGTACTATGACATCTTCCAATTTACAACATTGCAAAATAACTTTAAAGTTATAATGTTAAAAATGACCCTACTTGTGTTCTGTCACATGCGATCCGGAGAGAGCTCCCACTTCTTCTAAAGCAGCTCTCCATATATTCACTGTTTCTGGTGCAATTTAGGTATTGGCATCATGATTAGAAAATGCTTGTTCAAAACAGTCGCTTTGATGGCGCACGTCAGAATGAGTTACATGGTAAAAAATAGGAATAACAATCAGCTTTCCTAGTTTCATCCAATCAACAATCTTTGCAATTTCCTGCAAACACCATTTTGACGTTGCAAATTGTCTGGATAAACCACAACGGCAATTTTGATGTTTCTATTGCCTGTAAGAGCTCGGGAGCAATCGGATTTCCAAGCTCAAGTGTCCTGTCATCTTTGTGGTTATAATACCATTTTGAATGAAGGCGTCATACAAATGGCTGGTGAAAGTCGTACGAGTGTCCTCCCCTCGGAAGCTCATAAAAACATCATAACTCTGTGAATCTGCTGTTGAAGATGATGATGCATATGGCAGCATCTATGGATCAATCTCAACATGATTAGGTACTGCAGATGAATTTAATATGCTAACTGACAGAAATTTGTAAGTTTTCCACACAATCAGAAAGCAGCACATAGTCAATACCAGAAAGGTGTTAACAATAAGGTATTTAAAAATAAATCAATGTTTGATTACAGTAATCAGGTATTAGTCTTGTAAGCTACCGCTAAGTAATCGGGTATTAGTTTTGTAGACGGGTAAATTTGTTAGAAAAACGAATCAAAACTACTTTCATAATCATACATACACAAACAAGTTAGCAGATAAACATAAAAAACTAATCAAAATAGATATGTGTGAAACAGGGTGGAGAAAACTGACCATGGAAGCTGTAGCTGGTATCACCGGTGGGGAGAAATCGTGCAAGATGTGAAGAAATAAAGGAGTTGAATATTAAAGTAATAATTAATCTATATTTATTTGAGTGGCGATGGATTGCTGGTTGTGAACATGGAAATTTCATTCAGAAGACCATAAAAGTTCTAGGGTCTTGACTATGACTTGGTTGACAAAAGCTGAAGAATTTATACAAATTATTTGAATGGAGGCAGAGTTATACACGTTTGAGAAACAAAATATTTAATAAATATATATAACAAGTTAACGCTACCCACGTTGCAGCGGGATATTGATTACTAAAGTGTTTATATACTAAATTATACCAAAAAAAAAAAAAAAACAAAAAAAAAAAAACAAAAACAAAGATACATTAGGCTTAATATATTATTTGTGTTTGCGTAACATAATACAAAAAGAATAGATTGGAAAAAAAATCATCTATACATATCCAACCAACATTTAAATGACACAAATGTTTTGTTTAGTACATACATGTTATACATAAAGTTTATACGCTAAGTATTGTGACTACTTAAATAATAGATACATGTTATACACAAAGTTTATACGTTGAGTATTGTGACTACTTAAATATTAGTATTTTAAAGTTTACCAAATTAGGTTTCTACGAAAGCATAAAGTTTAATTTCTTTTTTATATTCTTTTTTTAAATTTTCATTAAAAAATAGTGAATAAAAAGTAAAACACATAAAGTTAAAATCAAAATGAATTGATTACATGGGAGAAAAATATTACATGGTGATCGGTACAAAAGATAGTGATTAAAAAGTAAAACACATAAATTCTAAAAGTTAAAATAAGTGAATTGATTACATGGGAGAAAAATATTACATGGCGATCGGTACAAAAAGAGTTACGTTTTTTTTAGTTTGAATTACATTTTTATATAGTTATTAGAAGAAAAAAACATTAACTTTGATGCATACACAAATTAAATATCCTAATCCAAACCTACCGAGTACCAATCATTTAAAAGGATACAAATAGTTTAAAAAGATTTTGTAAACTGAGGCCCAATGTATATAAATATTAAAATTAGATTTATCAGTTGTTTTTTTTTATTTCAAGGAGTAGCAATAATCTATATCTATATCTATATATTTAATAAAAGAAACCATTAGAGGACACATGTCACCCTATGGTTTCATCACAAATGGATTTTCACGCCGAAAAGAGACACATAAACAGATGACCCATGCGTTACTTGAATGATCCGAATTCATTTAGAAATTGCCTTATAATGGAAACCGGATGACCCGTTTGATAAATGGAGCACCCGGATGGTTTAATTAACTTTCCTAAATAAAAATCCCCTGCCTCTCTCTCAATCTTCCTACGCACTCTTTATTCTACACAAACCCTAAACAAAAAATCCTCTGCCCTCTCTCTCTCTCAATACTCTCGGCGACAACCTTCAACCGTCTGATTTCCGAATACCCTATCATCCATGGTAGTGTCTTATTTCCTTAATCTTCTTATTAGTTAGTTATCATTCATCTATGTAGTTTGATTTCGGTTATAATCGTTGATGATGATTTCTTAAATCTTGAATGTTATTTGATGGTCGATAGTGTTATTTATTAGTATTGTTTCAAGATTATTACGTGTGATTTTTAGTTTAATACAGCTTCATAGTTGTTATACATCTTTGACTGGTTCAATCAAGAATGAAGATGGGTTTTGTTTATTCTTAGGGCAATGATTATTGAAACGGTGATTTAGGGTTTATGGCTTGACCTGAGTTCAAATTGTAGGTAAGTTTATTGATCTTTAACAGTTGAATGAATTTTTTAAGTGGTGATCTATTCGTAGTGTTTTACAGCCGGTTTTCGATTTGTTGATGCTCATGTTTTTTTTCTTGATCTCAGTCATCAGATGCTATGAAGGTAATTTTCTTGATATGCTAATACATACATGTTAGTGCATAATGTCTATGTGGTGATCTATTCGTAGTGTTCTACAGCCGGTTTTCGATTTGTTGATGCTCATGTTTTTTTTTCTTGATCTCAGTCATCAGATGCTATGAAGGTAATTTTCTTGATATGCTAATACATACATGTTAGTGCATGATGTCTATGTCTTAGTCTTGTATCGAGTCTGTATAGTTTTGGGCTAGAATACGTCAAATTAGAAAGTTAATTATGTAATTAGGTTACAAGTTCGCTTGAAATTGCATTGTAAGATCAAGTTTGCCGAACTTGATCAAGTCAAGTTCGCCCGAACTTGATCACCTACCAGCGAACTTGCAACACTATATATAGGTGCCTTGTGCATTTTTGCAACTTTTGCTATTTTGGCACATAGACGGCGAAGCTCTGCCGGATCAGGAACTGAATGTATTGGACTTTAATAATCAATAAAACCAATGTTTAAACATTAAATCTTGTCTATTTCATGTCATATTGTTTACGCCATTATGGACATTAGATACAATTTAGGTTCCCGTGCTTACGTGGAGATGATCTAACAAGTGGTATCAGAGCCACGGTACCTAAATTGGTGAAATCATAGCAAGATCTACTCTTATTCTACCTCTTTCTACAATTTTTTCTTCATTTTTCTAAGAAAACAATGAATTCACGGATAAAAGTTGCTGATTTTAAGTATGTCATGTAAAATACACTTGTGATAAACCCCTGAGAGTTTGGACATCAAATTCAAACGAATTGGTATCAAAAAGTTCAAAAAACCATGTTTGGAAAACTCAATTTGGTCGAACTTAGGATCAAGTTCGCTCGAACTTGATTAAAATTTCATCAATTTTAATCAAGTCCGCCGAACTTGATTGAATTTCAAAGGTTTTCGAACAAGTCCGCTCGAACTTACCCTATTTTTCTCAAATTCCAATCAAGTTCGCCTGAACTTGAGTGAAATTTGTTGAATATTTAGCATAGGTTCGCCCGAACTTAATAATTTTCTTGAAATTCAAACATAAGTTCGCCCGAACTTAGTCAGGGAGAATTTTTCAAAAATCAACCACAAAGTTCGCCCAAACTTGTGTAAAAACAATATGATTTTTCCATACTACAAGTTCGCCCGAACTTGTTAGTAATCTAATCGTTTTTCGAAGTTTGTGAACGTGTGTTTTTCAGAAAAATTCTTCATTTTTCAAGATGGAAGATTTGCACAGTGCATTCATGACTGCAACAACGTCAAACTCTCAAATGGTAAACCAAGTAAACATTGACAACGAAATGGGCACATTCGTGAAACCGCCAAAACTCATGAATATGGATGAATATGAGGGTTGGAAAGAGAAGTTTTCTAACTGGGTGCAAGCTACGTATTTCCATAGCTAGGTCGCAGTTCAGACAGGCTACACATGGCCTCGAGATGAAAGTGATAATGAGATCGATATCAGCAAGTTCTCTACTTTACAGAAACATGCTTATGTTGCCGAGAAGAGAATGATAAGCTTGATCCAAAATCAGTGAAAGAAGATATTCTGGTGCTGTTACCTGAAGCTAAGAATTCACAAGAATTATGGACATTCTTGCAGAAAAAGTATCAGGGAAGTGCAGAAATGGTCAAAAGCAAGAAAGCACTGATCATGAAAGAATTCAATATATTCACAATGCTAAAAGGTGAAACGATGAAACAGATGATCGAAAGATTCTTTCATCTGAAAGTGATTATGAGGAGACACGGGCTTGAGAAGAAAGAAGAGGAATACGTCGATAAGTTGGCTGATGCATTGCCTGAAGGTGAATGGACGACATATCTCATGGTTCTTAAAGAAAGTCCGAGCTGGCAGTTCTTTAAGCTATCCACGTTCATTGATAAACTGGAGGGGCATGAGATGGAGCTGTTAAGGATAGGAAAATCAAAGAATGCCAACATGACTCAAGATGTAGGGTTGTACTACAAGTCTGGAACTCAAGATAATATTACTGGCCCGAAAATCCAAACTGCTTTTAGCGCAAATCTGAATTCTTCGAATCATTCGCCGCAGAGTCAAAATCAATCATATCCGAAATATGATCAAAGTCCACAGAGTTCTTCATTTTCAAGCACAGGTTCGAATTCTTCATATCAGAATCAAACAAACCAGAATCACCAAACGAATTCTTATCCAAATGTGTACAAGTGTAACATTGCTGTCAATCTAAACAATGTTGTTTCTGAGCAAGTTGATAAACAACACTGACACTTCTCGCCATAGTGTTAGAATCGTATGAAAGCTTGGTGGCCATGAAAATTGGCAATCCGGAAATGATCGCCGAAGACTACGATCAAGTAGATGAAGAAGAACTTGAGCTGATGGACATCAACTGGTCCTTAGCATCGATCATTCGGAGGGTTACGAAGTTTGTTGCTCTTACTGGCAGAGATATCGGGAACTCAAGCAACAAGTTGGGATTCGACAAAACGAAGGTCACTTGCTTCAGATGCCGACAGAAAGGGCACTTCAGAGAGAATGCAAGAATCCTGAAGCAACGTGCAACCAAAGTCCATTTGGAGGTGGCAACGAGTACTACAAGAAGTCTTTACAATAAAAGCCTTTCCCAAAGAAGACTCAAGTCGAAATCCAAGAGAAACCAAACAACAACACTGAGAAGGCAGTGTTTGCTTCAAATGAAGATGATGTATTTGACTGGAACTCATACATCGCCAAGAAGACCGGTGTTGCTCTAATGGCTGAGATTGTGGAAGTCACATCTGCTCAAGATGCAGCCATGGAAAGTGTATTACTAGAGGAATACATGCAACAAGCTGAAATGGAGGAAATTTATCAGCAAACAAAGATGCAGGGTATCCTTTCCCCTAACATTTCAACTAGTTTTGCAGGATGTTTTGGTGAAACGACGTCTTCAGAGAATGTTGCTGAGGAGAAGCTCGAGATTGAAGAAGTGATAAACGTGAACAAAGAAGTGAACGAAGAAAACCTCACTGAGATCCCAACAAGGCCATGATGGCGAATCTGACAAAGGTAGGTCAAGAGGTAAAGGTTGTAGAAAAGGAGGTAGTAAAAATTGTCGAGGTAGAAAAACCATGTAAAAAATGTGCTGAACGTGTATTCAATGTGCTGAAAAGTCTCAGATCATATCCGAAATCAATGTGCATAATAACAATTTCAAATACGATTATCGCACAATGAAGGAGGCATATGACAAAATGAAAGATGATTACAGCAGGTTGGATAGAAATAACATTGAACAAGATGATTCTATCAGAATGTTAAAAGCTACATTAATGGAAAAACAAAGAGCTATTAATGTTTACACAAACACAATCGCTGAAGTAAAACAAGAGCTACAAGACATGAAAATCGAAACCGAAAGGGTTCGACAGCTTCTAAAGAGCTATACCATGAATGCCTATGTCATCGATCACATTCTCCCGACAATTCAATCGGAAGAAAATATTTAGAAAGCCAAATGTAAGAAACGTAGAGATTATACCAATTTTCCACCACCCCTATGCGAAAAATATTGTCGCAAAAAGGCTGAGGGGATGGAAAAGGCGCTCAACAATGAACTTTTAATCGAAAAGAAAAACGAGTTGCCTGAGAACACTGATATAACCTACACGAGTGATGATGGCGAAGCAGTGGTTAAGCAAGTTGTTGATAATGTCTTGAATGGTTCTGATGATGGCAGCTCTGTAAGCGCCAACTCGAATTCGAATAATTCTAATTCACAGTCTGAAGATGATGATATATCATCGAAAGATAGTCTAAGTGATAATCCTAATGTTGTCATGTACAAGGTTAAGGATTCAGATAGACTATACTTCGACGATAGCTTTCCGATTCGGAATGTGAAGGAAGAATAGCTTGACAAATTCTTCAAACTCGTGGAAGTTTCATCAGAAGAGTTGGAAATTAATCAAAAGAAGTTTTACTCCAAACCTAAAAGAACGGTGGGGATTTTCCTGAAAATAGGAGAGCTGGGTTGGGTTTGGATGTGGAAGAAGAACGAATAAGAAAATGTCACCATTTCGTGAATACAAAGATAAAAACATGACATTCGTTTATGGGACAAGCACGGTTAAAGAGGAAAGTTTGATTGGAAAGCAGTCAAACGATTAATTTAAAAAGGCAAATGAACTTCGAGATAAGGCCAAAGCGCAAGTGGTGTAAAACCCCCTAGTGGATATTCTCATGATGATCGGACTTGCTTTAAGTGCAATGAAGTTGGTCACATCGCATACAAGTGTCCGAAATCTAAGTCGGTCTATCCTCGAAGGAAAACAAGTTCAGATGTTGAAAAGCCTAAGCAACCAGAGTTTGTAAAACCTGTCACAATTCTGAAAAGAAATGAATTTAAACTTGAAGTTAAACCTAAAACTAAATTTGTAAACTCAACTTTCAAAAATGGTGAAACTTCAAAGACAAATGAATCAAGGTTTTACATCAAAAAGGCACAGGTAAAATCACAAGCCCGGATTGCTAAAAAGAAGTCATCAGTATCTGAAGTTACCAAGTCTGAGCATGTTAAGACTTGTAACAACAAAGAATCAAAATCTGGGAACAAAACTGAAACTGTCAAATCTACAATTGGTATCAAATCATCAAAAGGTAAAAAGAAAGTTAACTTTGAAAATGTAAATGACAGTGGAGGCTCAGATGGAGATTTTGAGGATGATTACGAAGCTTTTTATTCCAAACCCAAAACCAAGAAAGGCTTGGGTTGTGCTTTTTAACTGAATGCTAATATGTGCAGGGGCTCCAGAGATCCGTTCTTTCAAAGTGGATTCTGGATAGTGGAGTGTCAAGGCATATGACAGGGATGAAAGCTCTTCTGTTCGACATCAAAGCTATAAAACGGTGGATATGTTGGCTTTGCAGGTAATCAAGGTGGAAGGATCGTCGCAGAAGGAAAACTCTCAAATGGAGTCGTATCGTTTGATCGTGTGAATTACATTGCTGAGCTAGAGAACAATCTTCTGAGCATCTCGCAGATTTGTGATAAACAGTTCACAGTTCACTTTAACGATAAAGAGTGCATGATATTAAAGCCGGGTTTCAAAATTCCGGATGATTGGATTCTCATGCGTGCTCCGCGCGAAAACGACCTCTATGTGTTAGATATGGGCACTGCAACAACATCATCAAAATCAGCTCAATGTTTTGTCTCTAAAACCAGGAGAAAGATTCTATTCTATGGCATCAAAAAATGGGGCACATTCATTTAAGGAAAATGAATTTTCTGGTTCATAACGATCTGGTTGAGGGTGTTAATCTTCGGAGTTTCCACATGACCGATCATTGCTTAGAATGTAAGAAAGGGAAGCAGAAGAAGAAATCACATCCGAAGAAGATTCTGAATTCTATCAAGTTGCCGCTTGAACATCTTCATATGGATCTTTTTGGTCCAGTGAACGTCCAAAGTATTTCAGGAGATTTGTATTGTTTGGTAGTAACGGATGATTACTATCGTTATTCTTGGTTTTCTTTCAAGAATCAAAGGATGAAACGTTTGATTATCTGGTGATTCTTTTCAAGAAGCTCGAAAATCTATAGCATCTGCCTGTCAGACGTATTCGCAGTGACAACAGAACGGAATTCAAGAACAACAAGATGAAAGAGTATTGCAACGCTAAAGGGATTTTGCACTAATTTAGTGCACCGTATACTCCACAACAAAATGGCGTAGCTGAGAGGAAGAATAGAACTTGATCGAAACAGCAAGAACTATGCTTGCAGACTCGAAACTTCCTGTTAGCTTCTGGAGTGAGGCAGTTGCAGTGGCTTGCTACACACTAAACAGAGTCTTAACTGTCAAACTGACTGAAAAGACATGTTTTGAAATGATCAACCGAAGGAACCAAACTTGAAATACCTAGATGCTTTGGTGTGCCATGTACTGTAATCGATCAAGATGGTAAGTTCAGGGCCAAATCTCTTGAAGGTTTCTTTGTCGGGTATGCTAGTCCGCTTAGAAGAGTGTATGTTCCCGCGCTAAGAAAAGTAATTGTAGCACAACACGTGGATTGCTTTAGATATACAACTCCGATTCAGAGGAAAGATGACGTGTGGTTGTTCAACTATCAAGACTTGTGGAAGTCATTCGAGTTGCCGGAAGAACCGTCTGAAGAAGAGCTTGCAGCGCTATATTATCTTCAACAGTCGGCTAATCAAGAACATATTCTAAGGCCAGTTGTGGTTAATCAACCCACGTTGGATACCTCGTCTTCTGGAGCAGGTCCGAGTAATAGAGGTGTTCAAGAAGAAAACGTTTCTAAAGCAGAAGCAACATCATCTATAACTCCATCGAATGTGTCTTCTGTGTCACACCCCGACCCGCAACAGAATAAGAGTCGGGGCATAATTGGGTTATCACCAAAGCTCATGATATTTACGAATATGTTTCATATTTATTAAAGTCAAAATTACATTCCCAATAATCCAAACATGTCCATACAATACAAAGAAAATAACCAAACAAAACAATTCCAAGCTCTAAATCATTTTATTCTTCTAGGCCAATCCTATGTGTTTCTTGCTGCAGCTGGTTCACCTGTATCATGTGTAAAAATGGGGGTTTTTGGGTCAACATAAGTTGGCGAGTGAACCTCGTTAGATAAACATTTATTATTGATTTTCTTGTTAGTTTATCAATGAAAAATTGTGCATAATCATAAGTGAGCAAATGTAAATAATCAAACAGTAGCAATAGCAATCACAACTATAACATACAATAACATATGATAGATACATTAACATACCAACATCATACAATAAATAACATGAATGTAACTGTGTGATCAAGGCTCAATCAAACGGAGCCGATCGTATGCATGTACTGAAAATGATAAATGTCTGTGCGATCAAGGCTCAATCAAACGGAGCCGATCGTATGTTGGCACGCCAGGTTCACGCTCATAATGTAATGGGGAACATGCTCAACGCTCATAATGTAATGGGGAGCGGCGGCTATGAAATTGCATGTACTGAAAATAATAAAATTTAATCTAAAATAACCACACAAACAGTTGAAACAAACTGAATACACATTTGTTCATGATGTGATGTATGCATAATGATTGAAATATATTAAATAGAAGACACATGATACACCCCAAAATGTGATTAAAAACGGGGAATTTGTAAAGATTCACTCACATTGGGTGCGTTTGATTGGAGATGGTGAGATGCGCACGAGTTGTAAGAGCGGAACAACGAGAATTAACTAACCTAAATAATAACGGAAAATATAGTAAATGAGTGGATTTTATTAAGGATTTTAATAGAATTTTTAGATATATTTTTGCGAGTTTAAGGCTATTTCCTATCTTTAAAAACATTATTTTTAAGTATTTTTAATTGATTTTTAAATTAAATTAAATAATTAAAAATATAAATATATGTTGACTTTTTGGGTTGACCGTTGACTTTTTGACTTTGACTGTTTGACCGGTTTATTGTGTAATTGTAATGCGCTGGGTGAGGCTCGAACCCGAGACCTCCCGTTCGCGTGCACGCAGCTCTACCAACTGAGCTACGTGTCTAACCCGAAATAATTCCGTTTTTAATTATACTTATATATTAACTCAGCTTATCCAAAATTCTTTTATTTTCAAAAACATTTTAAATCATCGAACCGGTGTTACTAACAGGTCTCGAACCGGGACCTGTGCTTTAACGTTACACACAGTCCACCGCTGGACTGTGTGTCTAACTTGGTTAATATACAAATTTTTATTATACTTAACAACTAACGTAAATTAACCCGGTTCAGTTAGAAAAATAAAACGTTTTTATTACATAGAGGGTGCGTGTTTCAGGGATCGAACTCGCGGCGTGTGCGTATTATTTGCACACAGTCCACCGCTGGAATGTGTGTCTAACCCGTTTAAAATACCAATTTTAATTATCCTTATAATGTTAGCACAGTTCATCTTCTCCGTTAGTTTTTACAGACAGCCGATTACCCTCTGTTTTCTTGTTTTAAAACGATTAACACATTCATAAGACTGAGATGAAATGGCAAAGACTGTGTTGGAAAAAAACATACCGGAGGAATAATTCAACTCAGAAATCCGGCAGGGCGTCGGCTCTGTTTTTTATGAACTTCAACTGAGCAAGCAAATTATTCGTTTTGATTAGCTAAACGTGGAATTGAAGTGCTAAACAAGCGTTAACAGGGTGTTTAAATGTCCATGCCGTTTCACAGCTGAAAATAAGGATTTCCAGAAATTTTCCGGCGAACTGGAATTATCTGATAACAGCGTCTGAATTCGATTTCAATTGAAAGGTCCGAGTTAGAAATAGCTTAACAATTGATAGACCACGACGGTATTGAAAGACTTTACGTTTTGATGAAGAATACGGTTTTCCGGCGACCTGCAAAAACTTTCCGCGAGTTCAAAAAGCTTCTCCGGTGGACTGAAAAGTGTGCGGAAATGTAATTGGAGGTCTTGCAGAGTATTTTGAGTCGCGAGAGAGGACAAAGATTTAAGTAATCCAAGAAGTGAAAATTTTCGGTTATTAAACCGATTCATCCCGAATTCAAGTTTCATTCAAAGCAAAATTGATTGGAATTGTCGGTGTATCGGTTAAACTCAGTGAACCGCGAGTAATCAAACGTCTTTGGACGTTTGGTGACCGATTTTAGTTACGGTTGGCGTAACCGGTTGATTTATGGTTGACTCTAAGATTTATTTGTTTCCCGTAGATGACAGAAAACAAACAAGTGGCGGAGTGGTTATGTGTGTGTGTGTTAAGTCTTTGGAAGTTCACAATCTGGCTGACCCGGGTTCGAGTCCCGGCAGGCCCATTTTATTTTTAATTACTTTATTTATACTTTTTATCAATTATAACTTTTATAGTTTAGTTTGTTTATTTATTATGTATCATTAAAAATCAAAATAAACATAAATAGGCAACAACACATTTATAACTTGATATTCGATTACAAACGGAGCGGGTTTGGTAAAACCCGTTTTCGACAAATGTTACATTCTGAACCAGAAAATGCAACAACAGTGCCAAACATGCCTCAGAATCAGAATTCTGACTCTGAAGAAGCACCAACATTTGATGCTGATGGAGAATCCTCATCGGATGAAGAAGCTGAGCAGATATCTAACATGTTGAATCAATCTGTAGGCCCGAGCAATCAGAACGAAGCTTCATCTAGTACTCCTAACGTTGATCTTATTGTTGATCTGAATATTTCGAATCAGCAAAGCTCAGTTGATGTTCCTAGCGAAGAAATGCCACGATCTTACTCTTATCATCCTTCAACGAATATCATTGGTGAATTACAAACTGGTGTGCGAACGAGAAACCAAATCAGCAAAGCTTTAGGTTGTTTCTATACCTGAGTTGCTCCAACTCAAGACTACTGCTACTATTCATGTTTCATATCTCAAATAGAGCCGAAGACTGTAAATGAAGCTCTGGGTGATTAGAACTGGGTTATAGCAATGCAAGAGGAACTGTTACAGTTCGAGAAATTGGGTGTTTGGAGTTGTAGACTTACCACCGAAGCAGAAAGCTATAGACACGAAGTGGGTCTTCAAGTGCAAAAGGGATGATCGGGGTGTGATTGTCAGAAACAAAGCTGGTTGGTTGTCAAAGGTTTCCACCAGCAAGAAGGAATTGACTACACAGAAGTTTATGCACCGGTTGCACATTAGAGTCAATCTGCATTTTCCTTGCGTTCGCAGCTTGGAAAGGTTTTAACGTGTACCAATTGGATGTGTAATCCGCATTTCTTTATGGTAAACTATGCTAAAAAGTGTACGTCGGCCAACCACCGGGGTTCGTCGATCCGCTGAACAAGAACAAAGCTTATCTCCTGGACAAAGCCTTATACGGATTACATCAAGCCCCGAGATCTTGGTACGAGACGTTATCGTAACATCTCGTTGGAAACGGTTTTACAAGAGGCACAGTGGATAGTACATTGTTTACCAAGGAAGTCGGAAACCATCTGATCATTGTACAAATCTATGTGGATGATATCATCTTTGGTTCAACGGATGATAGTCTTTGCAAAGAGTTCGAAAAGATCATGAAGAAGAAATTCGAGATGTCCTCAATGGGTGAAATGAAATTCTTTCTCGGATTACAAGTTGATCAGTTACCAGATGGCATATTCATTCATCAGACAAAGTACGTTCATGATATTCTGAAGAAGTTTTAAATGGATAGCTCGAAGCCGCTTTCAACTCATCTGGCACTGAATCACGGAATTTGCATTGATGAAACTGGAACCAAAGTGGATGATACACTCTATCGGTCGATGATAGGATCTCTGATGTATCTTACGGCATCTCGCCCAGATATCATGTATCCTACCTGCCATTGCGCGAGATACCAGTCCAGTCCTCGAGTGTCACACATGCAGATAGTCAAGCGAATATTCCGATACTTGAAGGGATGTCCAAGCACCGGCTTGTGGTATCCAAAGAACGATAATTGGATCTGACAGGATACGCTGATTCAGACTTCGGGGTGGACAAGTTGAATTCTAAATCTACAACGGCTGGTTGCCAGTTCTTTGGAACATGCTTAGTATCGTGGCAATGCAAGAAACAAACCACAGTCTCTCTCTCAACTTGTGAGGCAGAATACATTTCTGCTTTCAGCTGTTGTTCACAAATCCTCTGGATTCAACAACAGATGAGGGACTATGGATTGCAATTTCTTGATACGCCTTTATACGTAGATAACAAGGCAGCAATCGACATCACTAAAAATCCTGTTCATCACTCATGAACTAAACACATTGAAATTTGTTATCACTTCATTCGTGATTGCTACGAAAAGAAGTTGGTGCGAATAGAAAAAATCCACACCGATGAACAAAAGGCTGATTTTTATACCAAAGCATTTCCTTTAACAAGATTTAAATATCTCACGAGGCTTAACGGTATTAAAAATTTGCTGACAGGTGCGGAAGCTGAGGTTGAATATGGATCGGACGACGAGTTCACGTGATCCACATTGGTTTGTCTATCTTTTAGATTAGTATTTCTTAAAAACTAAAATACAAAAATATGTTTTTGATTTTAGGGGGAGAAAATTTTGAGAAAATACAAAAACATATGAAAAATCAAAAGTACAAAACATATGAAAAATCAAAAAGTACAAAAACATTGAAAAAGACAAAAAGAATTTGTTGTCACAAAAAGGAAATGATAGTACATCAGTGGACTATCACAGTATGCTAAAGAAATGTAAAGTTTAAAAGTGATAAACGTCTTACTGTGGATGTGTCGATAGGCTTTACACGTTCAGTAAATTGTTTCCGAGATATAAACTAAATTTCACAACTGCTTAAACTTGTGGATTAACACATCTTGGATATATGGACTTAGTACTCTGAAATTTCGATTGAAGGGTTGCCTGATTCTGAGATACGAGGTCTTTATAGATAGTTGATATCTGGGGTATTATACAAGTTCTTCTGATTTTGCGGAAGCAATAGCCTAGAACTTCTATAATGCTTTATGCTATAAACCCCTAAACTACATGCAAAGCTTGAAAAGAATCGAAAGATCTAATCATTTGTGGTACTGGAAAGATTCCTTAAATGGAACACACCTAAAGACGAGCCTTCATCTCTTTGTCTGTATGGTAGTACTAACCTGAGCTCTAAGGCCTCGCGTAACCCAGTTACAGATATCAGTTACGCTATATTCACATGTAAGATGAAATCTAGGGAATCTGGATTCGGGAGTATATTCAAGAAGTGGGAAACACGGTTAAGTCAAGTTTCATAATTCATACCTAACATATCTTGGAACAATTGAGAAATGTGTCGAAGTTTAAGTGGACAAACATATCGACAATCTAGGTAAACGAGTTCAAAAACTTAAAGTTTTCAAAAGGTCAACGGTACTGGTGATATGTCTCAAATCAGCTGATATGATCCTTAGACATGAATTCACAAAAATATGTATGTAAATATGTTTGTACATAGTTTACTTTGTTCTGTACTTTACAGATTAAAACCAAAAGATTTTCAGTGTGTTTTAGCATAAACTTTACAAAAATACAAAAAGATTATGCTTCTACATTGTTTTCAGCAAACCAATGTTGGAGAACGGATCTTCAAAGTCTGGTAAGGTGCTAAACCGGTGGGAATCTAACTGACAACGAGCTGGGAGCTAATCTGTAAAATCTGATAAGCCAAAACGATTAAAAGTTCATTAATTTGAAACTTGATTTTGAAAAAATTCAACAGGTTGTTCATAACGTGTCAAACCGAGGTCATTAACTTGGACTCGGCAGACAAATCGGTTAACCAAGGTCATTAGCTTGGACTTGGTCAACTGAGTGGATTGTTAAAATTGGTAAAATCTGAAAAGTTCAGGGTCTAAAGTGAAAATTTTGAAAAATTAAAGTTTGAAAACAATCAAGTTCGCCCGGACTTGCAAACAAGTCCGACCGAACTTGTACAATGCTTTGAAGGAGTTAACAGTCATCAAGTTCGCCCGGACTTATCAGAACTTTGTTGATTGGATTAACAAGTTCACCCGAACTTGGTATATTATATATAGTAAACAAGTTCGGCCGAACTTCATTATCTGTTAACAACAACTTGGAGCGGACTTGAGCGAAAACAAGCGATTTGTGAAATTGGCTCATTTATGACGAAGTGCTACCCGATTGAACATTGATTTGTGGTGATTTGCACACCACTAATCATGGCAATGGTAGGTGATTTGATATTGGACCATGAATTGTAGGTGTTCGAATGATTTCAGATCTGAGATTGAGTTTTGGATATGTTATGGACCATAAATGAACAAATTAGGAATTAGAACATGTTAAACATATAAAACGATCACATACATGTGTTGGATTTGATCAGAAGCTCATAAACATCATGTTGCAGAACTTGTTTCGATGACAAGTTCGCCCGAACTTGTCTTCAGGTGAATGAAATGGTTTTTCAATCATGTTCGCCCGGACTTGTATAGAAAGTTATGAAAATTGTAAAATTTTGACTAATTTTGTCTCGATTTACGTGTTTGCAGAATATTGAGCTCTCATTTAATAAGTTTCACAACACATGCATCACGCTGGATAAAGATATCTGTCCATCACTCGGAGCATTTAATGATATTCTTGGATTTATGGCACGTATTTGATAAATAAGGCGATTACAGAGAAAAACCGTCGTTTATAGATCACACGTCAATAGATTCTGGATGTCGCAGCTATAAATGAAGATGATACTGTCTGTAGTTCGTGAAGAAAATGAGGACAAAGAGATTACAATGACTGAAGCTGATATACGCAAAGTTCTAGAATTCACGATGCAGGTACCGATCCAATGATGTTGGACGAGCGAATGGTTAGAGGTTGCTTATGCAGAATGGGGTACAAGGGGCATGTGAATGAATCTACGCTGAAGAAAGGATCTGTCCCTAATGCATACAAGTTTTTGATGCATGCGATCATTCATACTTTCAGTCATCGTAAGGCCGGTTTGGACGACGTTCAAGATTATATGTCTTGCATGGCGACAGCGCTTATTCTCAACAAAAGATTCAACTATTAGAAGCTGGTTTTTACGCATATGAAGAACAATATGGGGTCAAAGAGGCTTGTAATGTACCCAAGGTTCGTACAGATGTTGATAGAAGATAAATTCAAGAAGATTGCGAAAGATCAGAATGATATAGCGTACTTGAGCCATCTGGATGATACTACCGTAAAGAAGTTAATCACTTTTCAGAAGCAATCATCTGCACCTATTGCTAAGCCACTATTTGGTGCTATCACGTCCGAGAATTACATTGCGCCGCCTGAATATAAATGGAGGAAAGATGACAGTGGTAATGAAAGAGAACGAAACACTGAACTAGAATGGTTGTCTACATTCAAAGAGAAGCGTAGTGATTGGTTTTTGAAGAAGGTAGTGGTTCTGGAGAAAAAGAAAGCTGCACGCAAATCTAAGAAAGTCGATACAATGCTGATTGATGAGGAAGAGCCTGTCAATGTTCAAATAGAGGCTGGTTCTAGTGCTGTTGTGGTTACAGAGAAAACAACGCAGGAAGACGATGTGATATCTGTGACATATGATAAAGATGAAGAAAACGATATTGATGATTCTCTGGAGATTGCGATAAAGATAGCTAAAGCTGAATCGATTGCAGAGAAAGTTAAAGAAACTGATGCAGACTACAAGCCTGAACACGAAAAAGATTCAGAAGAGGAGAGACCAAAGAAGAAAGTAAAGCGAGTAAAGTCTTTTACAACTGATATATCTACGAAGACTACTGGTTCTCCTAAGATGAAAGGAAAGAAAACAAAGAAAGCTAAGAGTAGAAGGTATGTTGGAAAGCCGAAGGGCACAGAAGTCCCACAAGAACCTTCTGGTGCAAAATCTTCAGGAGTTACACAAGAATCTCCTGCGGCTGAAAAGATTCAAACAGTTGAAGTTCAAGAGACCTTAGTACAGACATGAGTCACACAAGAATCTCCTGAGTCTGAATTATTTGAAGTTCCGGTTATTCAATCTCTAGTTCCTCCAACTGCTCAACCTGAAAGCTCAACACCGAAAGTTTCTACTCCAAAAAGTACTCCTAAGTCGACACCGAAAGTTACTCCGAAAACAAAGTTATTTGGAGATCTTCCTAACGAGCCAATCGTATTCAAGATCTGAATGATTTCTTCCCAGAATCAGATGTCGATGTACTCAAAAAATGTGTAAAGATTCTGGAAGACAGAGTTGCTAAGAACGAGACTATAAAAGGTTAATTAGAGAAGCTTGTGAAACAAAGCGAAGTGGAGAAAGAAATTTTGAATGACAAAGTCAAATTTCTAGAAGGCGATCGAGGGTACTTAAAGGCCCTAATTGAAAGCTTGCAAGACGCTAATGAAAGATTGATGAAAGAGTTAGCAGAATTACGATCGGAAAAAGAGTTGAATGATAGAAGATTCTTCATATTACAAAAAGTTTTGACGAATAGTCTTGGAATAGACTTTGATGCTGAATATGCTCGTATAGATCAGCAGGAAGTTAAAGAAAAAGCTGATAAAGAACTGGCAGAATAGGGCAAGGGAAAGAATGTGATTGAAAGTATGCCTGAGATTACTGAGCTGATAACTGAGTTTGCAAAAGCTTCTGAGTCTACCGTTGTTCCAGAAACAGAAACAGAAAAGACGGACGATGATGAAGCTGAAGATAAAGATGATGATGATAATGTAGACGACACTAAAGACTAATCCGACAACAATGATGGTGGTAATGATGATGATCAAGGAGGCGTTGGTCTGAAAATAGTTGATGCTAAACTGAATGATGAGTTTGATTTTACTTCACTGCTTAATGATGATGTAAATATGATGGAAGATCAAACTCAGGGGAGCAAACAGGGGAGACAGGGCAGAAAGATGATATTGATATGACAGATGCCATTACTATTGTTGTGCCTGTTGTTGCAGTCCCTACAAAGCCGATGATTCTAATGCTCGAACATAATGTTGAGGAAGGCGAGTTTGTGCACAACTACTCAAAAGAAGATTTGGCTAAGCTACTTGAAGTTGATGCTGAAACATTCGACTTTGATTTTGAAAAACAAGTTCTGAATGTTAATACGTTTGAGCCAAACGAGTATCATTACAAACGTAGATATGATGCTGATGAATATAACAGGGTGATAGTTGAAGATTGGTCTTCTTATGATGAAAAGACGAAGCTGAGAAGTACACAGGGCAGAACACTGATAGTTTTCCAACTTTTGAAGAAATGTACGAGCAGCTAAATGAAGACATGTTGAAAGAAAAGATAGAGGAGTCTGTACGCGAAGGGAAAATCCCTAAACCGATGACAAAGGAGGAGATTGCGAAAGCGAAGAAGTCCTGGTTTAAAGAAATGCCACGTGAACGGAAGTTTCGACGTCCATTAGCATTCTTTACCAGAGATAAAGATGTGTCATTGGGAGATATACTTAGTTGGGGGTGGTTCAAAGAGTTGAACGTGTATGCCATCAAAAGAGAATTTGGAGTTCAATACTTCAGATATCTGGCAGATTTCAAGACACTTCCTTACTGGGATGTTGAAGAGCTGGTACAAACAAGAAACGTCACGTATCATATGAAGTTCATTGATCAGTTACTTTGGAAGATGATCAAGTTTGAGGCTAATAAAGGTTTTAGATATTGGAAGCCGTTCATTCCTAAGTGTCGCATCAAACCAGATAAGAAGACTGGGGTTAAAGACATCACGTTGATAATGAAGCGTCCACGAGCAATGAGACATATGCCGCTAATGCATATCGAACAAAATTTCTATCCGTTATTCAAGTGGTGGCAAGTGGATCCTAATACTTGTGAAGCAGTGATTGTTCTAAGATTTGAAGATCATTTGGATATCACTAAGGAAAGAGTTGAAATGTTTGGAGCTGAAGGTTTGAGAGCGCTGTGGAGAACGATAAGAATACTAGACCCGATGTGGCTAGTGAACTGCTCAAAGGAGGATATCAAGTGTTTATTGTTTAGTAGATTTGTTTTGAAGAACGTGAAAGGGAGCAAGCGATGCAATATCAGAGGGTTGTTAATGTCTGCTATGCACATGAAGTAAACTCTGGTAGAATGTTGGAATCGAGCTGGAGAGAGCTTTAACGTGAAGAATTTTTGAAGGAAGAAGCGTGCATTGAACGTATACATGAAATGGGTAGGGAGGCGAGACTTAGAAGGTTTCATGACTAAAGTGCCACCTACTGATCAGACGCCAGATCCAAAGCTCGAAAGACGAAGAAAGCCATACAAGAACTTCTTTGGAAGAGTCAGACAAAAGTAGAGCTGTGAAGACTGATCAAGACGAAGACGATATCCAAGGGGGAGTCTGTTAGTGCATAATGTCTATGTCTTAGTCTTGTATCGAGTTTGTATAGTTTTGGGCAAGAATACGTCAAATTTGAAGGTTAATTATGTAATTAGGTTACAAGTTCGCTTGGAATTGCATTGTAAGATCAAGTTCGGCCGAACTTGATCAAGTCAAGTTCTCCCGAACTTGATCACCTACCAGCAAACTTGCAACACTATATATAGGTGCCTTGTGTCTTTCATTTGTAACTTTTGCTATTTTGGCACATAGATGGCGAAGCTCTGCCAGATCAGGAACTGAATGTATTGGACTTTAATGATCAATAGAACAACGTTTAAGCAGTAAATCTTGTCTATTTGGCAATCATGTCATATTGTTTCCGCCATTATGGACATTAGATACAATTTAGGTTCCCGTGCTTACGTGGAGACGATCTAACAATACAATTAGAAGATTTGGGATTGTAATGTTTTAATTGAATTGGTCGATCTATGAGTGAGGAACACAGTAGCTAAATACAAGGTTTAAGAGCATGATGTACAATATTTATTTCATTCTTTTTCCCTATTGTGCTAAGTATGTTTTCTCTTCACAGAGATCCATCTACCCATTTATGCATATGAGAGAGAGACAGATCATGGCATATTAGATAGAGATAGGACAGGACGGATGTGAGAGAGTGGCGGAGCCGTCAAGCGGTGCACAACGGCGATGGAGCTAATTCAGCACATGGTGAAGGCGGTTTTGTCAAATAGGCAGCAGTGGCGATACTACCATAGCGGCGAAAGCTAGGGTTTATGTGGTAAGATTGAAGATGGTCAGATTCTCCTCTTTTGTTTATCTTATTATGCTACATGGACACCTGACATCTATTATCTATTTCACATAGCGACAGTTGAAGTTTTCATGCAACTCATAGCAAGACAGTCTTTGTCGAATCCCCATCTCTGCCTCTTCACGTTTTGAAGTCATCTCTAGCTAGACAGGTAACTTGGTTATGATTTATTCTAATTTTGGACCACATGACAGTATTCCGTAGAACTTGCTTCCCTTTTTGCGATATGTTATGTAGGTGAGTTAGGATTTTAAAAACCAAACAATTTACTAAATTTTTGTTTCGTTTCGGAAGTAAGGATCCATGTGACGTATGAAGTTTGCAGTAAATTTAAATCTGACTTTAGTTTTGTCCACTAAATTATCTAAAGTGGACCTAATTAATTGTTTTAAATAAAGACATATCCCAATAATCCAATCCAATCAACTATCTAAATTATAGTTTAGCTTCTTTCCTTTATGCAAATAGCCTTCATATATCACCAAACGCATCACTGAAATATCTAACGTTATGTGGCGTTGAGTGCTTTAACTTTGACGTTGTTCTTGGAGTAGACTTTGGAGTAGCATGCGGTGGAGTTTTCTTTGGTGTAGATGTACTTTCTTGAATAATCATCGGTGGTTCTTGAACAGACACAGTTGGAGGCTCTTGACTTGTTGTCGTTAGAGGTTCTTGAACTTCTGAAATATGTGGAGGTAGATCTTGCACTTGTGATGCCTGTGGTGGTGTAACAACTTTCTTTATTTGACTTATGTATCTCCGTTTAGGTAACTTTCTGCCTTTAGTACTTGGAGATCCAGTTGTTTTCTTTCCTTCACCGGCCTTAGATTTCACACGCTTAGACTTCTTTTTCGGCCTATCTTCTTCAGACTCTTCATCAGCAGATGGCTCATACAAACCCTCACCACGTTTCTTTAACCTCTTTTCTTTCACTTCTTTCTCAAACTGTTTCTGACGTTCTTCCAGAGAATCAACAGAATATTCTTTGCCAGAAGTAGCAGAAATAATGTCATCATGATCACCTTCAGCACTTTGTATTACAACATCTTTACTTTCCAAATTTACAGCTGCACTAGAACCCGCAATATTTTCAATATTTTCAGACGCATTCTCAGGTTCATCTATCAACATTGTTTCGACTTTCTTCGGGACTCTTTTGCGCTTCTTTTTCTCTGGTTCATCCTTAATATACCAAAAGCTTCGTTTAGCCACAAAATCTTTCAACTGTTCTGCTTCAGCACTTTCATCACCACTACCGTCTTTCCTCCATCTTCTCTCTGGTGGTGATACGTATCGGCTTTATCTATAGCACCGAACACTGGTTTTGCAGTTGGAGCAGAATCTTTTCTTTGATACGCTTCAACTTTTTTAGAGTATCTTCGTCCATATGATGTAAATAGAACACATCATTAGGATTCTTCACAATATCTTTAAACTTTTCATCAATCAGCATCTGGACAAAGCGAGGATATAGAAGAATCTTGTCTTTTCCCATACCCTTTGACATATGATCAAAAACGACGTGAGAATAATTGAATTTTTTTTCGGGAGCAACGTAGTAGCCATACACATCATGTAATCCTGCATGTCGTCTAAACCAGTTCTTCGATGACGAAAGCGTGTATCAATGCGTGCAAAAAGAACTTGTACGGTAGACCTAGACCACCCTTCTTGAACGATGATGCATTCACATGACCGTGGTATTCCATTATGTAAAAGCACCCATTAACCATGTGCTCGTGAAAACCTTTGGGATCTAATGCGTCGTCGTTAAACTCCAATACCCTCCTAATATCTGCTTCAGTCACTGTGATCGCTTTATCTTCCTTTCCGACGCGAATAGCAGATGTAATCACTTTGTCTGTCTTGTTGTATTCAGCATAATTCTAGAAAAAGTTTACGTGAAATAGATATACTATGTGCTTGTCTGTGATCGCCTTTGTAACCGGTATTCGTCCCATAAACTCCAAGATTTCTGAAAACGATGCAAGACTTGGATATAGCTTCTTATAGAAATACATGTAATAGAAACTTTGAAAATGAAAGTTGCATGATTTGCTGCACAACAAAACAACAAAACACTTAGAAAATTTAACAATTTTGACACAAATTAACACAACTTCGCACGAACTGGGTTTTTCAGATTTTTAAACATTTTAAAACCCCACTTCGCACGAAATGTGCTACATCATTTAACAACTTTGAATTTCATAAACTACTACTTCGCACGAACTGATCAATCAATATTTTTAGCACATTCAGTTTCCACTTCGCACGAATGTTCAAATTTATCTTGAACAGTACATGACAAGTTCGCACGAACATGTCATCTTCCCAATCAAAACAAACATACATGCAACACTTTTTATGTCCGATGTTCAAATTGATGGCTCATCTAGAGTTTTTATATATTTATTATCATTTTTCACCAATGAATTATAACATATAAGCCCTAGATCTATCTGATTTTACTCTTTTAAGTCTAACATGTCAAATTTACATCAAAAACATGCTTTTTAATGGTCAATCTTACCTCAGCCATTGAAATAGGTGTGCTAATCACCTAAATCAACTATCAATTTGGACAGAGTAACGGTATGAAGATTGCAAAATCAAGTTCGCTCAAAATCGCTCAAGTTCGCTCAGACAAAAAACATACTGAAAAATGAGCAATTCCATCTGAAGTGAGGTATTTATATCTCAGATGAACTTCGGACGAACTTGACAACAAAGACAGATCTTTCTTTTATTGACTGAACTTCGGACGAACTTATCACCATTATAACAAACATAAAACATCACTTCGTCCGAAGTTGTCCTATCTTATTTTTAATTTTTTTAAAATTTTCTAAATTTTACAATTTAAACCTTGTATTTTCTCACATTAGCCAGTTTTTGAAAATCCACTCAGTTGACGAAGCCAAGTTAATGACCTTGGTTAACCGATTTGTCTACCGAGTCCAAGTTAATGACCTTGGTTTGACCCGTTATGAACAAACTGATGTTTTTGACACAGTAAATTTCAAATTAATGAACTTTTAGTCGTTTTGAACCATTCTTGATTTTACAGATTGGCTCCCAACCCGTTTGTCATCAGAGTTCCCAGTTTTTAGCACCTTTCTGAACTTCGAAGATCTGCTTTCCATCATTGGCTATTGAAAATAAGATAGAAACAAAATCTTTTTGATTTTTAGAAATTTTATGCTAAAACACACTAGAATCTTTTTGGGTTTATACTGTAATGAAATAAATCTAGTACAAACATATTTACAGACATATTTTTGTGAATTCGTGTCTAAGGATCATATCAGTTGTTTGAGACATATCACCAGTACCACCTTTTGATGACTCTAAGTTTTAAACAAATTTACCTAGATTGTCGATATGTTTGTCCACTTAAACTTCAACACATTTCTCAATTGTTCCAAGATATGTTATGTAGAATTAAGAAACTTGACTTAACTATGGTTCCATCTCAGAATATACTCTCGTATCAAGATTCCCTAGATTTCATCGTACATGTGGGTATAGCATAATAGATGTCTCACTACAAAAAAATGCCATTTAGTGGAACACAGTTTTAGTGGCACTTAAATTTTGTGTCACTAGTTTGAGCTTTTAGTGGCACTTTAGGTATGTTATACTTAGTTAACACACACTGTTAGTGGCATTTAACTGTAAGCCACAATTTTTAGTTTTTAATGGCATTTTATATATGACAGTAAAAATTTCCCACCTTAAAAATTAAAACCTATTGAAAAATTTTAGTTTCCCTCCGATACCACTAATAATTTTCACATCTAAATTTCTTTTCCCACCATTTCTTGATTCTAAACCCTAAGATGTCCTCTTCTCTGAAATCCCCAACCCACAAATCCAATATTTCTATTTTGTATGATGTTTCTCTATCAATTTCGATTGATTTCAAAATATTTGAACCATCACCACACCACCTATTGAGAAGGCTTCCTTCATTCTCGTTCAACAACCCTCCATCCTCATTCAACAGCCACTACAGATTTTAGGTTGAAGAGTATTAATTTAAATATTAGTAATCAGTAATATTTTGTTGCAATATGACGTTGTCTCATAGGCTTTATATCTTTATTGTGTTGTTTCATTTCATTAATTTGTTTTCTTGGTTACAAAATAAGGATTAATTTTAGTATTCCTCTTTGGTCACAAATTTAGGGCTAATCTTACTGTGCCATAAGCGACCATTGTAGTAGCTTAGATATGATATTTAATGCTCTGTTTTTGTTGTTTATGCCATATATATCAGTATAATATATAAATCTTTGTGGTATGAGAATTAAGATTATGCTTTTCTTGGGTTTTATACATGTTTTGAAATTTTTATAGTTTGACTTGGTTTTACGTGAAGGAGGATTGGTTTTACATGAAGGAGGATTGGAAGGGTTCACATTACTTATAATATTGTAAGTCATAACCAATTTTGATTATTGTTTGTAAGTTTTATATGTCACAGTTGGGGATTTGGAGAATTGTAGGGAAGGATAATGAGATGCTTTAGCATAGATTAGGGGTGCAAACGAACCGAGCCGAGTCCGAGCTCGACCATGTTCGATCTTGTTTGACTTATGTAAGCTCGAGCTCTCGCGCTCGGGTCATAAGTTATTTTTCAAGCTCGACTCGGGCTGGGAGACAAACTTATGACGTTTTCTGTATTCTGTATTTAAGTCACATGGACGAATTTCCCATCAGGATTAATGACTGTACAGGGAGATCCGAATGGTTTTAGATACTCCAAATTAGGTTTTCTTTGGTTTAGCAACTCGAAACATGTCTTCTTGGTAGGTTTAATAGTTAAGACTCTGTTCAACATATAACAAGTTGATGCAACAGCTTCACTCTAGAAACTGACAAGAAGTTTAGAATCAGCAAGCATGGTTCTTGCAGTTTCAATGAGCGTGCGGTTCTTCCTATCAGCTACTCTGTTTTGTTGTGGAGCATAAGGAGCGCTGAATTCCTAAAGAATTCCTTACTCGTTGCAGAATTAGTCATGTGGTTATTCTTGAATTCTGTACCATTGTCACTTCGAATTCTTCTGATTGGTAAGTGGTACAAATTCTCAAGCTTTCGGAAAGTATCATCAGATTCTGAAATGTCTCGTCTTTTCTTTCTTGAAAGAATACCCATGAAAATCTCGAATAGTCGTCCGTAACAACTAGACAATATAGATCTCTAGAAATACTTTTGATATTAACCGGTCCAAAGAGATCCATATGAGGACGTTCTAGTGGAAGCTTTATGGAGTTCAGAAGCTTTTTCGGATGAGACTTTTTGATCTGCTTTCCTTTCTTGCAGCTTAAGCATTTGTCGTTCATGTGAAAGCTCTTCAGATTAACTCCTTCCCCCAAATTGTTGTGAACCAGAAAATTCATCTTTCGTAAGTGAATGTGACCCATCTTTCTATGCCATAATATCGACTCCTTTTCTGTGGCCTTTGTGACAAAACATTGTGCCGACTTTGATGTAGTTGTGGCAATACCCATATCCAGCACGTACAACTCATTCTCTCGCGGGGCGCGCATATGAATCAATTCCTCTGGAATCTTGAAACCCGGCTTCAAAATCATGCATTCCTTGTCATTGAAATGAGTGGTGAACTTCTTGTCACAGATCTGGGAGATACTCAAAAGATTATTCCCCAATTTCCGCAATATAGTTGACCTTATCAAAAGATACCACGCCAGTAGATAATTTTCCTTCTCCGCTGATTCTTCTACCTTGATTCCCAGCAAATCCAACATAGCCTCCATTGATAGCTTTAATGTCGTATAATAAGGCTCGAATCCCCGTTATATGCCGAGAAGCTCCACTGTCCATAATCCACTTTGACAAGATAGACCTTGGAAGCCCCTGCACATGTAAATACAATTACTTAAAAAGGGAAACCCAATCCTTGTCGGTCTTGGGTGGATTTGGGATATCAAAAGTTGGAATTTTCAAATCTTTCGTAGGAACCCACTGATCAGTCTTTGTTTGGTTATAATCTTTGGTTTGACTGGACCAGTTGGTTTGACAGTTTCAGATGATGATGAACTCTTTTTCGGAATCCAGGATTAAGATTTCATTCTTCCCTTTTTCACATAAAACTTTGAATCTTTAAAATCATTTTGCTTAGAAAATTCTCCTTTTTCAAAGTTAGAGAACTCTTCAATTTTAGGTTTCTCTTCAGATTTAGATTCATTGTTTCTTTTCAAAATCTTAATTGGAACAATCTCTGGTTTCTTTGATTTTTCATCATCTGAGTTTGTTTTTCTTCGATGATCAGACTTTGATTTCGGACATTTTCTTGCAATGTGACCTACTTCATTGCATTTTAAACATGTCCGTGTATCAACAGATTTTTTACTAGTAGATTTTACTCCACTTGTGAATTCAGTCTGTTCACGAAGCTCTTTCCTTGTTGAACTCATCATTCGATTGCATTCCAATCGAATCCTTTTCACGAACAGTGTCAGTCCCAAACACAAACTTCATGTTTTTCTTTTTGTATTCGTGTTGTGGTAACTTTTTCTTCTCTTTGTCTTTAGTTTCAAAACCCAATCCCCATCTTCGGTGTTCAGGAAAATCCCCACCGTTTCTTCGGTAATTATTAAACACTTTCTTGGATTTTGAATAATATTTCTTCTCATTTTTATCCAGATCTTCTGATGTAACTTCAACAACTTTGAACAGTTTGTCAATGTGATCTTCTTTCACATTCTGAATCGGAAAATTTCATCAAAGTATAGTCTATCAGAATCCTTAACCTTGTATAGTACGATGTTTGGATCATCACTTAGACTATTCTCCGAAAGATTACTTTCTTCATTTTTAGATTGTGAACTTTCTAAATATTCAAACCCGAATTGGCGCTCTCAAAGCTGTCATCATCAGAATCACTTTCCAAAACTTTCTCGATCACGTTATTAACGAGTGCTTCACTGTCATCGTTAGATTTTGTGTAGATTACATCAATGTTCTCAGGCAGCTCATTTTTCATTTCGGATTTGAGTTTTAAATTGAGCGCCTTCTCCATTCCTTTTACTTTCTTTCGACAGTAGCTTTCACATAATGGAGGTGGAACATTTCTATAATCTGCACTTTTCTTACCTTTTGTCTTTTTATCATCTTCTTCCGATGCAATTGTTGGAAGAATATGATCGATGACGTAAGCATTCGTTGTATAACTGAGCAACAACTGATTTACTCTTTCAGTTTCAATTTTTATTTCTTGTAGTTCATGTTTGAGCTCAGCAATGGTGTTAATGTAAATGTTAATAGAACCTTGTTTATCCAACAATGTTGCTTTTAACATTCTGGTCGTTTTATCTTGTTCCAAATTTGCTTGCTCAACCATGTTGTAAGTGCCTTTCATTTTATCATAAGCTTCTTTCATTTTTTGATAATCAAATTTAAAATGTTCATTATGCACTTTAATGTCTTTTCAGCACATGTTCACATGGTTTAGTGCATTTTGTACAAGGTTTTTCAACCTCCACAACTTGCACTTTAATCACCTCCTTTTCAACTCCTTTACCTCAACCTCAGAACCTACCTCTCTCAGATTCGCCATCATAGCTTTATCTGCAATTTTGGTAAGATTCTTCTCATTCATGTCTTGTGACACATCGATAATCTCCTCGAATTCAGCTTTCTTTCCTTCCACTGGTTGAGCCTGCGATTTAGAATCAAAGCAATCTGCAAAATTAGATTGTAAGTTAGGTGGAATAATGCTTCTCATACTTTCATGGTAGATCATTTCTTCTTTAGATCTCTGCATGTATTCCCCTAGGATTGTTCCTCCAAAGCTGCTTCATCAATCCCTGAATCTGGCTCTTCCACAATCTCAGCCATCAACGCTACGCTTGCATTCCTGGAAATGAACTTGTTCCAGTCAAATCCTTCATCTTCCTGTGTAACTACTAGAGCTTTTTCCTTTTAGTTTGACGAACCATCCTCAATTTGAACATTTCTCGTTTGTGGAGGATGTGGTTTGTAATGCATAGCCCTTGTGTAGTAGTCATTGTTGTTTCCGAATGGATTCTAATTGTCACTTGCTTCTCTTTTTGTGCATTCACGCTTGAAATGCCCCTTTTCTCCACATTTGAAGCACGTCACCTTAGATTTATCAAATCCCAATTTGTTGCTTGAATCTCCAATATCTCTTCTAGTGAGTGCAACAAGTCTCGTAGCTCTTCGAATTATCGATGCTAAACACCACTTTATATCCATTAACTCTAACTCTTCATCATCGATTTGATCATAGTCTTCGGCCGTCATCTATGGGTTTCCAATTCTACCCGCAATCAAACTCTCATACGAATCTAGAACAGTCGCAAGTAACGACCATGTGTTGTCTAGCAGCTTGTTCAGCTTGTTCAGAGAACACATTCTTTAAGTTGACCACAATGTTGCATTGTAACACATTTGGATCGGAACTTGATTGGCTTGATTGATTAGCTTGACTTTGAAATGGACTTGAGTTTGAGCTTGAATGTGTTGTATTCGGAGTGTTATTTGGAAATGATTGAACATTTGGTTGACCTTGAAATGAGTTTCCAGAAGAATTAGTGTTTGCACTGAATGCGGTTTGTATTTTAGGACTTGGAGTTTCAGGAATTCCATTCTTGTAATACAACCCGACATCCTGCACAACTTGTGCACTCTTTGATCTTGTAATCTTCTACAACACCATCTCATGTCCCTCAAGTTTCTCTATGAATTATGATAAACTGTAGTTGCTATAGTCACTTCGTTCTTCAGCACCATCAGTTAAGTAGACCACTCCCCCTCTGGTAGTGCGTCTGCTAACTTGTGAATCCCATGCCTTCTCAGTTGAACAACTAGATGACAGTAGCGTTCTATTAGCTGCTTCATCGACTCTCCTTTCATTATGTTGAAGATGTCAAACTCTTTTTTGAGCAGAGCCTTCTTGCTTTTTCGTATTTCCGTACTACCATGATACTTTGCTCGTAATGCATTCCACAAAGTTTGTGAAAAATTATCATGCTGTAGTAACATCAGAATATCCTCTTTAATTGATTGTAACAGAAAGCTCATCATCTTCTTTTCGTACACATACAAATCCTTTTTTGCAGGAGAAAACTTCGACATAGGAATCTTTATACCATGCTCGTTTACTGGCCATTTGTACTTAGTTCCTATCCCAAGCCAGCAATGGAAATGATTCGCTTGCACCCAGTTTTCAAACTTCTCTTTCCAGCTCTCATACTCATCAAGATTCATCAACTTAGGCGGCTTTACGGAAGTACCCATCTCATTTTCTAAGTAGATTTGAGCAACTGCATTTGCTGCTTGAACAATCGTAGTGGCGAACCCATTGAAAAACTCTGACACGCTGAAAATTATACCTGAAACACACTCGAAAAACTTGAAAATTATATTAGTATAACCACAACTTCGTACGAACTTGGAATGACCAACTTCGTGCGAACTTGGTTAACAATTTTCAACCAAATTTTTAGACAACTTCGTGCGAAGTTTCACAAAAAACAACTTCAACAATAATGTTGCAACTTCATGCGAAGTGCCAAAAACACAAATTTAATAGTTTTAGTGCAACTTCGTGCGAAGTTGTACTAATCCACTTCGGACATGTGTGTTCCAAAATCTTGATTTTTTGAAAATTTCGACATGAATTCGGTTAATTTTAGATCTGAAAGTCTCAGGGGTTTATCCTTAGGTGATTTAACATGACATATTCAAAATTTAGCCCATTTTGAACGTGGATTCATTAAAAAGGTGAAAATAGAAGAAATGGGTAGAAATAGAAGATGTCTCGTGTAGATATCAACAAATCAGGCAACCATAGCTCTGATACCACTTGTAGAATGAGTTCCTCCGATGGCAAAGGTACCTAACTTGTATCTAGTCCATATAAGCAGAAATTATATAACTTAGTGACATTTTACACAAGATATACGTTTAAAGTCAGTTTATTAATCAATTCAATGATACATTTGAGTTCCTAAACCGAAAGAGCTTCGTCGTCAACTTTGCAAAAACTGTTACAAATGAGAAACCGAGACAACTATTTATAGAGTTCCAAGATTGCACCAAAGTAGCCAGGCCAAGTTCGCACAAAGTGTGAGTTCGTGCGAACTTGTCCTCTCACACACTTAAATAACTTCAAAATCTAACATTTAATCCCTATTACATATAGACTCGATCTAAGACTTAGACATTAGACATCGTGTACCAACAAGAATACAATAAAACTACTACTATTTTCATGACCAACAGAAGTAAATGACCAATTTTATTATCACTCAAATTTGTAGTATTTGTTAAATGGGTCATTATCATTCGTCATAGATTAGACAAAATACCGGTGTTTACCGGTAAATTTATCAAAATACCATTACCGTACTGGTACCAGTTCCGAAAAACAAGAAAAATGGATACCGGTACGGTATCAATCCACCACAACCATTAGATTAGGCGGGTATATATATCCATCTAAACATACCGATAATCAACCCGTCTGACTAAGTGTTTACATGGATATTTATAAGTAATATAGCACAAGTATTATGGCTTAATAATAGTTATAATTAGGCTAATTTTTATTGGCATCTGACTCGCTCCCTACACGGCCCCTTTAAGAGTGGGGAAGGCCCAATATCTTTCAGAGACAAGGGACCTCATTCCGTTTAGACTTGACATTGATGATTTTATTAAAAATTTTATGAATACAGATACAGAGCTGATCTAACTATTGACGATTTCTCATATCTCTTTTTAAATATTTATAATGCATTCTTTTAGTCATAGCACTTTCATTTGTGTATATAGATCTCATATTTTTTCTCCGGTTAATGTAATGTGATTTCAGCGAATACAAGTGTTTTAAGTACACAACAAAAAGATCCAGATATGTAAAAAAATATCTACTTGAAATCGCAATTATGTATTGTTTCTTATTTACATGAGGCGTCAAGAGTCTCCATAGAATTGCTACTTAAACCAGTACAAGTATATAGTTCAGTGATTTCTTCTTTACCGGCACCATCCTCTGTTGGTGTTAAGATAGGTAAGTGTGAAGAAATTCGAAGAACAACATGTTGTAGGGCAATGAAAACTAAGTTTTTTTTTTTTGCAATTTTTATTTTATTTAAACATGACATTCAGGGTTAATGTTTAACACGTAAATTGTGGGTTGAGTGTAGTCTAAATGGGTCAGGGTGAGTTTCGGATTCAACACGTTTAGTTTAACATGTCGTGTTTTTGAGACAAAATTGTGTGGTACAATGCTTCAGTGAGTTGGGATAAAGGTTTTGCTCTAAAACCAGTTTTATTATATAGCAAACTTTAAGAAATTCCATAGCTTTATCATCCATATTTATATGGGTTATACCCATTGCACAATGAACTACATACATTCAAGTCTATAACTAACATCTAACATATTGGGTTAGCTTCTGCAGTATGCAATCCCTAACCATCCCAACACAACCAATTTGTAAGATTTTTATGTTAATTTACCTGATGCTTTCTAAAATATACATTCTATTGGTTTATATTTTGTTCTATTGGTTTATGTTTTTAAATCGATTGATTTAATCTTCGTGGAAACCGTTAACTTTTCTTCATTTGTTGGCACTGTCTTATCTAAAAGAGCTTTGATGCATGTCTAAAAATGTTGTTATTTGATAAGTATTTTTAATTTTGTAGTCGTTAACATTTAGTTAATATACCTTATTCGTCACGCATTATTCATTTTTAAAAAACATATACAGTTGTGTTTAATAAAATTTAAATATCCGATCCGTGAGTATTCACGGGTGATAACCTTAGAATATGCATGTGAATATTAGGAAAATATGCACAACTTATTAGTCAACCTGCAAAATATGCACATTAGTCAAGCTGCTTTTTTTGTTTAACGCGGGCATTAGCCTAGTGTCTGATATATGAAAGTATGAAACCAGACAAATTGCCCACAGTAAAAACCAAAGAAGATTGGACTCCTTATCTTCTCTATCTTTCTGAAGATCATCATGCACTAAACTACTCAACCCTCTCACAATCTCCATCAATCATCATTCTTCGTAAATGCAGACGTCGGACTTCATTGTAAAACTGTGCGTATACTTTGATTATGCGTACATATATGTTGAGATGTTGATATAATTGTGAAATCGTGTTTTGGATTGTTCGGATTTCGTGCTTTTCTTTTCGTGAATTTGGTACCCAATGGGTGGAAGTTGGAAGTCTGTGCTTTCCAATCGATTCTTTGCAGCCATTGACAAACGATAACAGATTTGACGATGGAATGGTGGAAGCGATTTGTGGCGATTAAAAAGGGAAAAAAAACAAATATGGAAAATCCAATATCAATCTATATATGCACCTCCTTTGACAAAGACACATGGAATCGAATATCAATCTTCATTCTACCCTTTTCGTGTAATTTTCCGGCAAGTAACTGGTGACTGGTGGTAGCCACCGCCCCTGTGAGTTTATATATGCGGGTAGTTGGTGTTGAAGCCTGCGTGTTCGGAGTGTTGGATAAATGTTCAATTGCGATTAAAATTCAACGTTGCCGTTAAGGTACGACCCAAAGAGTTACACTTTGGGGCAACGAACAACTAATGGTGTTTTAATTGTTAATCACCGGATCACGAAATAATAAGCGTAATAAAAGAAGCGGGTAATTATTTAGAATAATTATTGAGAGCCGGATCAATATTATAATTAATTTGTTAATTATAATTAGTTATTAGATGATTAAAATGAAAGAGATAATCGTTATAATTATGAGATAATTATATGGAGTTGTGATTAGATTATAGTTCTAATTTTGATTTTAAATTAAAAGATGCATATAATAATAATAATAAACTCCATATTATTCTCAAGTTGGATACACTTCCGTAGCACAAAAGAATGGGATTTGTCACTATAAGATCTCTCAATGTCAAAAGAAAATTGTGTTTTTCTTTTGGCTGATTTTTTTTTCTCTGCGACGGCAATAAGAAAAAAAGGCAAAAAGCAACAAGTTTTGTTTTTCTTCTTATACGTGTATTATTGAATCGCAACCCGGAGATCTGAGATTCAGGTGGTGAGTACAAGCAATCCTCTTGTTTTTTCAATTACGCAAAAGGTAAGTGAAGTTTTTAACTTTATTTTCTTTAGAATAATATTTTCGTTTGGAATTGTTTCAAACAAACTAATCTGATTTCGTGGTCAACGATCATCTAGTGAGATCGTTCGTTGAACCAAGGTGTCTTATTGGTTGTCATGATTCTTTATTTTATTTAACCTATTTTGATTGTAATATGGAATCGGTTTAGAACCAAACATCGTGTACATGTTTTTCGCTGCGTTCGGTTTGTTTGACAAATTGATAACAAAGTTATTTATTACTATAAAAGTACACTGAAATTCCAACACGGAGGAGGTACGGCGGTTGCATGAAGGTTTTTGTTATGACGTGCCTGTTCGGAACGGTTGACGGTTAGTAGTTAGATGAGGGCATTTGGCGTTGATGAAACGGTGGATTGTTGTGACGGTTGCTACTTAAATGCGGCCATTTGGTGTTAATGAAACGACACAAAGGATGGGTGGTAGCCTAAGTTGCTAATTGTCCAATGAACGGGGGCGTTGGTTAGTTGACGGAAGTGTCCGAAGTTGGATCGAGTAGGCGGTGGTTTGTGGCCAGCGGACATGTTTTCCGGTGATAATCGTTTCTCCGCCGTTTCTTCGTTCGGGTTTCATCACCGTCTAGGATTTGTTGTTCTTGAGGAGTTTTCTTCGTCTAGGTTTCATTGCCGTTTTCTTCGTCTGGGTATCAATATGAATTTATGGTGAATTTACTGTGTATGCCTTTTCATTTACCCGGATGGGATGATTTGTATGGAGGTTATATATTGCATGGCGGTGCGTCGTTTCGTTTAAAAAAATGAAAGGGTGGGGCTGTTCAAAGGGTGCGTCTGTTCATTTTTCTCGGTCGTGCCTTAAGTTGGTTTTTGTATAAGTTTATAATTTAGGTAATTTTTTGTTTTAAATAAATCATGTTAATTAGATATTTGTGATGCTTGGGATTGTAAGGAAGATTTCCTTTGATGGGATACACAATATCAAATATTCTTTCACAAACTGACAAAAACATTAAGATATACTTGTCAGAAAATTAATCACTTTGAGAAACTTAAACATCGTTGAATTGCAGATGCATCTCTTTATAACTATAGTTGTGAGATCTGCTTTTGACCATAGTTTGCTTGAGTGCCAACTTTTGTTCAGGTGTAGTTTACGACATCCGCAATAAATTGATTCAAAGACATTTAGTGTACGTTTAACATCTTTAGTTAAAATATGATGTACTTCTTATTGGCAAAAATACATTATTTTCACGTGACTGACATTCTGGCTACATTTCTTCAAGATCATCAGCTCCTGTCCAATGAAACACTAACTGCGTATCTGTCTCTGTCACCAAGAAGTTTATGGTTTCCAATGTTCCGAACAGCCATCAATAAGGTGGACAAAAATAAAAGGACACATAGCCACTCCGAGCCAGAGTCCACTCTCAGTAGTCTTTTCACTTCATCCGCTCGTGACTCGATTCCCACTAGACTATATTGGCATTGTGTCAGGCAAGTCCCTTAAGATTTTGCTCACAGTTTTACTTATGACTTCCGCTTCATCCCTGCTGATAACGCGGACATGAGATTAGATCAGTTGTGTTACGGTTCTTACGTTCTATAATTTCTTCCAAATTACATTGACAAATTTTGATAAATAAAAGCTGTACAGCTACCTGTTTTGTGTCACACTTCTCTGAAAGCAGCTCTCCGATCCGTGTTTTGTTATAAATAAGATATTTATAAATAAGAACTTTTTAAAAAGTATACCAAAAAAAGCAGCAAATAGATTGGGGTTTATAAAAAGCTTTTTATAATCAATACCAAAAGAGTTTAATCACAATATTCGGTATGTATCCTTGTAGTACTATAAATCATCTGTAAACTACATGAACTCCTATACGCAACCGCAAAACAATCCATCATCTAGTCAGACGTCCTTAGGTGTCCTTATATAGAGCATAATTAATCACGGGCTTCATCTGAAGTGCGTAGGATTTGACTTCATGATTATAGATAATCTGGTAGTTTCACTTTGGTCAAATTCTAGTTTACAACATAAATAAACAGAAACGGTTGTTATGATAGAAAAAAGGAAAACTACAGGCCTTAGTAAAGGGAATCAATGATTAAGAAAGACAAGGAACTAGTTTGATATGTTATGCACAGGAGATAATATGGTCAAAACCATAGAAGTTAATTGGGGACTCGTATGAGTTTCTATGAAATAATGAAACAATATTTTGGAATGGGTTGTAAAACTTCTATGAACCATTTCATCAAAACAGGTGGTGTGCAAACACCAAACTTTCAAAAACTTCGTGGAGGATGAACCAGAAATAATCACCAATGAATAATCTATTGGCAATCAATTATTCATTTAATCAAATAATTAATGATCAACTGTACAAAGTGATAAACCAATTGCCTTGATGACATGATCGCCAATTAACAGACTGAATGCTGAAATTGGGACATAGTGATAAACCAATTGCCTTGATGACCAATTAACAGACTGTACAAAGTGATAAACCACTTAAATAGCTTGTAAAATACTATTCTGTACTAAATTATATATGTTTTTTTTATTTAATAATATTTGTTGTTTTTTGGAAACTAAACTAACTTGACATGTTCTCAAAATCTATGCTGCACGGAAACGTCTGGGAACAGCCGACTCCCGTCCCGGGGACTGCCAGGGGATGGAAACGCCACGGGGACAGCCGGGAAACGTCCCCGGCAGTTAGGAAACGGCGAAGAAACGTGCAGGCGCAGGGGACGGCGAAGAAACGTGCAGGCGAAACGTTTCCTGCAAGTTTCCGGATTTTTTGAGCTCACAGAAACTGTCTGTCAATGGCGAGTATTCCTTCATCCTCCATCTTCTCTAATCAACAACAAAACCAGCAATTCTTCAACCCCATAAACCCTAAACCTTCCTCTTCATCTCTATCTCTCTCTGTTTCACTTCCCAATCGACCTCAAAGGCCTAATCTTCTCATTTTCCGAACACAATCCGCCGTTGAATCCCCTCCAGTTGACAACTTTATCCCACAATCAGAAGAGGAACAAGAGGATGAAGGGTCTAGAACGAGATTGCTCGCCCAGAATGTTCCCTGGACTTGTACTGCTGATGATATTCGTCCCCTGTTCCAGAAGTACGGCACCGTTGTTGATATTGAGGTTTGCTGTTTTTGTATATCTTTTTGTTTGAGAGCCACATCTGTTTTTGTATATCTTTTGATATTGAGTATGGCACCGTTGTTGATATTTAGGTTTGCGGTTTTGATCATCTTTCATTAGATGAACCGGAACTTGAAAGCGATTTGCTTGTTAACGTTTGATTAGATTAAAGATATGGGATTTTTTAGCTTTACATCAATATATAACTAATTTGGGTTTTTGTGTTACATTATCTTTGATATATATTTATTTTTTTATATGTTTTTATTCCCGTACCCGTCCCGTCCCCGCTTCTTAATTAGTTTTTGCCGTTTCCCGTGCCCGTCCCCGTACCGTACCCCGTTCCGTACCCGTCCCAGTGCATCATAGCTCAAAATTACTCATCTTGACTCATTAGGCTATAGATGACCCTCATGACCCTTTATGTCAGTGCCATGTCATGCATCTCCTAATGGTGTGGTCATGACCCAAACCATTATCCCCTTATTTATTTTAATTTATTTTGTCTAAAGAAAAAGGAAAGAGTTTCTTGAAAAATGGAATGAAGGATCATGGTTGCCATGGTTTAATCCATGCAAACCATGGCGGATCCACAAAAGAGGATGGTATAGCCTTCCATTCATGTTCCTACATGGTGAATTATGTCCCAACCATGACCCCACACCTAGCCTACTTAGATATTACTTAACGTAAACTTCTGTTACAACATAAAAAGCACTCTTATAGTAAATGTGAAACTTCATTATGCAACATGGATATAATACTATCAGTTCTAAATCGTTAAAGATTTCATGTGCTTATTCACCTTCATTAGATGATGACTATATTGGTCAGCAAGGCTACTCATCTCTTGAATGGTATGTGACACCTTCATGATGTTGTTCTGAAGCCTATCAATTACACTCACCATCTCCTCCTCATTCTCTTTGGTGAAACAACTAGACCTACCCATCTTGTTCATCAATTCTTGTAAAAGATTTCCGTAGTCACAAAAATCTGAGATCTGCAATTCACAGTTACGATGTGTCTTCATTATAAGCTTTCCATACTTCAAGTGATTCTTATCAGTAAAAGTTCGGATCAGATGTAGAAACAGAGAGCGCAAATTTGGTTGTCTCATTGTTTCTTCCAGAAGTTCGAAATCACCCACATACGCAGCCGCCATACACAATACACCAATTACGAAAATTTGGTGGTCATGAACATATTTCATCATATGATGCGCAATATCAAATGCTTGTGTAAAAACATACTCAAGCGTTTTGATAAATTTATCAGAAAATTCAACACTCTTAGCAACTTCAAGATCATCGAGCTGCTGTAGCATCTCTTTGTAACTGTAACTATCGGCTCTACTTTTGACCAGAATTTGCTCCAGTGCCAACTCTACACTCAGCCACCCATTGTTTATGTCTTTCTCTGACTGTATGAAACCATTGTAAAGTGCGGACACTCCAAGGCTCATTACATAGTAATCATAAATCTCCCCAGTATCGTATACACCCTTAGTCTTGCCTACACTTACATCTTCTTGTTTGGTTTCAAGTAGACCTTTAATGATTTGGCAGATACCATCCAAGGAACCTTGTTTTCCATGGTCAAAAATGAACCTTACAAGATTATGTAGATGGTACATATCATCTTTAAAAGCTGGTGTTTCATGGTAAAGGTTATTTACAGCATAAGTAAGATTCTTCCAATCGTCCACTCTGATAATAGAGTCCTTACGTAGTAGCTTCAGGTCCAATATATATTCCTTAAGTATAAAACAGATACCATATTTGGTCAGCTGTAAATTACTATCTGCGATAAATTGATTCAAAGTCATTTAGGGTACCTTATACATCTTTAGTTCAAATATTTTTTACAACTCACAGGCACAAAAACATAATTTTTCATGTGACTGACCTTCTGGCTCCATGCTAAATGAAACACCAAAATTGCTTTTTTGACTTGAACCTACAATTCTTTGAAGATCATCAGCTACCGTCCAATAAAAAACCAATTGCGTCTCTGATTCTGCCACCAACAAGTTTGGTATAGGGATCGAAAATTTCCAATGTTTTTCCCCAAGATGAATATGAGCTGTTATCATATATTTCTCTTCCATATGGCTGTCAATATGGTGGACAGAAATAACAGCACATATAGCAACTCCGATCCACGGGCCTTCAAGAATCAAACCCCCAGAATCTGGCTGCACAAACCCTGATGGAATTTCACTTCCAGCACCAACTATCTCAAATACAGCTTCAGGTGTCTTCCAATATTTCATCCGTAACTACATCAATGACACGATTTTGGTATTTACAAAAAAGTTTGATGTTACATTTTGGAATGCACCCACGTCACGCGCACACACATATATTATATATTAACTGAACAAACACTAGTTAATGATTCTGATTATCCAGAGATGAGGTACAGACCTGAAGGTAATTGTTTAATATCTTCTCTGCTAGATAATTACCACGTTTGTCTGCTGCCAGTTTGGGACAGTTCAAACATGATACGGTTGGACGATTGTTGTAGCTTGATGCATTAAATCTGGATACATCAACCCCTTCTGCAGACACACAGTAACTGAATCTCCTTCGGGGTCCATAATCCATGTCTTCATCTACCGACTCAGTCACGTAAATTAATTACGATTAAATGCATGAGATAATAAAATAAAATAGGTGATTAGATTGTATGGAATTACTGGTTATTTGCCATTTTTCACATGTAACTAGGTGATCTTGTAGTTGTATGTGCCACACAGCATGAATATGAAATGTGCACGACGTTGTTATTATGGTCTACCATATCGATATGAGCGTGTGTTCATAAGTTGGAAGTCATATGCTAAGAAGGTTGACTTTCTAAAAGTCAATAATGTATACATAGCATAGTTAGGAGTTGTGACATAAATGTAAGATTTGGGGGATCATACGACATGTGTTAGTCCGATTATGTCTTATGTATGATGACGTATTGGAATTCGTTGATGTTGAATAATGTGATGATCGATTCATGTCTTGTGCATATTAATGATTGACTAATAAATGCCAATGTAACTAAGGATTTGAAATGAAAGTATTATGAATGAATATGCATGCTAACGATGTTGTGTATATGATGGCATGAAAAGATAGAAATCACATTAGCATGGACTCAAGCGCGAAAGGCTACGGGTCAAGAGGAGACAAGGAAACAAGCACGAACACGGACGCTTGAGGTAAGTGATTCCCGCACTCACTTCGTATTTATTTACGTGATGATATATAAATATTTAAATATTCGAAATCAAGGTGGAACATACAAATAAATGAGAAATGTTAAGGTAAGATTTGTTGAAATGGTTGGTATGATGTTAAACTGGTAAATCCTCAATATAGGGGTAAGCGAGTCAAAACTTTTAGTCGAAAGATTTTAAAACGAAAGGTATGGGGATTTGGTAACGTTAGGGGAAGGTTTGGAAGGAATTAATAACAGATAAGATATTAGAAAAAGGCGTCTTTGGATGTCTTGGGGCCGGCCTAATCAAATAAAACTTGAAACGGGTCAAAATGAGCTGCATACAAGCTACATCAACTGCCTACCGTAAGCTACGGTAGCTGGCCATAACTTAAGGCGGGGTGATGATGTTTAGGCAGAAAGACACCACCGTAAGCTACGGTAGGAGGATCGTAGCTTACGGCGGATTTGTTGTTTCAAATATTTTCTAGCCATAAGCTACGGCAGCTAGCCATAGCTTACGGCAGGAGTGTTCTGATTTTGCATAAGGTCCCCACCGCAAGCTATGGTAGGAGGACCGTAGCTAACGGTGGGCACTAGCATTAAACACAAGCTTTCCTATTTCTGACATATTATTACGTCTCGAACTTTCGTATCCTCTAAGACTATGCAAAGGCACCGATAAACTTCCAGAAGGTAGTATGACATACGAAGGAGACGTAACAACTTAAGTGTTCGCACGGATACTAATAATGATTTTGGGCTCGTATGGATATTATGTATATATGTGATTAAAACTCGGATATATGAATGTGTTATACGTGCGATGGGACGGAACTCGCTAATAAGTAAGTCTATTATAGAATGATCATATGCATGAATAGGGATGGTCTGTTAAATACGTTTGAGTGAATGAGATCGTGTGTAGGCATGTATAATTAGAATCTTGGTGAGTATAGATCGTATGAATTAGTATGCGTGATATGTGTATGGGATATGTATGAACATGATTATGCGAAAGGGGTACATTTGTGTTGTAGTTAAATGAATGCACACAAATGGTTGATGTTCCTTTTATGAAGATGTGGTGCTTGAATATATTGAGATTACGGGTTTGCTAACCATATTATTATTGAGTATGTTTGGAAGTGCAGGTTTATGAACGTCGGACTTTCTAAGAGTTGACACCGTACTAAAATAATTGAAAGTTGGAAAGATAACCGATTGATGTAACTTACGTAGTTAGAATGTGTTATGGACATTTTAGCTTATGCGATATTCTTATATTAAAGCGTCACCACTTACTAACGAACTTGGTTGTATGTGTTGAATCGCAGGTTTTTCACCGATCCTATCTATTATCACCAAGGACAAGCGGGTGTAGATCGAGCTAAAGAGCAAGGATTGACGAAAAGGATGATCTCATAATTGTCATTGTTATTATCATTGATGCGATAAATCAAGATGGAAGTTGTAATTCTTCTAGAGAAAAACATATGTCATTTTATTAATGGACCTTCAAGTATATCTTTTAGTTAATAAGGAAAGAATTTTTATAGTTCGTGCTGCATCTTTTCGGTTAAAACGTGTTAGGATATTACAGACACCCATGTATCTTTCAATAATTGTCATTGTTATTATCATTGATGCGATAAATCAAGATGGAAGTTGTAATTCTTCTAGAGAAAAACATATGTCATTTTATTAATGGACCTTCAAGTATATCTTTTAGTTAATAAGGAAAGAATTTTATAGTTCGTGCTGCATCTTTTCGGTTAAAACGTGTTAGGATATTACAGACACCCATGTATCTTCAATAGGGTACATGGACCATACGAATACATGACCACAAGCTTTAATCTCTTGTACGATAAAGATATGGGTGAACCATTACATCAAAATGATGGTGGAAAGTGCATCTCAGTTCACAAAGGATAACATAAATATCTTTTTGCCATTAATCCATGTCTTCTTTGTCAATAACCTTTGAGTGAATGTTGTTAGAAAACAAACAAAGCTTTGTGATCGTACGTCGGACGTTATCCAGTAACAATCCACGAATCGCGATAGGTATCATATATGTCATCAAAACATGACAATCATGAGACTTCATTCCAAGCAATTTACAATCTTTTATCGAGACCAATCTTTTAATGTTTGCATAATAAGTTGATTGAACCTTTATAATGTAAACATTGACAAAACTACCTTTTTTTCTTCTTTTGTTGTATTATAACAAGTAGGTGCCAGATAAATACGGTCGCCTCTTTGTTCTGGGGCAAGATCTTTACGTATATTCAAAATTACCATGTCTTTTTCGAAAATTAATCCCGTCTTTAGTTTTTACAAGAATATTTAATAATAAGCCTATCAAGCTACCACATACATTAATCTCTATATGGATAACATCTAGACAATGCCTAACATCTAAATCTCTCCGGTAAGGTAAATCCCAAAAGATTGACTTTCTTTTTCAATTGATTCCACTCTCATCACGAGATCTTTTCCCAACACAATATTAATATTTTCAACTCGTGAAAACGCATCGAACCGTGTCCTCATCATTCTAGTCTCGATCTCTCCGTTAAACTCCTCCCTTTTCTTCCTAAAACTATGACTCTTCGGAAGGAATCTTCGATGTCCATGTATACAGTTTTCTTGCAACTTTTTAACCATATCGAGCGTGTCTCATCTTCACAAACAGGACAAGCTTTCTTACCCTTCGTACTATATCCGGACAAGTTGCCATATGCGAAAAATGATTTATTGTACAAAAAGTCATGGCATGCAATTGAAAGTGTTCTTTCTTATAGGCATCATATACTTCTACACCTGAATCCCAAAGGAGACAAATACACATCAATGTCGTTACCAGCCTGTCTTAGCCTTGAATCAACAACATCATAATGTATTTTCGTTTCATGCATAACCATGGTGGAAGATTGTAGATGCATAAAGAACCGACCACGTACTATGACGACTGCTCATGCTCCCGAAAGGATTGATCCTGTATGAACTAAGCCCAAATTGTATGTTTCTCATCTCCTTCCCGAAGTCAGGATACTTGTTATTAATGGTTCTCTACTGAGGTGAATCCACCACATGCCTTAGTTTTTGTCGATTACACGTTCATCCGAATGCCAACGTAATAATTTTGCTTCTTTTTCGTTTGAAATAACCTTTTCAGTCTCATATAATGGGGAGATACCACCACATTTTAGCTGGTGGTCCATTTTTTTCACATCACTGTCAGCATCGTCAGAATCTTTTAGCCATTTATACCTTGATGCACCACACCTAACACATTTATGTTCGTTTTCATACTACTTTCTGTACAATATACAATTATTTGGACATGCATGTATTCTTTCAACTTCCAATCCCATCGGACACATCAACTTTTTATCGATCCATCCGTTTTTCGACTTCAAGTTAAATAACTTCAACACAACATGAAGTTTCTTAAATTCAGAACCGGTATATAACGGTTTTTCTTCATCTTCAAATAGTTGTTGTAAATTTTCTTTTTCGGCATCACCCATATTAGTCTCCATGTCAACTTACATATCATTTAAATTGTCATTGTGGTCATTTGAATGGTCATTAAGGTATATTGATTCGTTGTTGTATGCACTATCATTAATGTCTAAAGTGGTCGACGAGGTGCTAAAATCAACTAGAGATTCTCCATGCCTTTGCCAACAATGGTATTGAGGCATAAAACCATTTTCGAACAAACGGAACTCTATTTCATTGGTAACATTATATTATTAAAGGTTTTCACATTTCGAACAAGTACAACAAATCGAACGACTTCCTTTCTTTACGCGATTTACTTCGGCAACCTTAATAAAACTTCGAACACCCGTATAAGTTAGTATCCATGAAAACACACTAATGCGTTGTGTCCAAACGAGTGTCTAAGACAAGGTGTATTTTCTCGTATATATATTTTCTACCATTTAAATTCTGAACCTAATCCATCAATGAAAATCCATGAACTCGTGCACCTTCCTTCCCTATTGTAGGGTAACTTCAGTGTTCCAATCTAAAGACACATCAAACTCCGACTTCTTTGGAAGCTTTACAAACGTGAGTTTACATGATCCCATTTTATATTTTTATACACTTTTGGGAACAATATGTACAACCTTATCAAAATCATAATCACAATATCAATCACATTATTCAATTCAATCAATCCATTATTACATGCTTAATTGATATGCTTAGGATACATACATGATAGAAACCATTTCTTGCACAATATTTGTCATTAACGTCATGAGCCAACCTTAACATGTATAGCGCTATAGGAGTAAGCACACCGCCCTTAGGAAGGGTGTTAGGATCTGAGTTTGAATTGTTGTAAATGTTTAAAGATGAAAACAATGAATGATGATAAATCAAGAGTAAATGCAGCGAAGATGTAAACTTTGATTCACAACAATTGGAAGATTGTTTTCATTAACATGCTTTTTAATGTAAATGACGTATGCATGAAAATTCACACTCTCCCCCCAGCCTGAGATCACTTTCTTTGTTCGTACAGAATGTAATAAGAATGATAGATGATAAGTGATTAAAGTGATAAATAGAACAGTATATGCACTATTCTATTTATAGTACAATCGTAACCTCTGAGCATCTTATGATGACGTCACTATGAAAGTGACATCTAACAACCTAAACAAACTTTAACATTGCTAGACTAAACATTGTTACAATAAATACAATATAAAGTCTGTTAGTAACAACTGCTAGGATATCCACTGTTGGTCTTTAGCAGAGCTTTACCATATCAGTGCTTGGACTCTTCGTCAGTACTTGTCTCTAACAGATATAGCAGATCTTTGATATCAGTCTTTAGACTTCAACAGAGCTTTGCTAGCAGATGATCTATTATTATTATGGATCAGAGGTTTGTAGAATATTTTGTCTTTCATCTGTTCTTTTATAGGGTTCAATTTCAACAATCTTCCCCTAGAACAAATGATGCCAAACTGATCTTTATTCCTCATCAGTGATTCCTTTATTTGTCATTTGAATTGAAGTTCAAAGTCCAGGGCAACAATGTCTTCACTATCCCTTTCAAGCTCAAGATTCATCAGATCTTGGAGGTCAGCTGCATCCAGATCATATGCATCTTCCATTCTTATCTTTTCAGCTCTACCATCTGACCTGAGCAAAGTCAATTCATCGGTGTCTGTGGATGACTTCCATTTTAGAATTTTTGAGTCAGATGGTTTTCTTAGGTGAAGAGTTATTTGAGATGAGTTTGGTGAAGTGGGTCTGCTGACAAGGTTTGAAAGTGTTTCAATGAGCTTATCACTTGCAGCATCAGTATGATAAAGTATCTGATTCTTGATTCCCTCTTTCCTTTGTTCTTCATACCTTTGTTGATCTTCGTCTTCCATCTGCTTTTGCCTTTTTGCTTGGTTTAAGGTAATTGTGGGTAAGACAGTGGTTGAAGATGATCTTTTAGAGGCATGGGTCTGTTGAGGGGCAGTGCTTGTTGTTGGATATTATGGCTTTCTTGGAACAGAGGGATCTTTCTTTCTAAGCACTTCCAATGTTTTGTAGGTATCAACAACTTTAGACTCTGACCATCTTGCAATTTGCCTTGTAGTACCATAATTTGCAGCAACTAGCTCCAGTGTTTTAAAAACTGGTTTAAACCGGCCGGTTGAACCGGTTAAACCGGATGCCGGATGCTTGTCCAGCACGAATCATACCGGTAAACTAAGGAAATGGCAAAGAAGTTAAATCGCCGGTAAATTAGGTTATACCAGTTTAAACCGGTATACCGTACCGGTTCATACCGGGCCAAAGGTCAAAATTTCGAACTTTCAATTTTTAGGTGCCCAAAAAAAAGTGACTATTTAAAGTGTAAAACTTAGCGCCCACAATTGACAATCCACATCGATCAAACTTCTTCCTCACTCACGATAGAAAATCATTGAGTTTTTCAAATTAAGTTCTTCAACCGATCATCCAGGTTTACCTTCTTTTGACTTTTGGACAATTTTTTTATGGATTAACTTTTGGAATATTTTTTTATTATGGAATGATGTAGTTTTGGATTATATTTTGAGTTGAAATTATATTTTATGGATTTATAAAGTTAATTAGTCAACACGGTTGAACCGCCTAGTACAACTGGGTTCAACCGGTTGAACCATTTCTAAGTCTAACCCGGTACGATTAAAATACCGGTTTTTAAAACATTGACTAGCTCAACCTTCATTCTTTTAATCTTCAAGACATGGTCTTGAACATCATATTTTGCCCTTTTTCCAATTTGGTGGAGTATGCTTGCTCAAAGGATCTTTGAGCATAACCTGAATTCTATCAATTTCTTCTTTAAGATCATTGGCAGACCAATTCTTGAATTGAGCTCTTGTTCTTTATATGGTTTGTATTACGTTATATGTTCAAGGTAGTCTTGTTTCAACTCTACATCAAGCTCAACACTCACGGCTCTTTCTGACATGGACTTGCTCATGTCTCTCACAAAGTCTTCAATCATTCTTACTTTACTTAGACCATAAGAGAAAATACCTTGAGTTGTCCTATCATCTTTACCTTTGCTCTTCTGTTTTGCAATATTCTCAGCCTGGATAGCCTTTGTCTTCGGATATTCATCTAAATTCTTTGGGTTTTCATATCCAAGAAGAGATGAAAACTCTAGCTTTGAAGTATCATCTGCTGTGAAGAATGATTTAGTTTCTTTTTGAACGACAAGGAGTTCTAGAGGATGCTGAGTGGCAAAAGGTATGATTGATGGTGGTTTATAAGTGGGTGGTTTTGAAGTGGATTTAGATGGAGGTGATAAGAATGATATGGACAGTGGTTGTGATGATAAGGGATTGGTGATGGAATCTCTTCATCATCATCCTCAATAACAAAAATTTTTATTTTATGTTGGAATTTGATTTTTGGTGAGGGTGGATGTTCAGGAAATCTTGGTGGTGTGGTTAATGGTTGGGTTGATGTTGAAAAAGTGATTAAGGCAGTGGATTGGGTAACATCTGTTGGAGCATCTGTTGTTCCAGTATCTGCTGTCACAACATCTGCACTAACATCTGTTGGGTTGGTTTGTGGTGTTGATTTCTTTGGTGGTGATTTGGATTTGGTTTGAGCAGAGGATACATTAAGATTAGAACCAGCAGTGATTTTAGAAGAGGTGTAAGTTGGTTGTCTGGTTTTCTAGCAGGCTTTCTTTTTCTTGAAGAACCAACATCTTCTTTTTTTTCCACCTTCATAGCTTGTTCCTGTTCAATCAGATTTGAGGCTTTAGCTTCTAATGTATCTTGCCTCTTCTTCTTTGCTGTTGCAATTTCTTCTGCTAGTATGTCTAGGGTCTCATCAATCCCTTTTGGAACACCGGCATCTGATGCAACTACAGAAGGTTGGTTAGCACACCTTGGCTTTTGTACTTTTGAGTCAGCTTGTAGCTTTCTCAGGGAATCTTTCTCCCCTTTTTGGCATCCTTTTCAATTTCTTCTTGAAGGATAGTAGCCGGGGCAGAGCCAATTATCTTCAATAAATGGTCTTTGATGGCTTTGATGTCTACATGTGTGTCTTTGTATCTACCCTCAACCATATTTGTGATGAGTTTCATGTGGGTTTCATGTTGAATATCTGCTAATTTTCGTTGAGCTAGGATAATTGGTTGCACAATGTTCCATAGATCATCAACAATTTGTGGTGTGGATAGTTGTTTTTGAGAGTTTTGTAGCACTTGTTTCATCATGGATTTGATGTCATCAGTAGATGACTCCATGGTTGTCATTCTCTCCGTCAATTCTTGGTATATTAATTTATCACCTAAAAGAATAGGATAATCTAAATTCCTACCAGAGGTAGTTGAATTTGGATCATCAAAATGAGTAAACTTAATATTTTCAGAACTAAATGCCCCTTTGTCTTGGTACTGGAGACCTCCAACTAGAGCAGAGGTTATAGTACTAGCCTCAACAATTGTTGCCTTCAAGGAAGACTTAAAGATGTAACCACTGTCCAACTGAGACACTGTTGTGTCAACAGTATAGTGGCCGCTTCACTTTAAATACCACCAAGAGTTACATGTAACTCATGGGGTGTAGCCTCCTCAACTGTTTCTGTGTTAGCTAGTTGAGTTTTCTTAGACTTAGTCAATTGTGGAAGTGTACTCTCTTTAATTGGTGAATGAGAGGGACTGATATGTGTCTAAGTTTTTCTAATAGCATAAAACAAAGGTATAAAAGTGGAATGTATTAGAGAAGTGGGTTGGGGAGTAGAAAGAGACATTGCCATGAGAGGGGGCTTGAGATCAGATTTTCAAGTCAATCATCTGCCTCGTAGTGTGGTGTCCCTTTGCTTACAACTTGATCCTTTTGTGAAGACTCAAGAGGAGGTAGGCTAGGTTGAGATCTTTCCATCTGTTGTGAGGAAGTAGCAGCAGTGGTTTCAAGTGACGTTTGTGTTGTTACTGGGTTAACCTTTGGGATCTCATCTTCCAGAGGTACCTCTTTATTTTGTTTAGGTTTGGTGGGCTTTTTGGATTTTGTAGGTTTCTTTTTGGATTTTTCTAGTGTGGGTTGCATAACCCCGGTTGTGGTGTCATGCTCACTAGGAGCACTGGGCTCAGCAACAGAGGATGGAGTAGTGGATGTGTTTACATCTAAATTTAGCTCTACCCCCTTTTCTTGTGTTTTCAAAACCTTTGGCTTTTGATTTGATATTCTTGTATAAGTTTCATGTGTAAGACTGCTTATTTCACAAATAACACCTTGTTGAAAATCCTTTTTCAGAAGCTTATGATTTAAGATAATAACTCAACAGCCTAGGGTATAGAAGAAAAGCTTTATTTTTTGAAATGTTATTATAGTTTGCAACCAAGTTTGAAAACAATACCAGGGAAAGATTAAAATCTGATTTTGTTAAAATTGCATATCCCAGATGCTGAATATTTTGTGGTATTTGATTATAAGCAGTTGTCTTGGCTGACAAACACATAAGCAAAGTATGGAACAAGAATTTCATATCAGTATGGAATTCGGGTTTACAGATAGTAATACCTTTCAACTGATCTTCATACCCATGTTCGATGAATTCATAATGAAGCTCTTTCTAGGGAAAAGAAGTTTTACCATTTAGGTCATTGAGACCAAATGTGGTGGAAATGGTGGATGGGGAAATTTGAACAAGAGATGCACCAATCTTTGAAGTGATAGCAAAGGGCTTTTCGTTTTGGATTTCAACCTTAGCATTTGCCCAGAACTGGCGAAGAGTATCCACATAGATTGGTTCTTTAGCAAGCAAGATAGCTTTGTATTTTGATGATGTATGAACATCAATTATGGAATGGAAGGCAGTATTGTTTCTGTTTTCTCAAGAATGGCAAGGTAGTTATGAGGTGTTTTGATGTTGAGAGTCATGATCGGAGAAGGAACGGTGAGATTAATGGAAATGGCATTTAAGAATTTTTGAATTCGAGACGGCAAGTGAAAACTCTGTTTGGATAGAACAAGGTTTTATAAAGTGAAAAGTAAGTGCTGACATGGCAGCAGTTTCAAAAGATCCGATGGCTAACATCTGTCCACATGGCAACCTCTGTTAAATAATGGAAGAAAGTTGTTCGGAAACCTCTGTTGAGATTCAATAGAGGTGGGAACAGTGAATGTGAACAGTGGAATTTTACACTATCAGAGGATAGATACCAGAGGTTAGGTTACACAGTGGTTTGCCTAACAATGGAAGATAGAAAACAGAGGATACCTTTAACAGAGGATAGAGAGAACCAAACAGATGATTTCTTTGAAAACAGTGGTTATGGACAGACTTTTAGGATATTGAAAATTTTCAATTTATGTTATTTTGAAGGATGAATTTTTGATTTTCTAAAAACATTTTAATGCTTTTTATTCATGGAAAACAAAAATATTCTTTTAATCCATGTTAAGCATCCCAATTCTAGAGATCAAACTTTCAAAGGTAGATGTATCTAATGCTTTGGTGAGAACATCTGCCAGTTGATCTTTAGTTGGAATATGATGCAGAGAAATCAAACCTTTTTCATAACAATCCCTCACAAAGTGATGTCTAATGTCAATATGCTTTGTTGTGGAATGAGAGACTGGATTTTAATGATGTTTTCGGCTGTTTGACTATCTAACATGAGAGGAGTCTTTAAAGCAGTTACACCAAAATCCAACAGTTGATTTTGAAGCCAAAGGAATTGAGCGGTGCAACTTGCAACAACAATATACTCAGCCTCTGCTGTGGATGCTGATACTGCAGCTTGCTTTTTGCTTTGCCAAGACACTAAGCAATTTCCTAGGAATTGACATCCTCTTGAAGTTGACTTCCTTGTGGTGCGGCATCCAGCAAAATCACTGTCTGTATAACCTAGACAGTCCAACAGTGACAATAAAGAGCCAATCATGCTTCTATAAAGAGTTTGATCAACCAAGTAATCTTTGTCATGAACAGTGACAAGCTTTGATGTTGCCATGGGTGTGCTACATGGTTTACAATCATTCATATAGAATCTTGCAAGTAGTTCTTTGACATACTTACTTTGATGAATGAATGTACCATTTTGCATCTGCTTAAAAGGAGACCAAGGAAGCATTGAAGCTCACCCATGGCATTCATCTTAAACTCTGTTGTCATAAGTTCCCTAAACTCCTCACACATTGAATCACAACTAGTTCCAAAAATAATGCCATCCACATAAATTTGGACAATCAATAATTCTTTTCCTTTCCATTTTGAAAACAGTTTTTACAATTTTACCTCTTGTTAAGCCTATGGATAGGAGAAATGTGGAGAGAGTTACATACCAGGCTCTAGGTGCTTGTTTCAAGCCATATAGGCTTTGTTGAGCTTGTAAACATGACCAGGATAAAATGCATCTTCAAAACCAGGAGGTTGGCATACATATACCTCTTCCTGGATCTTACCATAGAGAAAAGCATACCTCTTCCTGGATCTTACCATAGAGAAAACACATTTGATATCTATTTGATACACCTTGATGTTGTGGTTGACAGCAAAGGCTAAGAACAATCTGATAGTCTCCAGTCTTGCAACTGGAGCAAAAGTTTCATCATAATCAATGTCCTCTTCTTGTCTATAACCTTGAGCCACAAGCCGAGCTTTGTTTTTTTTACCACAATACCCATTTCATCAGTTTTGTTCTTGAAGACCCATTTTGTGCCAACGGGATAAACATCCTTTGGCAATGGTACATGTTCCCATACTTGGTGTCTTTTGAACTTTAGGAGCTCTTCTTGCATGGTCTTTACCCAACTGTTGTCTTTCAGTGCCTCTTGGTACTTGACAGGTTGTGTGAGTGATAGTAAGCCAGCAAAAAGACAAATGTTTTGGGATTGACTTCTAGTGAGCACCCCTTCATTGATGTTGCCAATGATTTGATCAGATGGATGATTTTTAAGGTAGATTAAATCTCCCTTATATGGAACAATGGCATTTCGAGGTGAAGGCTGGAGATGGGAATCATCTAAGCCAACATCTGTTGGCAATTTGAAGAGCCAATATCTGGTTGGAATGGAGGAGGATGAGGTATAGGTGGAGAGGTGTGGAAGCATGTTGACTTTATCCACACAGGTTGGACTTTTTTCAACAAAGGTTAGTTTGAGGAGCTGGCAGAGGGTTGAGGATCATTGATAAACAGTTGATACAACAGTGGCAGTGTTTTCACAGTTGTTAGTAACATATGTTGCTCTGGTGGTGGAAAAGACTTTTTATCATGGAATCACAATGTCATAAACATTTTCTTGATGAGAAGATTGTGATGTACCTGCAGGGTTAGTGTTTATAGACACATCTTGAAATGTAAATTTGTCTAAGTCAAACAATTCAGCAGGATTTGCTGGGATTTTTAATGAAGAAAGTGTTTTCGTAAAAAATTACCGAAGCAATTTAGTGATCAAATTAGTTTTGTGAGGTAGTGTGCTATGTAGATTAGATAAAATGTTATAACTTGATTGAAAATATAAGCAGTTTCAGGATATAGTTCCAGGATACAGAACTATATCAATTCGTAAAAACAATGCAATAAAGTAAAGGTTGACACGTGATATACGAGGAAAGCCCTTGATCAATCTAGATCGCCGGCATAAAACCTCGGGAGCTGACAATCGCCAGCTGCCTTGTTCTTCTTATTGATCAAACAGCAGGATACAACTTCGGGATACTGCTTGGATCAGCTCTAGGTGTTACAATGTTTGAATAATGTGAGTGCAGTGAGTGTTTTGAGTGTTTCTGTAATCAGAAAGTGGAAGAGTGCGAGATGATGTGTGCCTTACTGCTGATCCAAGTGCCCTTTAAATAGTAAACAAGACTAACTAACTATCCTAAATTTTTGGAATCCTTCGAAGATTCCCTCTTGACCGTTGTAGACCCTTTCTTCCAGCCTCCAACGTCTTTCTTTCAACCGTCATGACCGAGTCTTAAGGAGGACCAAGCCTTGTGAAGTTGGTACCTTGCATCCAAAGAAAATCATTAGTAATGAGTAGGATACTCCCGCAGGATGTTACCAATATCCTGGTTCAGTATCCTGGTCGCTGTAATCAATATGTAAGGTCAAGATATATCCTCAGGATATGAGTCAGAAAATTCCACCCATAACAATTGTCCCCAAAAATATAGCTGTTGGGATTCTCTAATCCAAACGGATATATTTTTTCTTTACGCCACTCGATGCTATTAATGGGATTAGAGATTGATGTGACTTGGTGCAACTTCCAACGCGATTTTTACTCATTGCTATCTATCTCTTGCCTATATCTTCTCCTTTCTTTGGATACTTATCATAACATTTTCGGAATTCTCAGGTATTTTCTCCCTCTTTTTTCTAATTTTCTCTTTTTCTTTTGTTTTGTTCTCGATTCCTCCATGGCTACTCGAACGCGATCACATACCGACGATTCCACCCCAACTTTCACCGACCAGAATCTTCTCAAGAATCCAGAGAAGGAGGTTCCTTCGATAATGCTGATATCGCCTCTCTCAGGGCTTCCGAAGCCTTTCCCGACGGAGCAACTATCCGGCCATTTGATCGGAATCTACGATCAGATGTGGTATCCAAGGAGTGGATCTGTTTTTTAGCCTACCCCTTTTCTTTAGGCCTTCGATACCCATTTCCTAAGTTTATCTTGCAGTTTTTCCGTACCACCGGCCTTAGCTTTGCTCAAACCAGCCTATGATCTGGAGGGTATTGATTGTACTTGACCGGATCAAGACCCATCACATCCTTGACTTGGACATTCAGGATATACCCATTGCCTATCGCCTAAGATCACACGGTTCTAGTCGATTCTTGCTTTTTTCCACCTCTAACAACCCCCTCATCCTGACAAAAAATGAGGATGATTGGAAACGCAAGTTCTTCTTTGTTAAGAGGGACTCCATCGACGAAGGTGTTGACCTTCCGATGAAGTGGCTGACCACTGGTAGGATTTAGGGTTTTAGGGATTTCCCCAAATGTATCCCGATCTTACATCCTGAACTGATATCTTGATATTTCCTTTTTCTTGCAGTGAATCTCAAGGAACGAGCCCCTCCTACTGTAGAGTCTGAGGAAAGAATCAAGCAGTTTACAAATTATCTAAAAGTGATAGAAGTTTCACATCCCTTCGCTCAAGTTCAAGCCAATACTCTTCATCTAATATGTCTGGTAGAAATTACATATTTCTTACATAACTATGTGTTTATAAAATTAAAGTTAAGATTAAGAATTCTCCCCTTTATGCAGATCCAATCAAAAAGCCTGAAGTTTTCGACCTTGAAGAACTTGACAGCTACTCTGGCCCTATCCAAGTGAAGAAGGAATCCAGCAAGCCATCCATGCATCCAAGCCTGCCACCAGTTCCAAGGCCACGGCCATGCCTAAGCCTTCCCCTGCCACAAAGCCACGTGCCACTAGCTCTCGAAAGAGAAAAGAATCAGACTCCCCTGCTACCGGTGAGGCTTTTCCCTACGAGAACCGGGGATTCCTCGAGTCCAGTGCCTTGATGACTTCTTCTCTTAACCAGGTGAATATCCTTATCCTGTATCATGTACATATATGCTGAACAGATATCCTGATTATATTATATATGTACTGATACCTGTATCTCAGACTGTAGGGTCTCGGTCGCTGACGCATCTTTATAAGGACGTATGTGGGGTCAATAAGATGCTAGAGGTCAAGCTGAAGGAGGCTCAAGTCACAATCGTGGACCAGGGAAAGATTGTTGCCACCAAGTCTCGGCATTACGAGGACAAATACAAGGCTGTGACTAGGAAGCTAAAGCCGCCATCCAAAAGGCTAATCAGGATGCCCAGGCCAAGGTGGATGCAACTCAACTTCAGCATGAGCAGGATATGCACTCCTATCGGGAAGGCCTCAAAGGTTCTGTTTTGATTTCCCTCCTCCAAGCCAGGCTGAAAATGGTGTATGAAGCCAGAGCTGCGGCTTCGAATGCCCCACTTGGCCCATTGGAGCTTGGGAGGCGAAACTGAAGGATCTCGATGGTAATCCCGTGGAGTATCCTGCCAAGCCAACGGTTGCAGAGTCTTCTAAGGAAGTCGAGGTAGCAGCAGAGGCTGGTGGTGAAGCTAGTGAGGATTCTGGGGCCAAGGCTGGAGCGGATGCTAGTGGCAATGTTGGTCGGGATGCTGAAGAAGTGAAGAAGGTTAGTGAAGATGCCGCTGCGTGAGGGCATCGAAATGGGCAATGATGGATATTATTGCTTAGGCCGGACACCACTTTTAATTTGAATGGTCTGTAATCCCCTAAACAATTTTACTTTTCCTGCATTTGAACAATTTATATTTCCTACACTTTAAACATTAGTATTTTGTGATGACCCGAGGTGGAGGGATCCTGGGTTTCAGGACGAAGCTGTTGGTGCATTTTATGTGACAACTGCTTGGTTTGGTCTATGGATATTTAATCAAGGCAGGGATATGAAGAACTTAAGCTAGTCCGAGTTTATATTAACATGAAGATTGGTCCGAGTTTATCAAGTTCAAGTCTTGTCCGAGTTTATGAGATAGACTTGGAGTCCGAGTTTATGCAATATGTGGAATCCAAGTTTAGTATTTGGATTATCAAGTCCGAGTTTAGTCTTTGTATTGTTTTTAGTCCGAGTTTTGTTTTATGTACGTGGGCCTAGCCCAGTTGCATGGTTGTGTAGTATATAAACAGTCTAGCACTAGGGTTTTAGGTTAGACACTAGAGAGAATTGCAGAGAGTTTGTGTGAGAGAATACACAGAGAGTGGCTGTGAGGTTCTTATGATCTTGAGTGATTGTAAAACTTTGTGTTTGATAATCATAGAAGATCGGTTAAAGTTTTTTTCGTGTTCTTCATCTATATTCTTGTTTCTGTGTTCGTTTGATCCATCAAGGGGATTCCGCACCCTTGGTTGATTGTCAATCTCGTTATGATCCACGTGATAAAGGGACCTACAATTGGTATCAGAGCATTTGCTCTTATTGTACGGTTCGAGATTGATATACAGATTCAAGTTTTTGGTTGGAAAAGTTATAAAGATTCAAGCTTTTTGGTTGAAAAGTTGGTTTTGCCGTCATCATCTTTTGAGATTAGGGTTTATTCCTAAGTTTGTGGGTAAACACGTATTACTGTGAAGTCACGGTCTACCTTTGCCAAAAACACACAAATTTTTGGAAGTTCGGAAGTAAAAGTCTGGATTTGCTATAAAAGTCCGAACTTGTAAAAGTTCTGAGTTTATAACTTGTCCGTATTCTTATTTGAAAGTTGGTCGAGTTTACAAGACACTATCAGGTCCGAGTTTAAGGATCTGAGGGTTCCGGTTTTGAGACTTGACAAGGTCCGGATTTAACAACCCAGATACCGTCCGAGTTTAAACCCTGAGTTACTTAGTTCCAAATTTGTGGAGTGTCAGGATTTGGAAATTAGGTCCGAATTTGAGAGAAATATAAGTTCTGAATTTCTTGAGTTCGAAATTAAGCAGATCCGAGTTTATCAGCTATCAGAGTTTAAGTTCCAGGTTTGAAGAGTGACATTGAATTCCGAGTTTCGTATTGTGTCAGGACTTAATCAGATTTTCGGATTTAAGTATTCTGAACATAACCAGCTTTGAGTTTTCCGATTTTGTGACTCTATTTAAAAGGTGGAAGTTAATCAGCTGACGTACCGAGTTTTTAACGTATCTGTGGATAGAATTAGTTCTGTGAACTTCTAAACAAACAGGTTGCACCATTAGATTTGTGTGATTTTAAGGAAAAAAAAACTCTGGAAAATCCCGAAATAGGTTTTGGACATTATATATCAATGGAATCGTCTTTTCGAGGCGAATCTAACGGTACATTTTAGTAATCACCAGTTTTGAAAAATATTTTACCGTTTTTTAACCAGCCGGTTGCGTTAAAAATGTCGAACATGTCCAATCTGAAGAGTTGATAAGGATGGAACATGAGGTTGGTACTACAAACAAACCTCCGAAGATGATGAAGGTCGAGAATTATGTTACATGGAAAGACAGGTTTCAGTCTTTCGTTGAGTATCAAGATACACGAATGTGGATGTGTATTGAGGATGGATACGTAAATCCAACTCATGAGTTTGAAGGCAGACAGCGTGTCACAACTTTTGCTAATATGGATGCCGAACCGAAGAAAATGTATGAAGCTGAGAAGCGTGCCATGGCTGCGATAAAGATGTCATTACCTGATGGCATTAAACATACATTCAAGAGGTACTCAACTTCAAAAGAAATGTGGGATGCGTTAGAGAAGAGATATCAAGGAAATGATCATGTGAAGAAGAACAAGAAGGACTTACTGAAGAAACAGTTTGTTGTCTTTAAGGGCATAAGAAATGAATCTCTAGAAGACATCATCACCAAATATTATCATCTGATGTCCGAACTAGACAATTATGACATAGATGGTTACACTGATGTTGAGATAAATGACAAGTTGCTTGATGCTCTTCCTACCAAGTGGGATATCTATACTCTCATGATTAAGAAAGAAGCTACTTATGAGACTATGGATCTGGAAGAGGTTGTGGGACAACTGAGAGCATATGAGCTCAGTATATAGAAGAAGGACACAAGTTTTGATCAGGTTCAAGATCCGGGAATTTATCAAGGAGGTCCATCTTCATCTCCCCACAATGCTTCAAGTGACTCGGCAACTGCGTTTCTCTCATGTGAAAATGAGCAGGTAGTGATGAATTCTGATGGTGATTTGTGTTTTGTAGCGTCTTCAGGAGGATCATCAGGAGGCAAGAGACATAATTCTAGTAATCAGAATACCAATACCAAGTCTATGCCGTTGAGTGTCAAGGCTGCTGAAGAACATCTTGCCTTGCTTGCTTCCTTTGCAGCATCATACGAGAACTACATTCAGGGAAAGATATCTGATCCAGCAACATTTGATGAAAATTATGATCAGATTGACCCTGATGACCTTGAGGAGATGGATTTAAGTGGCAGTTTACCATGATTTCTAGAAGAGTGAAGAGGTTTATGTATAGGATGGGAAGAAAATTTGTTGGAAAGAGTGTTGGTTTTGACAAATCCAAGGTTAGGTGTTACAACTCTCAGAGTTATGGGCACTTCGCAAGAGAATGTCAAAGACCAAAGACTGAGTCTCGTCCAAGTGCATCTTTTCAAGATACTCCTGGTCACGGTTCGAGCAACAGGAATGCATCAGACAACACTACATCAAGGCCTTGATTTCTACTTTACGAGAGGTCTCTTATGACTGGAGTGTACATCTGGAGGGTGATGATAATGTCACACAGGCATTCATGGCTGAGATAGTTCCAGTGGATGATGTTGAAGTGAAAGATGCTGAGATAGAGCAAGAGGCTGCTGCTGAAAAGGTTGATGCTGATCAGACAGAAACTAAAGAAGTTGAATTAAAGTCTGATGAAGAAAAGGATGCTGCAGATAAAAAGATGGCTGCAGATTTTGCTGCATTCATGGCTGATCTAAGCAAATCAACAGGAGAGGTACATTCTAATCCTGTTAGTTCTGTTTGTTTAAAATGTCATGAATTGCAAGTTAGGGTTGACGAATTAACAACACAAAACCAAAGTATGTTAAATGAGCTCTTAAGTGTAAAAGAATCAAACTTTTCGTAAAAAGAAATGAGTCATCATATTTGAAGAAAATTAAGGGTTATGAAGAAGAAATGAACATCTTAACCTGTAAATTAAACGAGAAAATTCAAATTATTGACTTAGCTCATGATACGATGAGTGAGAAAACAAAAGAAATTTCTGAAAAATGCAAAGAATTGTTAGATGCACAACTTAAAATTTGTGAACTTGAAAAGAAATTGAGTCAATTCAGAGATTCATCTTTTGTTATAAACACATGATGAATGGTTTGAAGAAAAGTAATGACAAGACTAGTGTGGGCTTCCAGGGCTTCAATGAAGTTCCACCTCCTCTTGGTCATGACTATTCTTTCTTGCCAAATGAAGAAGAGCTAACAGACTTTGGGTCAACCGCGGCGAGTAGCTCCACATCAGAGAATGTGGAGGTTTCCGATAATGAAAATGCCAAGAAGGATGATAACAGAAAACCGGTTTTGAAAACAAAGAGTACACATTCTAAAAACAACAACCAAACTTTTGTTAAAAAGGTTGATTTTGTAAAAGGAAGTGACATGAAAAACGAAACCATTGTTATTGAAAATGAATCAACTGTGCAGTTTGCTAAAAATAAAAACCAAGAAACATCTGAAAATGAGCAAACTAAGCAAAATCCTTCTAAGGCATCATCATCTTCACCTGGTGGATCTAAACCAGAGACTTCAGTTAAGAAGTCTTCGGCAAACAGATTGTGCTTCAAATGTCACACCAAAGGACATGTAGCTAGCTGCTATCCTTACAAAAAGAATGAAGCACAGGTGAGTGAGCATAAGAGAGAGAAATCACCAATGAAGGGCAGTGATGGGGTTGATAGGCTGAAACTGGAACTTAGCAAGTTCCCAAATTTCAAAGAAATCAACAAAGATTTCAGCCTGAATCTACATCAGGCAGATATCAGAGACCTAGAAGCTCTTCACCAAGAATGAATTATTTTAGTAGTTATTCAAACAATTTTAGAAGTCAAAGTCAATATCAAAATCGATACCAAAACAATGGTGGTCGAACTTTTTATAACAATGGCATTAGAAATTATCAAAATCAAAGTTCTTGGAATCAATCTAGGTCACAAAACCATATTTCCTAAGGTCACAGAGTCCAAACTTATATAGAAAACCCAGGACCGGAGACCTAGTGGAAATCAACCGCCATTTCCATCAACAGGCCCTAAATCCAAGACTCCAATCAGGAATGATGGACATTGGATGAATGTTCAAGTAGTTGATGAATTTGGAAGACCCAAGACCATTCAGGCGTGGGTCCCCCAAACTAACTAACTTTTGTTGGGTTGTACAGGAGCTGCTAAGGAGGATTATCAACTTATGGTATGTTGATAGTGGCTGCTCCAGGAACATGACGGGGGATGCGAGATTGTTGATTGATTTTGAAAATATTGATGGTGGTTATGTGAATTTTGCGGGTGCTAAAGGAGGTCACATTACGGGTAGAGGAAAAAAGACCAACGGAAGACACATTGGACAAAGTGAACTATGTTGAGCAGCTGAAGCACAATCTGATGAGCGTGTCTCAAGTCTGCGACAAGGGTCACTCGGTCCATTTTACGAAGTCTGAAGCATTGGTTTTAAAATCGGGTTTGGTGATACCGGATGATTGGATTGTGATGAGAGCTCCGAGGAGAAATGAAGCTTATGTCATGGACATGGGTGCTAAGGATTCTTCTAAAGTGGTTGCTTGTTTGTTATCAAAAGCATCTGAGGCTGAGTCGATGTTATGGCATAGGCGAATGGCCCACATTCACTACTGAAAAATGAATTACATTATTAAAAATGGTTTGGTGGAAGGGGTGCCAGTGATGAGGTTTCAAGTGGAGGATAGGTGTCTTCCCTGTCAAAAAGGGAAATAACATAAGAAACCTCATAAGTCTAAAACAGTAAATTCCATAGATGCCCCTTATGAATTACTTCATATGGATCTATTTGGTCCAGTGAACGTAAGGATCATAGGTGGAAAGTACTATTGTTTGGTTGTTACTGATGACTACTCACGATATTCATGGGTTTTCTTTTTAGGTACAAAGGATGAGACAACTGAGTTGCTGATAGATCTTTTTACAAAATTAGAGAATGTCCATGATGCACGTATCAAGAGGATAAGGAGTGATAATGGCACGGAGTTCAAGAATCGGATTCTGGATCTCTATTGTCTGTGCAAGGGAATTGAAAATCAATACTCTGCTCCTTATACACCTCAACAGAATGGAGTCGCTGAGGGGAAGAACAGGACGTTGATTGAAGCCGCTAGGACTATGCTGTCTAAATTTCCAAGCTTCCAGTTCTTTTCTAGGGAGAAGCTGTGAATACATCGTGTTATGTCCTAAATAAAGTGTTATCTGTTAAACGTTTTTACAAAACATGTCATGAACTTATGTTTAACAAGAAACCAAATTTGAAAGGCTTTGAACCATTTGGATTACCCTGTACAATTGTGAAAAATAAAGATAAACAAAAATTCAATGAGGTGGCCGACGAGGGCTACTTTGTAGGTTATGTACCTGGCACACCGTATAAAAGGGTTTTTAATCTAAAAACGGGTAAAATTGAGGTCGTGTTTAATATTGAAATCACATCATATACGCCTCAACAATCAACGAGTGGTCCTGCTATATTATATGATTATGACAGTGTGTTTAAATCATTTAATATTCCTGAGTTTTCCAACGCAGATGAGTCTCAGTTGATCCACACTGCAATTAGAGAAGATGAAGAGAATGACTTCATGCCGAGATCGAGTATATCGATGACATATGCTCCAGAATCTTCCTCTAATGCAGCTGAACAAGATTCAAGCTATAGTGAGTCTGAACCTATTCAGGGGGAGGATTTCACTAATCCGTTTGCAAATCAGAATATTCAGGGGAGATTGGATCCAATTTGAGTGGAAATTTACAAGTTGATACCATTGCTACCACACGAGCAAACAGAGATCACCCAGTTGAGAACATTATTGGTGATGCTGCTGCAGGTGTTCAAACTAGAAGAGGTGTGATTGAAGGTTCCTGTTTGTTTGCTTCAATACAGAAGACATGAATTATCAATGAGTGTTTGTATAGCTGCTTCATCGCTCAAGAGGAGCCGAAGAATGTGCACATGGCTCTGAAAGATAATTCATGGGTTGAAGCGATGCAAGAAGAGTTAGATCAGTTCAGGAAGTTGAAAGTTGGGGAACTAGTTGACTTGCCTGAAGGAGAAAGAGAAATAGGCACCAAGTGGGTGTTTAAGTGCAAGAAAGATGACCGAGGGATTGTGACGAGGAATAAGGTTCGGTTAGTCGTTAAGGGGTTCAATCAGCAAGAGGGGATTGACTATAATGAAGTGTTTGCACCGGTGGCGAGGTTGGAAGCAATTCGTTTGTTTTTAGCTTTCGCATCATTCAGGGCTTTAAATTTTACCAACTAGACGTGAAGAGTGTGTTTCTTTACGGGAAAATCCAAGAAGTGGTGTATGTCTCACAACCAGATCGGTTTACTGATCCAGACTATCCAGATCGAGTGTACAAGCTCAATAAGGCATTGTATGGATTGCATCAGGCACCCAGGGCGTGGTATGAGACACTGTCAGCTCATTTGTTGAAGAATGACTTGAAAGAGGTCAGATTGACAGTACACTGTTCATTAAGAGAAAGAAAGAAGATATTCTGCTGGTGTCGATGACATTATTTTCAGGTCATCTGATAAGAGCATGTGTATTGAATTTGAGAAGGTGATGAAGAGCAAGTTTGAGATGAGCGCGATGGGTGAGTTGTCCTACTTTCTGGATTACAAGTTGAGCAGAAGAAGGATGGGATGTTTATACATCAAACAAAGTATGTGCATGACATTTTGACTCGTTTCAAAATGGAAGATTGCTCTACTTTCAGAACACCTATCTGCGAGAATCACAATCTTGGCCCAGATCATGAGAGGTGGACAATGTTGATCCAACTCAATACAGGGCGATGATTGGTTCACTTATGTACTTGACTGCTTCACGACCGGACATCATGTTCTCGGTGTGCCTCTGTGCCAGATATCAAGCTAATCCAAAGGAGTCTCATATGAAGGCAGTGAAGCGTATTCTTCGTTACTTGAAGGGGAAACCTAAACTTGGGCTGTGGTATCCAGCTGCTAGTGACTTGAAGTTTGTTGCATTCACTGATTCAGACTTTGGAGGATGTAAGTCGACTAGAAAATCTACTACTGGTGGTTGTCAGTTCTTAGGAGGTAGGATTGTGTCTTGGCAATGCAAGAAGCAGTCCTGCTGTCTACCTCTACGTGTGAAGCTGAATATATTGTTGCGGGTAGCTGTTGCTCTCAGGTACTTTGGATACAACAACAGATGTGTGATTACAGTTTGAATTTCACTCGTACTCCTATAATGATAGACAATAATGCCGCTATTTCAATCACAAACAATCCCGTGCAGCACAGTAGAACAAAACAATGACATTCGTCATCATTTTATACGGGATTGTGCTGAAAAGAACTTGATTGAACTTCATAGAGTCGACACACTAGATAACCTTGCAGATCTTTACACAAAAGCATTTGACAGGGCTCGTTTTGAACATCTAGTCGAACTCAACGGGATGAGGAATCCTGAATAACCAGTTTTTCATAAGAATTTTGTAAATAGTTTACTGTTTTCTTAAAAAATTAAACATAAAAAATAAAAAAAATAGAAAACCTTAAAAATACAAAAACATCGAAAAATGAAAAATGAGTTGTAACCATGTGAAAAAGAAGAAGTGATAGCACATCAGCAAGTTAGATTGTCACACTGACACTGAAATTAAATTGTTAAAGTGTGATAGCAGCTTCATCATATGATGTACCAGTAGGCAAAAAGCTTGAAATAATCAACTTACCAACGTGATATAAACTTAACGAACTGAATATGAGTGGTAACATATCAGTGACGTATGGTTTAATGACCTTAATTCTTGCGTTGATAGATTGCCAAAATATGAAGTTTTGGGTCTTTATGTCGTTATTTCATCCGGGATATCAGGGTTGTCCTTCTACTGCATCCAGATATATGCTGACCTAGGCACAATCAGGATATCTTAAAAGAGCTAAAATGCTAAAACCCCAGAGATGAAGAAGCTCTCCTAAAGAGTCATTCAAATGTGCAAAATGCATAAATCATACCAAAATCAGTGGTATTTGCCTTAACCCTCATTAGATATTGGTCTCTTTGCTGTACGAAAGTACTGACCTGATCACCAATTATCTAATGTTGTAAATCATAAAGGATGAATTTCGGTATACTCACCTACTATGATGAATCTTTGTGCATACCTTGATCGTGGGGGTATGTCCTGAAGTGGGACACACTCGTATATCAGAATAATATTACCTTAACATATCATACGATAATGGTACTTGAAATGTTCATGCATTTTGTTTAAGTGGACAAACATACTTGTAATCATCTTGACCTGCTATTCACCAAAATTGCTTAAAGAATTATCAAATAGTGTGAAAACAGTTTGATTATGTTGATGTGATCTTCTTACCGGTGACTCTCACAATAATAGAGTGTTTATTGTTTTCTTTATTTGTTTCATAAAATATAAAAATCCAAAAAGATTTTCCTTTTTTCTTTAAAATTCTTAGCGTACGGAAAATGGTTGTTCTTGGAGGAATTGTTATCCGATAGGGGGAGACGGTGTTAGAAGATGGGTTCCAAAATTTTAAATCTTGCAGGTTATGGGGTGTTGGTCAAAAGTGTTTTGAGTGTTATGTTGGTTAATCTGTTATACAGTTTTACCATCTCTCGAATAATAATAATTTGTTTAACTTTGTTGAAAAATTCTTCTGGTTTCTCGAGATGTTTGTTTTATAGTATACAGATTGAAGCAATGTGTTGCTGAGAAGTTGATGTGATGAGGTGCGAGTTTTTTGCTGCTTGGTAGAACCTCCTTTCTACAATGCAGATCGGATGATATGAAGACATTCTTGGATTGCTGACTCGGAGATTGAAGGATTTGGTGATTTGATGCATCAGCTTAGGGGGAGTCTATTGCTGACAAGATTCGTGTTAAAGCTGACGCTATCCAAAGACCAATGACTACGAGATTCTAAAGACTAAAGTTACCTTTGCGAGCTATTGTCAAGGGGGAGTTTGTTGGTGCATTTTATGTGACAACTGCTTGGTTTGGTCTTTGGATATTTAATCAAGGCATGGATATGAAGAACTTAAGCTAGTCCGAGTTTATATTAACATGAAGATTAGTCCGAGTTTATCAAGTTCAAGTCTTGTCCGAGTTTCTGAGACAGACTTGGAGTCCGCGTTTATGCAATATGTGGAATCCGAGTTTAGTATTTGGATTATCAAGTCCGAGTTTAGTCTTTGTATTGTTTTTAGTCCGAGTTTTGTTTTATGTACGTGGGCTAGCCCAGTTGCATGGCTGTGTAGTATATAAACAGTCTAGAACTAGGGTTTTAGGTTAGACACTAGAGAGAGTTACAAAGAGTTTGTGTGAGAGAATACACAGAGAGTGGCTGTGAGGTTCTTGTGATCTTGAGTGATTGTAAAACTTTGTGTTTGATAATCATAAAGATAGGTTTAAGTTTTTGTTTGTGTTCTTCATCTATATTCTTGTTTCTGTGTTTGTTTGATACATCAAGGGGATTCCGCACCCTTGGTTGATTGTCAATCTCGTTATGATCCACGTGATAAAGGGACCTACAGAAGCCTTTGGTCATGATTGTTTATATGCTTTTAGACCTTATCACATTCTTGGTGGATGGGTCTTTGTTTAAGACGAAGCCAAGAATGTGACATTTTGGAATGTTAATAATAAACTAACCTTTCTGTTTTATCTGTTGTTGTTATATTTTTATTTTGAAGACATGTTTTTAAACATCCTGGTCAAATATCCTGGTCAGGATCCTGATAAGTTTTTGTCACCTTTAATGAAAAATTGTTAGACAAAAACTTGGTTGAGTATAATCTTTATAGAAAACTTAGGTTACCCAAATAAGATTTCCAGAATTCGATAAATAAGAAATCATACCAGAAATACTTAGGCAAAAACTATCGATTCCAACATTTGAATCCTTTGCAATGTGCCTAGCATGAATGTCCCTTGTCTGTGCAGGATGTTGCATCAGTATATGACATATTTGAGTGTATCCCTTCACTTAATGATCAAATTTTGTAATGCTTTCTCCATGAAAGGATGTGTGTGTTCATGGTCACATTCATGAAATCTTCCAAAAACTATATTTTACTGGATAAGCCCTTTGTATCCTGGGGATAAACCCTTAGTATCCTGGGGATAAACCCTTGTTTTCGTGTGCTACAGGCGGGAGTGTATAAACTCCAAGACTTAGAAAGGTGAAAACCTTTAAACCTTAGAGCGTATGAAAATACCCTTTCGTGAGAGAGGGTGATCAATCCTCATATACCGTAAGGATCCGGGATATAGCCAACAATAACGAAATTGTCAGCCACTTTTACATGAACTGGTCCCGCCATCTTGAACTATACCTAGATACTTGCGCTCCAGGCAGGGTGTTTAAACCCAATTCGGAAGAAAGGTGAATACCTTTAAACCTGCGAAGGGATCTGAATCCCTTAAACGTGAGAGAGGGGCCCAGTCCTCTAATCTTTCGATTCATCTTGAGCAAGTATCTTGAAGCATATCCCAAAACACCTTTAAACTAAGGTGGGTGTTAGCTTGGCTAACACCCCTCCGATGCTTAAGTCAGTATTGGGTTTCAAAGAAAAATAACTCAAACTAAAAATATATATTTAAAAGATATAGAATTCATACCATCCTGAGTCAGAAATCAAATTCTAAACTCACTTGAAATAAGCCTTAAGATGTATAGCATTCCAGGATCTTGGTATCATATCTCCCTTCATGGTCTTGAGGTGGTATGCTCCTTTTCCTGATTCTGACTCAATCTCGTAAGGTCCTTCCCATTTTGGAGCTAACTTCCCATCAGCAGGATTAGTTGTATTCTGAAACGCTTTTCTCAATACCCGATCTCCAACTTGGAATCTCCTAGTTCTTAAATTCTTGTTGTATGATTTGGCTATCCTTTGTTGATATGCTGCCATCCTTAGCTTTGCTGCATCTCTAGTTTCATCAACAGTATCCAGTTCTTGACATAAGGTCTCAGGATTCACTTTAGGATCCCGTAGGCTTGACCTAGCTGTGGGTATCACCATTTCTGTTGGAATCACTGTTTCTGCCCCAAATACTAAAGAAAATGGGGTTTGCCCAGTAGCATTCTTCACAGTTGTTCTATCAGCCCATAGGACAAATGGTAATTCTTCTGCCCATTTTCCTTTCTTAGAGCCTAATCTCTTCTTCAAGTTATTGACAATTATCTTGTTCGAGGATTCTGCCTGTCCATTAGCTTGAGGATGCACCGGTGTTGACATGATCATCTTAATTCCCCAACTCTTGCAAAAATCCATAGTCCTTTTGCTGATAAATTGGGAACCATTGTCGCAGATTATCTCGGCCGGTATCCAAACCTTGTCAGGATATTCATCTTGATAAAAGACACCACTTCCTGATCCCTAACTTGGACAAATGCTTCTGCTTCAACCCACTTAGAGAAATAATCTGCCATTGCTAGCATGGAAACCTTTCCTCCAGGAGCCTTTGGGAGTTTTCCCACTATATCCATCCCCCACTTCATAAATGGCCAAGGAGATATGATAGGATGTAATGGTTCTACCGGCTGATGTAGTATATTGCTATGTCTCTTACATGCATCACATCTTCGAGCATATTCCACAACGTCCTTCCTCATGGTCGGCCAGTAGTATCCTGTTCTCAATACCTTAGAGAATAAAGATCTGCCCCAGTATGGTTGCCGCAATCTCCTTCGTGCATATCCTGAAGTACCTCCTTAGTCTCAGGATCTTTCAAGCACCTCAGATATGGACCTGCAAGGGATTTCTTATACAAAACATCATTTATTATAGTAAAGCGGGATACCTTCATTCTGAAAGCCTTGGGATTTTCGTCCTTTGGGACATCTCCTTTTTCAAGGTACTTCACAATTGGAGTCATCCAGGATTCAGGATCCTTATCAGGATATTCTTCGCCAGGATCCTGAACAGTTGTTACCTCCTTATCCTGAAACTTCAAGAGTTCCGTCGCAGGATACAGGATATGTAATATTGGTATCTGAGTTCCTTCCGTATCCTGACAATAGATCCTAGATTTGCTAGAGCGTCGGCCTCAGTATTTTCCTCTCTTGGTACCTGTTCAAGTGTAAAATTTTCGAAGTATCCTGCTAATTTTTTTTTTAACAATTTCAAGATATTCAGCTAACTTTTCACCTTTGACTGTATAAGATCCATTGAAATTGTTAGTAATCAACAGGGAGTCAACATACACTTGCAAACACTTAACGTTCATATTCTTAGCCAATTCTAATCCTGCTATCAGGGCTTCATATTTTGCTTCATTATTAGTAGCAGGAAATTCATATCTAATAGCTTGGGGTAATATGTCCCCCTGTGGCGATTTTAGTAGTATTCCTAATCCTACACCCCTTATATTAGATGCACCATCAGTACACAATATCAAACATCCTGAATCCTCACCTAGTTGTTGTACTTCTAGGTCAGCTTCATTTTGAATATCACCATTAAAATCTGCCACAAAGTCTGCTAGAGCCTGAGACTTTATATCATTTCTAGGTTCATATACTAGATCATAAGCATTTAGTTTAACGGACCATTTAGCCATTCACCAGACATTTCAGGTTTCCTAAGCACATTTTTAACAAGGTAATTGGTTTTAAGACAAATCCTATGTGTTTCAAAGTAATGTCTAAGTTTAGTTGATGCCATGAATAGAGCTAATATTAGTTTTTCCAAATGTGAGTATCTGGTTTCAGCATCTAGTAAGCTTTTACTAACATAATAAACAGGATATTGCTGACCTTCGTGATCCTTTACCAAAACATCACTTACTGCATTTCCTGATACTGCAAGATATAGGGATAAGGGTTCACCATCCTCAGGCTTCATCAACAGAGGTGCACTTGACAGATATTGCTTCAACTTTTGCAAGGCAGCTTCATGTTTTTCACCCCATTCAAACTTTTTGTTTTTCTTCAGGATATCATAGAATTCCTTGCATTTTTCTGAGGATCTTGATAATAACCTGTTTAATGCCGCTACTCTTCCTGTTAGCCTTTGAACATCCTTCATATTGGATGGTGATTTGAGATCTAGGACAGCTTTAATCTGTTATGGACTTGCTTCTATTCCCCTCTTAGTCACCATATATCCTAGAAATTTTCCTGCCCCCACTCCGAAGTGACACTTAGCAGGATTCAGCTTCATATTATACTGATCCAGGATATTGAATGCACATTCAAGATCCTGAAGATGATCCTCAGCTTTCTTGGATTTTACCACCATATCGTCAATATACACCTCCATTGTGTCCCTCAGTTTGTCTTTGAACATCATATTGACTAACCTTTGGTATGTTGCAGCTGCATTTTTTAAACCAAAAGGCATGGCAGTATAACAGTATATACCTTAGGTGTCATGAATGTTGTATCTTCCTGGTCAAATGGCTCCATTTGGATCTGTTGAAATCCTGAAGATGCATCCATAAAGGTTAGCATTTCATGGCTGGCAGTCGCATCTACAATCGAATCTATGTGAGGTAATGGGAATGGATCTTTAGGACAGGCTTTATTGAGGTCTGTGTAGTCTACACAAACTCTCCATTTTCAATTCTTCTTTTGAACCACTACTACGTTTGCTAGCCACTTAGGGAACTTAACTTCCCTAATCATCTTAGACTTCAATAATCTTTCAACCTCCTCTTGTATAATCGCATTTCTTTCAGGAGCAAATTTCCTCCTCTTTTGCTGAATTGGCTTGAAAGACCTGTCAATTCCAAGTTTATGAGTTATAATACCTTTCGATATACCTGTCATGTCCTAATGTTTCCATACAAACGTGGACATCCTGCATTTCAAAAAGTTAGTAAGTTGACTCTCAATATCCTGAGGGATATTGGTCCCTACAAGCACCGAGATATCTGGATTATCCTGATCCAGGATAACTCTTTTAACAATCTGCTCAGAAGTTTCCACAATATCCTGGGCTTGTATCTTTAATTGCTATGCTGCCCTGGATTTTGTTGACGCCTTCATCGAGGAGGAATAGCATTTCTTTGCTTCTTGCAGGTCGCTTTCCACCTTGACTACCCCCCAAGGAGTAGGAATCTTAACACATTGATGATAAGTGGAAGGCACGGCTTTCATATCATGAATCCATGGCCTGCCTAATATAATATTGTAGCAGGATAATGAATCCATAACACAAAATCGTTGCATAGAATATACTCCGTCAACGTAGACAGGTAGCTTTATCTCCCCAACAATGTTCTTTGCTTCTCCACTGAACCCTACAAGCATGGTGGATTTCGAGGTAATCTCCATTTCTAGGATGTTCATCCTTTTCAGGGTTTCTAACTGGATGATGTTGACTGAGCTCCCGTTGTCCACCAATATCCTGCGTACAAAATGGTTAGCGATATATAAGGTAATAACAAACCATCATGGTGAGGATCCTGGATGTTATCCCGGTCGTCACTATCGAATGTTATGACTTTGTCGTTTGTGAGCATCGTCATCCTTGTTGGCTTATCCCCTCTTTCTGCCTTTGCCTCTTTCGCATGCCTTTTAGCGGCAGAATAAGAGGTCCCACATATATCGGATCCTCCGGATATGAAATTGATTATTTTGGCATCTGAGGGAGGCGATGCTGCTCGTTCACGATCCTTGTCAGTATCCTGTCCCTTATTTTTCTTCCTGCCGATAAGATCTTTCAAGTAGTCTTTGCTTAGGAGATAGCTTATCTCCTTTCTCAGGGCTATGCCATCTTCCGTTACATGTCCAAAATCTTCATGGAAGGCGCACCACTTGGATTTATCCTTCCAATCAGCCTTTTGTTGGTTCTTCCTAGGCCATCTTGCTTTATCTCCTAAACCCTGCATGGCATATATTAGTTCAGGAGTATTAACAGAAAAACAGTACTCAGATAACTCAGGATACTCCTCAGGATCTTCGTCCTCAGCAGCATTCACTTTTTTGTTGTCATTCCTGCCATATGGCTTAGAGCGATATTGCTTGTACGAGGATTCTGGCTTCCTGTTAGTTGATTCATATGTTGAGGATGAATTCATCCTCTCTTCCATTTTCTTGTCATCTTCAAGCCTGATATATCTCAGGGCCCTGTTTCGAGCTTCATCCAGATTCCTGCAAGGATTCATCACAAGATCCTAATAAAATTGGGAATCCTTCTGTAATCCCATCTTGAATGCTTGTACCGCCGTAGCAACATCAAGGTTTGGGATATCCAGGGATTCCCTACTAAATTTGTTCACGTAATCCCTAAGAGATTCTTGAGGTCCCTATGTTATCCTGTAGAGGTCACTTGTTAGCTTTTCAAAGCTTCCACTACAAGAAAATTGACTGTTAAACAAATTAACCAAATGAGCAAATGATGTAATTGAATGAGGTGGAACGCTTAAGAGCCACTCCAAGGCTGATCCTGTCAGAGTTGAGCCGAAGCCCTTACAGAGACATGCTTCTTTAAGATCTGGTGGAATAGGATTTACTTCCATCCTCTCCCTATACTGGGCAATATGCTCTTCAGGATCCGTTGTCCCATCATAAAGCTTCATGTTGGGAGTTTGTAATCTCTTTGGGATTTCAACATCACAAATGTGGCGAACGAAGCGGGATACGTTGTGACTATCCTGGGATACTTCCGGTATGGGCTGCACTAGCCCAGGTACACTTGATATCATATCCTTCAACTTCTGAAGCTCTCTAGAGAGTGCTGAGGTTACACTTGTATCCTGCGAAGATCCAACATTGTTAGTAGCAAAAGTATTAACATTATTAGATAAGTTACCAGCCTGTTGATTCTAGCCATATCCTGGAACATATCCTGGATCCCTGACAGTTGCCATCCTGACTGATGAGGGGATCTCTGAGATATTGCTCCGGGAGTGACTCGGCATAATGTTGCCCTGATTATCCTCAGTGTATGCTGCCGAATTAAAGTTCAGCATCCTCGGTTGCAAGTGAGTGACAATATCCTCAACAGGTTTCCTGGGGTTGGATTTTAAAAGTTGTATTTCTCTTATCAGCATCTGGTTAGTTTCCTGCTGTTGCTTCATTTGACCCTGTATACTACCAAACAAAGACAAAATTTCGTCGTTAAAAGCAAAAGCAGAGTTCTCCCTAAAACTCCGGATCTAGAGATATTTTGAGCAGTAGTTGTGTATCGAGCTGGTTGGCTTTCATTCCTCCTTTGAGAAGTCTGGGCTGTTGGAGGTGGAAAAGGTAATGAACCAGTTACAGCAGAGGTTGATGTGGGCGCCGAAGAAGAACTCAAACCGAACTGAGAAGCCATCAAAAATAACTTCACGAAAAGATTAGAGAATAAAAAACCGATTAGTGATTTTAGAAAACTTTGATTAGAATAGCACCACTTGCCCCACGGTGGCGCCATATTGTTTTGGTCAAAAATTACCGAAGCAATTTAGTGATCAAATTAGTTTTGTGAGGTAGTGTGCTATGTAGATTAGATAAAAATATGATAACTTGATTGAAAATATAAGCAGTTTCAGGATATAGTTCCAGGATACAGAACTATATCAATTCATAAAAACAATGCAATAAAGTAAAGGTTGACACGTGATATACGAGGAAAGCCCTTGATCAATCTAGATCGCCGGCATAAAACCTCGGGAGCTGACAATCGCCAGCTGACTTGTTCTTCTTATTGATCAAACAGAAGGATACAACTTCAGGATACTACTTGCATGAGCTCTAGGTGTTACAATGTTTGAATAAAGTGAGTGCAATGAGTGTTTTCGAGTGTTTATGTAATCGGAAAGTGGAAGAGTGCGAGATGATGTGTGCCTTACTGCTGATCCAAGTCCCTTTAAATAGTAAACAAGACTAACTAACTATCCTACATTTTTGGGATCCTTCGAATATTCCCTATTGACCGTTGTAGACCCTTTCTTCCGGCCTCCAACGTCTTTCTTTCAACCATCATGACCGAGTCTTCAGGAGGACCAAGCCTTGTGAACGTTGGTACCTTGCATCTGTCACACCCCAACCCGCAGCGGAATAAGAGTCGGGGCATAATTGGGTTATCACCAAAGCTCATGATATTTACTAATATGTTTCCTATTTATTAAAGTCAAAATTACATTCTCAATAATCCAAACATGTCCATACAAATACAAAGAAAATAACCAACTAAACAATCCAAGCTCTAAACCAGTTTATTCTTCTAAGCCAATCCTATGTGTTTCTTGCTGCAGCTGGTTCACCTGTATCATGTGTAAAAATGGGGGTTTTTGGGTCAACATAAGTTGGCGAGTGAACCTTGTTAGATAGACATTTATTATTGATTTCTTGTTATTTTATCAAGGAAAAACTGTGTAATAGTCATATGTGAGCAAATGTAAATAATCAAACAATAGCAATAACAACCACAAACAATAACATACAATAACAAATGAACTTGCATGAATATATAACATGAATGAAACTGTATATGTTGGCAACGTCACGTTCACGCTCATAATGTAATGGGGAACGGACGGCCTATGATGAATGTCTGTGCGATCAAGGCTCAATCAAACGGAGCCGATCGTATGTTGGCACGCCAGGTTCACGCTCATAAGGTAATGGGGAACTGCTCAACGCTCATAATGTAATGGGGAGCGGTGGCCTATGAAATTGCATGTACTGAAAATAATAAATTTAATCTAAACAATAACCACACAACAGTTGATACAAGCTGAATACACATTTGTTCATGATATGATGTATGCACAATGATTTAAATATAATAAATGGTAAGACACATGATACACCCCAAAAACGCGATTAAAACGGGGAATTTTGTAGAGATTCACTCAAATTGGGTGTGTTCGGTTGGAGATGATGAGATGCGCACGAGTTGGAAGAATTGAACAACGAGGATTAACTAACCTATATAATAACGGAAGATATAGTAAATGAGTGGATTTTATTAATAATTTTAATAGGATTTTTAGATATATTTTTGTGAGTTTAAGGCTATTTCCTATCTTTAAAAACATTATTTTTAAGTATTTTTAATTGACTTTTAAATTAAATTAAATAAATCAAAAATATAAAAATATGTTGACTTTTGCGTTGACCATTGACTATAAGCGTTGACTGTTTGACCGGTTTTATTGTGTGTATGTATGCGCCAGGCAGGACTCGAACCCGAGACCTCCAGTACGCGTGCACGCAGCTCTACCAACTGAGCTACGTGTCTAACCCGAAATAATTATGTTTTTAATTATATTTATATACTAATTCAGTTTATTCAAAATTCCTTTATTTTCAAAAAGTGTTTTAAATCATCGAACCGGTGCCGTCAACAGGTCTCGAACCCGGGACCTGTGATTTATCGTTACACACAGTCCACCGCTGGACTGTGTGTCTAACTTGGTTAATATACAGATTTTTATTATACTTAACATCTAATTGCGAAAAGGATCCGGTTCAGTTCGAAAAATAAAACATTTTTATTACAGAGCATACGTATGTCAAGGATCGAACTCGCGGCGTGTGATATGTATGTGCACACAGTCCACCGCTGGACTGTGTGTCTAACCCGAGATAATATCCAAATTATATTAAACTTATAATCAAACTAACTTCGTCTTCTTCGTTACCGAATTACAGCCTACGATTACTCTATTGTTTCTTCTTTTAATTTGATTGACAAACATTCATAAGACTAAAGTGAAATGGCAGAGACGGTGTTGGAAGTAAACATACCGGAGGAATGATTTATCTCAGAATTCCGGCAAGGCGTCGGCTCTGTTTTTTATGAACTTCGACTGAGCGAACAAATTAACAGTTTTGATTAGTTAACTGTGGAATTGAAGTACTAAACAAGAGTTATCAGAAGGTTTGAATGACTATACCGTTTTACAGCGGAAGTTAGGAATTTTCAGAAGTTTTCCGGCGAGAATGAATTATCCGATATCGACGTCTGAAATTGATTCCGATTGAAGGGTTTGAGTTAGCAACAGCTTAACAACTGATAGACAGTGAAAGAATTGAGAGGCTTACTGATTTGGTGGAAAACACGGTTTTCCGGTGAAAGTCCGGCGAGTTCAAATAGCTTCTCCGGCGAACTGAAAGTTGTGCGAAAATGCAATTGAAGGTTTGCAGAATGTGTTTAAGTCGCGAGAGGGGACAATGATTGAAGTAATTCAGGAATTGCAAACTTTTCAGTTATTAAAACCGATCCCACATGAATTCAAGTCCATTCAAAGCTAAATTGATTGGAGATGTCGGTGTATCGGTTAAACTCAGTAAACCGCGAACAATCAAACCTTTTTGGACGTTTGGTGACCGATTTCGGTTACAGTTAGCGTAACCAGATCGCTTTATGATTGACCATAAAATTTAATTGTTTCCTAGAATTTACAGAAAACATCAAGTGGCGGAGTGGTTATATGTGTGTGTGATAAGTCTTTGAGCTTAAACCCGGCTGACCCGGGTTCGAGTCCCGGCAGCCTAATTTTCTTTTTAATTATTTTATTTTTACTTTTTATCAATTATAACTTTTATATTCTAGTTTGTTTATTAATTATGCATCATTAAAAATTAAAATGGACATAAATACGCAACGAAACATTTATAACTTGATATTCGATTACAAACGGGGGCGGTTTGGAAAAACCCGTTTTTGACAAATGTTACAGTATCCCGTACTTTTAGGAATTTCGTCCCGAAATTTAAGTAGTAGTAGTAGGAAACAGATGCGGGTATTTTTCGCGAATTGAGTCTTCACGTTCCCAAGTAAACTCAGGTCCCCGTTTCGACTCCCAGCGTACCCTAACAATTGGAATGCGACTTCGTCGTAGACGTTTTTCTCCGAAGTCCATGATCTCTACTGGTCTTTCAATAAAATGCATAGATTCATCAATCTGAATATCTTCCAGAGGAATATGGAGGTTCTCATCAGCGAGGCACTTCTTCAAGTTTGATACCTGGAATGTGGGATGAATACTGTTGAGTTCTTCTGGTAAATCAAGCTTGTATGCTACAGGTCCTACTCTTTCGAGTATCTTGAAAGGTCCTACGTAGCGTGGTGCTAGCTTGCCTTTTGACCAAAACGAACTACTCCCTTCCACGGTGATACTTTTAAAAGTACATGATCACCAATGTTAAACTCCAAAGGCTTCCGTCGTTTATCTGCATAACTCTTTTGACGACTTTGAGCCGCTAGAAGATTGTTTCGAATTTGATGGATCTTGTCTGTGGTTTCTTGAATCAATTCTGGACCGGTGATTTGAGCTTCCCCAATTTCGTGCCAACATACTGGAGATCGGCACTTACGGCCATATAAGGCTTCAAAAGAAGCCATGCCAATGCTTGAATGATAGCTGTTGTTGTACGAAAATTCAACTAATGGTAGATGAGCGTCCCAATTTCCCTTGAAGTCTATGACACATGCTCGGAGCATATCTTCAAGAGTTTGAATGGTGCGTTCAGATTGTCCATCAGTTTGAGGATGATAAGCGGTACTGAGATCTAATCGCGTACCCAAAGCGGCTTGTACTGCTTGCCATGTTCGTGAAGTGAAACGACCATCACGATCTGAAATAATGCTTAATGGTACACCATATCGGCTTACGATTTCGCTGATATAAATACGAGCTAGCTTTTCGTTCTTGAAATCTTCGCGGATAGGAATAAAGTGAGCTGATTTTGTAAGTCGATCAATGATTACCCATATAGTGTCATACCCACCAGAAGTGCGAGGTAACCCGGTAATGAAGTCCATGGTTATGTTTTCCCACTTCCATACAGGTATTTCAGGTTGGACCAGAAGTCCTGAGGGTCTTTGGTGTTCAGCTTTCACCTTGGAACATGTAAGGCACTTGGAAACAAAAACAGCAATATCCTTTTTCATTCCAGGCCACCAATAGGTGTATCGAAGGTCTTGATACATCTTATCGGCTCCTGGGTGTATAGAGTATCGTGTTTTGTGAGCCTCATTCATAAGAAATTCACGAAGGTTGTTGTGGTCAGGAATCCCTATGCGATCTAGATAGTACAGAATACCGTCAGATTTAGTTTCAATTTTAAGTTCAGCTCCACAGGACAGCTCCTTTCGTACATCCTCTTCCGTTACTGAAACATGTTGGGCTTCTCGAATTTTATCTTTAATGTCAGTTATGATTTGCGAACATAGAAGACGAATGGAGTTCGCATAACCCTTTCGACTGAGTGCATTAGCCACCACATTTGCCTTGCCAGGGTGGTACCGAATTTCACAGTCGTAGTCATTTAGAAGTTCGACCCATCTTCGTTGCCTCATGTTTAACTCCTTTTGGTTGAAGATATGTTGAAGACTCTTGTGGTCAGTGTATATGTCTCCATATCTTAAGAGCGAACACAACGGCTCCAAGTTCTAGATCATGGGTGGTGTAGTTCTTCTCATGAGTTTTTAGTTGTCTCGAAGCATAAGCTATAACCTTTCCTCTTTGCATTAGAACACAGCCTAGTCCTTGCCCTGACGCGTCGTAATACCACGAAGTCATCACAACCTTCAGGAAGAGTGAGGATTGGTGCATCACAGAGTTTTTGTTTAAGGGTTTGGAAGGCTTCTTCTTGTTTGGGTCCCCATATGAAAGGTTTTCCCTTATGAGTTAAAGCCGTGAGTGGTACAGCAATGCGAGAGAAGTTTGAAATGAAACGGCGATAATAACCAGCCAAACTAAGGAATGATCTTACTTCAGTTGGTGTGCGTGGCGCTTGCCATTCTTGTACCGCTTTGATCTTTGAGGGGTCGACATGTATTCCCTTGTCATTGACTACATGTCCAAGAAATTGTACCTCTTTTAACCAGAATTCGCATTTGGAGAATTTGGCGTAAAGCTTTTCATTCTCTAGAAGTGTAAGGATGAGTCGAAGATGCCGTTCATGATCAGACTTAGACTTTGAATAAATGAGGATGTCGTCGATGAAGACTATAACAAAACGATCGAGATAGGGTTTGCAGACTCTGTTCATTAGATCCATGAAGACAGCTGGAGTGTTGGTTAAACCAAATGGCATGACCATGAATTCATAATGACCATAACGAGTTCGGAAAACGGTCTTTGGGACGTCTTCTTCATGTACTCTAAGTTGATGATAACCAGATCGAAGGTCGATTTTTGAAAAACAGCTGGCGCCTTGAAGTTGGTCAAGAAGATCATCAATGCGAGGTAATGGATAGCGATTCTTGATTGTTAACTTGTTGAGTTCTCTGTAGTCGATGCACATGCAAAACGATCCATCTTTCTTCTTCACAAAAAGGACAGGTGCACCCCAAGGCGAGGAGCTAGGACGTATGAATCCTTTGTCAGTCAACTCTTGCAATTGACTGGCTAGCTCTTGCATTTCAGAGGGGGCTAACCTATAAGGAGACTTTGCAACTGGTGTAACACCAGGTATAAGATCAATGCGAAATTCGACTTCTCTCACGGGAGGAAGTCCTGAAATGTAGTCAGGAAAAACTTGCGGGAAATCTTTTACTACTGGGATGTCTTCGAGTTTCTTCTCCATGGTTCCCTTTTTGACGACATGGGTTAAAAATGCGACATAATTCTTGCGAAGATATTTTCGAGCTTGAAGGCAGGACATTAATCTGAGCCCTTTAGACGAGGTTTCTCTAAAGATTCGTAGAGTCTGACCGTTTGGAAGAGGAATGCGTATGAACTTTTCACGGCAAACAACTTCAGCCTGATGTTGGCTGAGCCAGTCCATACCAATTATAATGTCAAAGCTTCCCAACTTCATAGGAATGAGATCAACTAGAAAATTGTGATCGTTTAAAGTGAGAGTACAATTGCGTATAATAGAGTTTAATGAGACCGGTTTCCCATCAGCAACTTCCACTGTTATGGATTCCATGAGCTTATCACGAATTTGGTTTAGGATGGGTTCAAACTCTAAAGACACAAAACTTTTATCCGCCCCAGGATCAAACAACATGGATGCATAACTACCGTTGATAAGAAACGTACCGTTAACCACACTGCTGTCAGCTCTAGCCTGATTAGCGTTGATGTTGAAAGCTCTTCCTCTTGCAGGTGGAGGAGCTTGGTTAGCTTGATTCACCGATTGGCTTGGGCTTGAGCATGAATAATGTTCACCAACCGTGGACAAGTGTTTCTAAAGTGGCTTGGGTCTCCACAATTGTAGCAAGCCCGCATAGGTTGTACCATGGGATAGTTGGGTTGATAGTATGATTGGGCTAAATGTTGGGTAGGTGGTAGTAGTAGGGGTTGTTGGGCTTGACCCAATATTTGTTGGTGAGTTTGGGTTGAAGGCTGGTGGCGGTTCGTTCGCTGAGGTATGCGACAGGTTTGAACAGTATGACCTGCGCGACCGCAGCCGGTGCAATGTTGGCAGGGATGATCAGGAAAATGGTGGTATTGGCAATGGTTGCATTTTGGTAATGGGCCAGAGTATGGCCTTTTGTATGGTGCATGTGAGGGGGCAACTTGGGTAATGGGTGCAGCAGGGATAGGGAAATTGGTTTGTGTGACAGCGAAGTTTCTGGTGTTACGTTTCCTCTTGTTAGCAAACTTAGAGGAGGAGGTGGAATGGTTTGAAGTTTGGCCCTCAACGGGGGCTTTCTTTTTCTCCTCTTTAAACTTACCGTTGCGAATTCGATTCTCGGTCAGTTCAGTAGCTAGTTCCATAGCAGCTTCAAGTGTTGCTGGTGAAGTGCTGAGAACTGAATCTTGAATTTTCGAGGGAAGACCTCGAATATAATGCTCGATTAAGCGGTAAACCGGGGTGAACAAGTTAGGGACCATTTGGTTCAACTCTAAGAACCTCTTGTTGTAGGAAGTATGATATACCTCCTTTTGCTTCAAAGAATGAAATTCGTCCTCTAACTTTTTAATCTCACTTCTAGGACAGAATCGCCTCGTCATGATTTCCTTAACTCCTCCCACGTTAAGGCCATAGCATCTTCGATTCCCCTCTTACCCTTTTCAGCATTCCACCAGGTAAGAGCTACCCCAAATAGTCTCCCGGTTGCGTATCGTACCTTGCGATCCTCGGGACAATCGCAGTTGAGGAAGGTGTTTTCCATTTCCTCAAACCAGTGGAGGAGAGCAGTGACACCTTCGGTCCCTTCAAATTTAGGAGGATCGCAAAACTTGAAATGTTTATATGAGCACTTGCTGGTAGGAGGGTTGCCGATGTTCTGGTCATTTTGCTGGGGAGGATTAGTGGGATTTGTGGCGAGAGCTTGTTGTACTTGAACCACAATGTCAGGAAGCACCGCGGCCATTTGTTTCGCGATTTGTGTGGCCAAGCGTTCGTGAGACCTTCCTGATCTTTTACCCCCTCGTTGTTGTCTAGTCGGCATCTACAGGAACATACATAAGAAGATTGTGAGTTTATGGAGTCTTTTTAGGTGTCATGTGTCTTAAAGAAAATGAAAATAACATAAATATCAATAATGCAACTACATCCATAGGATGTCTTGGGTTTGCTCATGTTGGGCCTCAAATGTCCCCCATACCTTCACCTGTATAGTCATGTGGGCCCCCATGACTATTGGCTTGGTAGGATTCACATTAGTATTGGCGATTTAACACTCGCATGACCCGAATGAAAACCACAAAATATGTTTACGAGATGTATGGTCGGAATGTGTCCAGGTGTAGACACAATGACAACTCAAAGTGGGGTTAGCTCACACGACGTTTGGTATAGCATGCTTTGGCCTAATAGGTACTTCGTACTCTCATCGTTAGTCCCCAGGTAGGCAAACTGGTCCTTTATTTTGGATTTATACGAATGTCAAGCCTAGACAGGACGTTCCGACTACCGGTACTTGTACCCTTCCAGTTACTACATGCCCGTCATGAGAACTCACTTTGATGAGATTTGAAAATACAAAAATCATTGTAAAAACAATCATGAAAATGATGTGATGTGTGCTTTCATGGATATGATATGTTATGAGAATATGATTCATGATAGGCATTATATGATAATATATACTTATGAACATGCTTGCATAACATTGAATGTAACATTTAACATAAAACATATAAACATCATGAAATTTGGCATGTAACACACAAAAATCTTAAAAATTTCTAATCAACTATAGTATAGGCTCTAAGGGTCTAATAACCTATCCTATATCACTATAGTCATGGCTCTGATACCAATCTGTCACACCCCAACCCGCAGCGGAATAAGAGTCGGGGCATAATTGGGTTATCAGCAAAGCTCATGATATTTACTAATATGTTTCATATTTATTAAAGTCAAAATTACATTCTCAATAATCCAAACATGTCCATACAAATACAAAGAAAATAACCAACTAAACAATCCAAGCTCTAAACCAGTTTATTCTTCTAAGCCAATCCTATGTGTTTCTTGCTGCAGCTGGTTCACCTGTATCATGTGTAAAAATGGGGGTTTTGGGTCAACATAAGTTGGCGAGTGAACCTTGTTAGATAGACATTTATTATTGATTTCTTGTTATTTTATCAAGGAAAAACTGTGCAATAGTCATATGTGAGCAAATGTAATAATCAAACAATAGCAATAACAACCACAAACAATAACATACAATAACATACAATAACAAATGAACTTGCATGAATATATAACATGAATGAAACTGTATATGTTGGCAACGTCACGTTCACGCTCATAATGTAATGTGGAACGGACGGCCTATGATGAATGTCTGTGCGATCAAGGCTCAATCAAACGGAGCCGATCGTATGTTGGCACGCCAGGTTCACGTTAAGGTAATGGGGAACTACTCAACGCTCATAATGTAATGTGGAGCGGCGGCCTATGAAATTGCATGTACTGAAAATAATAAATTTAATCTAAACAATAACCACACAACAGTTGATACAAGCTGAATACACATTTGTTCATGATATGATGTATGCACAATGATTTAAATATAATAAATGGTAAGACACATGATACACCCCAAAAACGCGATTAAAACGGGGAATTTTGTAGAGATTCACTCACATTGGGTGCGTTCGGTTGGAGATGATGAGATGCGCACGAGTTGGAAGAATTGAACAACGAGGATTAACTAACCTAAATAATAACGGAAGATATAGTAAATGAGTGGATTTTATTAATAATTTTAATAGGATTTTTAGATATATTTTTGTGAGTTTAAGGCTATTTCCTATCTTTAAAAACATTATTTTTAAGTATTTTTAATTGATTTTTAAATTAAATTAAATAAATCAAAAATATAAAAATATGTTGACTTTTGCGTTGACCGTTGACCATAAGCAATGACTGTTTGACCGGTTTTATTGTGTGTATGTATGCGCCGGGCAGGACTCGAACCCGAGACCTCCCGTACGCGTGCATGCAGCTCTAACAACTGAGCTACGTGTCTAACCCGAAATAATTCTGTTTTTAATTATATTATATACTAATTCAGTTTATTCAAAATTCCTTTATTTTCAAAAAGTGTTTTAAATCATCGAACCGGTGCCGTCAACAGGTCTCGCCCGGGACCTGTGATTTATCGTTACACACAGTCCACCGCTGGACTGTGTGTCTAACTTGGTTAATATACAGATTTTTATTATACTTAACATCTAATTGCGAAAAGGATCCGGTTCAGTTCGAAAAATAAAACATTTTTATTACAGAGCATACGTATATTCCTATAGATTAATCGAGTCAAATTATTATGTCAAGGATCGAACTCGCGGCGTGTGATATGTATGTGCACACAGTCCACCGCTGGACTGTGTGTCTAACCCGAGATAATATCCAAATTTTATTAAACTTATAATCAAACTAACTTCGTCTTCTTCGTTACCAAATTACAGCGTACGATTACTCTATTGTTTCTTGTTTAATTTGATTGACAAACATTCATAAGACTAAAGTGAAATGGCAGAGACGGTGTTGGAAGTAAACATACCGGAGGAATGATTTATCTCAGAATTCCGGCAAGGCGTCGGCTCTGTTTTTTATGAACTTCGATTGAGTGAACAAATTAACAGTTTTGATTAGTTAATTGTGGAATTGAAGTACTAAACAAGAGTTATCAGAAGGTTTGAATGACTATACCGTTTTACAGCGGAAGTTAGGAATTTTCAGAGGTTTTCCTGCGAGAATGAATTATCCGATATCGACGTCTGAAATTGATTCTGATTGAAGGGTTTGAGTTAGCAATAGCTTAACAACTGATAGACAGTGAAAGAATTGTGAGGCTTACTGATTTGGTAGAAAACACGGTTTTCCGGCGAAAGTCCGGCGAGTTCAAATAGCTTCTCCGGCGAACTGAAAGTTGTGCGAAAATGCAATTGAAGGTTTGCAGAATGTGTTTGAGTCGCGAGAGGGGACAGTGATTGAAGTAATTCAGGAATTGCAGACTTTTCAGTTATTAAAACCGATCCCACATGAATTCAAGTCCATTCAAAGCTAAATTGATTGGAGGTGTCAGTGTATCGGTTAAACTCAGTAAACCGCGAACAATCAAACGTTTTTGGACGTTTGGTGACCAATTTCGGTTACAGTTAGCGTAACCAGATCGCTTTATGATTGACCATAAAATTTAATTGTTTCCTAGAATTTACAGAAAACATCAAGTGGCGGAGTGGTTATATGTGTGTGTGATAAGTCTTTGAGCTTAAACCCGGCTGACCCGGGTTCGACTCCCGGCAGCCTAATTTTCTTTTTAATTATTTTATTTTTACTTTTTATCAATTATAACTTTTATATTCTAGTTTGTTTATTAATTATGCATCATTAAAAATTAAAATGGACATAAATACGCAATGAAACATTTATAACTTGATATTCGATTACAAACGGAGCGGGTTTGGAAAAACCCGTTTTTGACAAATGTTACAGCATCCAAAGAAAATCATTAGTAATGAGTAGGATACTCCCACAGGATGTTACCAATATCTTGGTTCAGTATCCTGGTCGCTGTAATCAATATGTAAGGTCAAGATATATCTCAGGATATGAGTCAGAAAATTCCACCCATAACAGAAACTTCATTGAACTTTACATTCAAAGTCTCTCCCACACACCTAGTCTTTGAATTAAAGACTCTGTAGGCTTTAGCAGTGGTTGAGTATCCCAAAAAACAACCACAGTCTACTTTGGCTGCAAATTTTGAAATTGAATCTTTTAAATTTAAAATAAAACATGATCAGCCAAATATTTTGAAGTATGTGATCAGTGGTTTGATCTTGAACATAATTTCATAAGCAGTCTTTTGATGTCTGGGGTTAATTAAAACTCTGTTCTGCACATAGCAAGCAGTGTTTACAGCCTCTGCCCAAAAAGACAAGGGTAATTCTGAGTCTGCAAGCATAGTTCTAGCAGCTTCAATTAAGGTTCTGTTTTTCCTTTCAACCAACCCATTTTGTTTTGGTGTCCTTGGGATGCGATATTGCCTTAGAATCCCTTTTGACACACAAAAATCATCCAACTCCCTATTTTTAAACTTTGTTCCACTGTCACTCCTGAAGACTTTTTCTGGCAGGTCAAATTGTTTTTCAACTTATTTAACAAAGTTTTGTAAAATGCATGCGGTCTCATCTTTGGAGTGCATGAAGAAGGTCCATGTGAACCTTGAAAAATCATCAACTATGACAAGACAATATCTTTTTCATTTAAGGCTCATGATTTTTACAAGGCCAAACAAGTACATGTGTAACATTTGCAAACACTGGCTTGTTTTGGACTCTTCAATGGATGTGTATTAACTTTTATGTTGTTTACCTTTTAAACAGGAAACACAATGTTCATCACAAGTGAATTGTTTTGATGGTAAACCTCTAACAAGATTTTGTTTTGAGAGTGTGGTGATGGTTTTAAGATTTGTGTGACAAAGTCTTCTATGCCAAAGTTCTGTCTCTTTGTTAGAAGCAACTGAGAACAGACATCCATTGGACATTGGATTCTTTTTCAACATATCAACCACATACACATTGCGACTCCTATGAGCAATAAGTTGCGCCTTGCTCTCAACTATGATTTAATCAATATTTTTTGGCCCAACAACCTGAAATGTTTTCTTAGTGAAAAATGACCCATAGCCTTTGTCACTCATTTGTGAAACACTAAGAAGATTAATTTCAGATTGTCAATAAAATTGACATGCTCAAACTTGAGTTTCCCAGCCTGGACAGTTCCTGACCCTAACACTTTCCCTTTTGAATTGTTACCAAAAGATATAATCACCCCTCCATGTGCCATAAAATCTTTGAGAAGGGCTCTACATCCTGTCATGTGCCGGAGCCTCCACTATCTACATACCATAAACTATCAAGACAAGTAAAAGCTCCCTACACATTAGTTAACAATTAGTTTAGGTGAGTTTCCAAAGCCAAAATGGCTTTGGACGGGGTCATAGACAATCCAGCCTCAAGTTCAGGAAAATGGTCAGTGTTTTGAACAAATTTTTGTAACCACTGCTGTGAGTCATTTCCTGTTAAAAGCTCATATCCATTAGGATGCCTGTTAACCCTTGGTTTTTATGGTCTTTTGTAAAGCTCATAGCCAAGTGGTACACTCTTGTAAGCAGGTTGGCCATATCCTCTTGGATATTGATTTGCTGGTGGAGCATTTGTTGCCTGAACCTCTCTGTGAGCAGAGGTTACATTCGATTTTTTCGTAACAGATGTTTACAGGGTCAAAGGTCTGTTTGGATTTTCCTTTTGAAGTACTCATCCTTGGACTCTCTAGTTCTTTGGATTTATACTCATTTCTTTTGATATCAAAATTTATGAGATAAACACACTCTTGAGTTTTGGGATTTGTTATGCCACAAATTGTGTAGTTTGGAGAATCAATTATCACACTTGTTTTGTTAATGTCATCAGCTTTTAGAAGAAAAAATTTTTAGTAACATGATTCTTCTTTTCACATAAATCACAAAACAAGTTTTGATTTTTTTTTCTTTTTCCCTTTTTCATATTTTTTATAAGTAAATGGTATAACTTTGGTTGGAATATCCTTCAAGGGTATGATCTTGACTTTGGGTGCTTTGACCCATTACTGGTTGTAACATCCATTAGTTTGAAGTTTTCAAGAATGTCACACTCATCAGACCATGTAGATTTAAATTGATATTTTTCAATTTCCTCAGAAGTTGAGGATCCTTCATGTCTTTCTAAAACAATTTTATTACAATTTTGATCAGGGACTTTGATTTCTTGACCAACCAAGTTTTTTGGAATAACTTCAACCAGATCAGAATTATTTTCAGTAATATTTTCTGAAACTTGGTCATTTTTTCTAAACCCAATGCCAAATTTAATATTACTTTTGATTTGGTTTCCAAGCATCACTTCATAACCTTTGCAGGATTCTACCCATTTTTCACAATTGATTTGGGTAGATTCTAACTCCTTTTTACAACTCTGATATTTTTCTATCATAGTTTGGAGTTGATCCTTGGTTATGCTGGCTTCATGTTTTAAGCTATTGATTTCAAATTCTTTTTCAAATAGTTTTGTTTTTAACTCTTTTGAAAGTTTTTCAAAGTGCAGATCATTATCTAAAATCTTGTTTCTTAGATTTCCACTAACCTTTTTTATGTTAGCAAAAGGCAATTATGCATTTATCTGAACATAGATCTTTGAGGAACTGAGGAGGTATCTTAGTAGCAGCCATCATGGCACAGTCACATTCACATTCACATACACTAGCATCCCAAGGGTCAGACATAGGTTTTTCAAATCTTCACCAACATTCTCTTTTGTAACATCTGTTTCATCATGAACATCAGACTCATCAGACTTAGACACCACTTCTTCAGATTCAACACCCTCAACTATTGTATCTAGTGCCATAAAGCAAAAATCATTTTGTTTCTTTTAAGTGTTTGCAACTAGAGCAAAGTTTTTATTAGTTAGATCCTCAGGCAAGCTACTCCAATCAACAAAGTCTTGAGTAAAGAAGATCTGTTGATTAACCTCTACCGGAGCAGTGGTTTAAGTAACTTGTGGTGTTGGTTGCATTTGAACCTGAGGAGCTGGGGCTTGAGCATATTGGATCTGAGGAGCAGTGGTTTGAACATATTGCTCAGGAACAGTGGTAGCAGGGTGTGAAAAATGAGAAGTGTTTTGCATGTGAGGGGCATGGGTATATTGGGAATACTGGACAGTGCTTTGAGTGTTTTGAGGTCTAAAGCTAGGATGTGTGATAATCGGTCCAGCTGAATTAGACCAACATTCTCTAGCAAAGTGGCCTAGCATATTACACTTATAACATTTAATCTTTGACTTATCTAACCCAACTTTTAGCCCCCCCATGCAACCCTTGGAACTTCCAACCAGTTCTCTTGTAATACTTGCTAGCCCTAACACTTAATAAAGCAAGCTAGTGCAAAATATCGATCTCTTCCAAATCTGTATGGTCAAAATGTTGAAGATCATTCAACTCAAAAGATAAGTTATCAAAAGCTTGGCTTTCCCCATTAGCAGTAAAAGCATAATTGGGTGAGTAAGAATCAGAGTTAAAACTACCACCAGAAGTTATGTCAATAAAATGATCATAACTCTGATCCTTACAACTGCCAAAGGCTTCTTCCTGACCAAAAAGTGTTGTTCTACCGAATGCATAGTCATCAAGCACCTTTCTAGACTCTTGTAGCTTCTTTTTTCTAGGTTTAGCTCTCTTTCATAGGCGAGGAGCCTACCATGAAGCTGGGTTAAACTCATCTCTTTGAACCCAACTAAATTTCTAGTTACAAAAGCTATAGTGTCCCATTTGTCTGATAATGATCTAAGACAACGACTATTTAAAGTCGAATTTGCCAACTCAACATTAACCAGTTTTAGCTCACTAAGGAGACAACTAAATCTTTCGAACTGTTGGGTTAATGACTCTCCGTTAACATGACAAAACTTTTTCGTGTTGTTGGTTTAAAACTTCTCTGTTGTTTTCAGTTACATCCTCAGTCCCACCGAATTGCTCTTTCAAAGCATCCCATAACTCATTTGCACTGCTACAATGCAATAGGCCAGCATAGATATCATTTGGCAATGCAGAGGCCACGATACTGAATTCCTTTGCATCTAGCTCGATTTCTTGGAAATCTTGCTCGAAGTAATTTTTTACTTGGACTTTGGGGTCCTCAGCACTTGGTATCATTGGAACATGAGGTCCAAAGATAACCGACTTCTAGCAACCGGTGTTTAGCTGAGCAAGGATATGACCCATCCATCGTTGCCAGATGTTAAACATGGTGCCGGTGTTGTAAGGATCTTGTGAGTTTTGTGACATTCTGATTCTTTACAGACAGATTTTGTTTAAAAACTTTGAAACATAAATAAACTCTGTTTTTCAAAACAAACGAACAAACGAATTAGCAGTGAGAGCTGATCTGTTCAAATCAAATTGATTATTAAATCAACTTCGATTAACCAAGCTCTGATACCAATTGTTAGGATCTGAGTTTGAATTGTTGTAGATGTTTAAAGATGAAAACAAAGAATGATGTTAAACTAAGAGTAAATGAAGCGGAGATGTAAACTTTAATTCACAACAATTGGAAGATTGTTTTCATTAACATGCTTTTGTGATGTAAATCACGTATGCATGTAAATTCACAATCTCCTCTCAGCCTAAGATCACTCTCTTTGTTCGTACAGAATGCAATAAGAAGGATAGATTGATAAGTGATTAGAGTGATAAATAGAATAATACATACACTGTTCTATTTATAGTACAATCGTAACCTCTGAGCATCTTATGATGACGTCACTATGGAAGTGACATCTAACAACCTAAACAAACTATAACTCTGCTAGATTAAACACTGTTACAATAAAATACAATATAAAGTCTGTTGGTAACAATTGCTAGGATATCCGTTGTTTGTTTTTAGCAGAGCTTTGCCATATCAGTGCTTGGACTCTTCATCAGTGCTTGTCTCTAACAGATCTTTCCAGCAGAGCTTTAACATAGCAGATCTTTGATATCAGTCTTTAGATTTCAACAGAGCTTTGCCAGCAGATGATCTATTATTATTATTACGGATCAGAGGTTTGTAGAATATTTTGGCTTTTCTATCATCTGTTCTTTTATAGAGTTCAATTTCCAACAAAGGGTCTATGTTAAGTTATTCAATCACAGTCTTGTTCCTTTCAGTGACAATTGACATATAATTGTTACATGCTAGCTATGTTATGTTTTATGCCTTAGTATACTTTTATGCCATCTAGGATTATCTATGCTAGTAGCCAAAACTTGTATGCTCACCAAATCCTTATGTTTTGATCATTACCTTAATATATGTTGTAGGAGATTGATTCGATGAGGTTTCAAGAATCTAGTAGGATGGATTTTAGAAACATATTTTAAATTTATGTACTTTTCATTTTGTGGTCTTTGAATTTTCCTTGTTGTATTTCCATCCCAAACAATGAGCCACTTAGTTCATCAATAAAAATAAGTTTTTATTTAAATATTTAGCAAGTTGTGATGTCTTGAATAATCTATTTTGTCCCGCCTTGATTTTTCTGCCGTCAGTTGGGGTGTGACATGTCTATTGTTGAAGATTCGTGGGAATGGGCCAATGTTGGGACAGAAATGTTCTCGGTAGGCTCGGTTAAAACTCTTATGGTGAGCAATTTGGATAGCAGTCAATATGAGATTGTAAGACCCATGTCCTAAAATATAACTTTTATAAAAGGTTTTACATCAATATAAGCATAATGCAAAAAATAATGATCTGAAATTCTAAGTTAATTTAAACTTCACAAGTATTTCAAAATGTTTTTAACATATTAGCGTAGTTCGATTTAATAAATGATGTAATCGAAATGTGGAAGCTTGAACTTTGATCGTGTTCGGTTCTTCGTTGAGCTTGATATTCATCCGGTGCTTCAAATCAATACCTATATTTCATATAATATGAAAAACATTAGTTATAGTAAGTTTATAACGTAACCGAATAAACCAAAAGGCCCAAAATAACTAAAACAAAATTTTGTGTTCAGACCCCATCGTAAGTTATGGCTCAGCACCGTAGCTTACGGTGCCTCATTTCTGTTATAGCCAGCAGCTGCTAGCCGTAAGCTGCGGCTGGCCGCCGTAGCTTACGGTGGGCTGCTGCAACTTATCCTTGTTTCAAAAACTTCCGTAACTTGTTCAATTGTTATCGTTTTACTTGAAACTTGTTTCTAAATGTTCGAAAAATGTTTGCCTACATATTTAGCCAGAAATCCTTAACCCGATTCATAATTTTTATGAATTATGCAACCTTTACCCGGTTTATGCGCATATTCATTTTGACCCGTTATGCAATTTAAGCACTTAAGCTTAAATTGTCCATATCCATCGTATTATTCATTCCCACTTTGTAATTTCTGTTTATATATCATCACAACTCACTTACGCATTACATCCATTACCCGGTAGACATTATTTTTAGCTACCATTTTAACTAATTATCCAACTAAGTTCATGCTACTGTAAACATCAAATAACATAGTTTTAAATCATTGTATACTAATCTATCATCATTATGCAAGAACTTAGGATTGTTTCATCACCATGAAACAACACATTGCATCATTTATATGAAATTACCCAATTATCAAACTTAGCCAAAGGCTTTAAACATTTATATACAAATGATGGTTTCAAGCATCTATAACATAAATATAACATCAATTTCATAGTATCATACCAAACGCATTTTAAGTCATGTATACTTACTCGAATCTCTATTTTTTTCAAATTTCTTACACATACATACAAGTATGATGATCATGAACACTCATATATCATAAATTTCATTATATAATCAAAACCCACTTCATAATCTACTTATTAATCACTTGCAAATAATCCTACATCAAATATTCCATAATCTATTTATGTCTAACGAAATTAAGCATATATATACACTTAATTTCTTTTTTGGATCATAATCCAACAACCAATTTGCAAGTATTCTACTAGTCTCAATTCATGACTTTCACCAATCTAGGTTTTTGAACATACCTTACGATCCCCTAGTCTAGGTGATCGATAATTCATGTTCATGCATGAGTTTGAGCTCTAATTTCCCTTTCAATTCTTTGATGAAGTAGGGTTTCCCTTGTCTCCACCTACTGATGACCAACACACATTCACTATGTGTGTCTTGTGTTTTATTTTTTTTTTATAAAACATAAGTTTTCTTTTTGACAACCTCGGCCCCTCAAGGCCAGTTTTGATTAGGTAAGGCTACAACTCATTGTTTTATTACCTATTTACATGTTACCAACTAGGTTAATTAGTTCCTAGTTTTTTTGTTTTACGGGTTCACTTCTACCACTAAGGGTATTTTACCCGCTCTTTAATACTAACGTGTTTTTGATTTCCAAACCTGTTTTTGGGGTGTTACAAGTCTACCTTCTTAAACAGGTTTCGTCCCTGAAACCTTTCTTACATAGCTCCTTGGGTTAAACCCAATGGACTTTGTTTCATTTCCACATTTAGTGTTATTGAAATCTTCAATTATTCAATAATCTTACCACGAAAATATAGTTGAGTCCTTCAGGCTCCAAAGGGGTGCCCGATTCTCTTCTTGCTCTTTTATCTTGGTGGACATCTTATCTCTCTTGTCAAGCCTTATCATAGGTCATATCGTATGCGCCTTTTATGTGTAAGGCCTCATAAGCCATTACCATTATCTTTTATCCTTCGTCTTTATCGTTTACTTGATTGAGTCAACATTTTGCTACTCGGTCATATGAATTTGTCTACATGCTTATTCCACACTAATCCTGTAATGATAAGCGTATTCAACAAGTTTTAAATTTAAATTTTGATCTTGACCAATCTTATCGGTTAGACTTATCAGTTACCGGTTAACTTATACCCCATCGCTCAGGTATACTAACATTGCCTTCTTGAGGCTTACAAGTATTTATAATCCCAGTCCCATGCTTGTGTTACTAAGTAATCATATACCATGTTACTTTCATGTTCGTGATTGCATCACGTCATATTTAAGTTTATATCAACTTTTCATTTTTGAAACTTTTCTTTTCGAATTTATCGTCTTGCGCCTATTGGTATCAAGACTTGTTTCTTTTAGTATTAGCCGTTTCCCAATCTATCTCATACTGTTTATATTTGTTTAAATTATGTTTCCAACTAAAGCCGAGTTTTAGCTCAACGTTTTCTCTTTAACTTGTGTCGATTACTCGCATTAAGAAATCGACAACCTAGTGTTTCTTCTCTTACTGTTTTATTTTACGCGGGGAATCGTAACCAGTTCCCTCGCTTTGCCTAAGTAACCCCTTTTACTTAGCCTCGTAGGTTATTTATTAAGGCTTTCACTCTTTTTAAGGTGGGACCTTTAAGGCCCATTCCTCTTGATTCTTGACTCGAAGGTCATTTTGGTTCTGTAGACCTTTACACTATTTATGACTCGAAGGTCGTGGTGATCCCGTAGATCATCCCTTTACCCGTATCATTCATTAAATGTATTTGGTGTCAATACACCTCTTTTTATGTTTGAAAGAAGAATTTTTTATTTTATCTTTCTCTCTTTTTTTCCCGCCAAATAAAGGCTTTTTGGATTATGAAGGCTAATTTATTTCTATTTCAACTATGGCCCTTAGCCCATGTTTAATCCGCGTTGGCAATATTTATATTTTGTATGACCCCGCGAGTCATTTACATGTCACATTCACTTGTCAGGTCTATTAATCGTTTCATTCCATTCGGGTGATGGCCACTTGCGCCTAATTCTGGTGCAAGGGTCAAATGACACTGATCACTCGTCACCACCGAGTCACAACTACCATCTTTAGTAGCAACCACCACATTCTGTGTGTGCTGCCCAAAATACATGTTCTCATACAAGACGAGACAGTGTCTGATGGTATCCACGCGTGTGTCCGCGCAATCATAGTCTATGCTAGATCGTTTTTTCGGACAACTCTTCCGCTTCTATGACTTCAAACGTCATTTATGCATTGGTTGTCTCATGATTTCCATTATATAGATTACACCTACTAGTATATTTAATCACGTCCCATTACCGGGCTCATTATTCTTTTGTTTTAACGTTCCCGTTACCCGGTTTGCATTTACTTTTATATTCAATCATTATACTTCATTTGAATCGTTTAACTTGTTCGTGTGAAATCCATCACTTATGAACAATCAAACCTTATTCTTTATTTAAACCGTTTGACTTGTTCATGTGAAATCCATCACCTACGAACAATCAAATTTATTCTTTATTTGACCTGTTTGACTTGTTCGTGTGAAATCCATCACCTACGAACAATCAAACTTTACTCTTTATTTGACCCGTTTAACTTGTTCGTGTGAAATCCATCACCTACGAACAATCAAACTTTATTCTTTATTTGACCCGAAGGACTCCTTTTTATAGCATCACATTAGCCTCGTCTTTACTACATCGGACGTATATGTGGTCATTATAAGAAGTTCATGGTATCATGTGTTTGCAACTTACTTGGCCAGAGTAAGCAATCAGCATATTGTACACGTGACCTTATTATAACTATCACATTACCTCCCATGTAAGTATATTCTCAATTCATGTCCATATTTCTGATAGTATTTGGTAAAGCCTTGTTTAATTGTTATTTAACAATTATTAGTTTTACCATTTTTATCTCAAAACATACCGAATGTTTTTTTTTCCTTTTTATAAAACTTTTATGCAATCACATTCGTTAATGTGATCATTACTTTTTCTCAATAAAATCTTATTGATAATGTCTACTTGGATGATCGATTACTTCCATTCAGGTTTCTAAATCTGGATTCTTTTATTGTTTTGTTATTCATGATTTGTGAATAGCGCGTATTTCCCACCCAATTTCTCTTGGAAACATCATCCTAGATAGGTATCCTATCCAAGTTTCCAAGTTTCTATATTCCCATATGCAACTGTCATTCATTACTTGAATATTGCATGATACCGTTCATATAATAATATATAGTGTGCACCTGGGTGATACTTGCCCTGGTGAGTTTTCATTGTCGTTCGACCATTATTCGGTATTCTCATTTGGTTTAGATCCTTGATGAGCATTCACCACTTGCCATACTTCAGACTGTTCCATCATCATAACAATAGATCATTATACTCTCGCCATCTTCATATGCGAGCATCCTTCACTTAGAACATTCACAAAATATTGGTAACGTTGAAATTAATGAGTGCCCGTACTATAATACAAGGCTTTCTACAATACTTGTTAACACAAGTATTTCGCTAAACATACCGGTCTTTTACCAATTTATTTGGGGTAAAGTGCGTTCACACGGTATCCTTATGTGTTGTTTACAACACTTTTAACCATGCTAGATTTTAATATTTATAATAACTTACCGGATTGTGCGATCAAGTCTCAAACCGAACACATTTGATCATTAACCTTGAGCTCTGATTACCAACTTGTAAGACACATGTCGTAAAACCTAACTTTTATAAAAGGTTTTGCATCAATATAAGAATAATGCAAAAATATAACGATCCAAAATTCTAAGTTAATTTAAACTTCACAAGTATTTCCAAATGTTTTTAACGTATTAACGTAGTTCGATTTGATAGACAATTTAATCGGAATATGGAAGCTTGAACTTTGATCGTGTTCAGTTCTTCGTTGAGCTTGATCTTCATCCGGTGCTTCAAATCAATACCTATATTTCATATAATATGAAATACATTAGTTATAGTAAGTTTATAACGTAACCGAATAAAGCCGAAGACCCAAAATAACAAAAAACATTTTTGTGTTTAGACCCCACCGTAAGCTACGGCTCAGCACCGTAGCTTACGGTGTTCATTTCTGTTATGGCCAGCAGCTGCTAGCCGTAAATAGAGCAGCGTGGGACTGAGTTTGTTGCTCATTTGCGATCGAATTTCTCTGATCGTATACTCTCGTATCCCCGTTTCTTTGAACAACACCCCCTAAACCCCTAAACCTGCGAAGCGCTGCCCGCTGTAAGTATCTTAAACCCCGATCACTAATTAGTTACCCTACCCGGTTGACTTAGGACCCATCAACGCATGTCGAGGCACTGCCTGACTAAGTTCGTTGGAGTTCCGTCTCGCATTGTATGGGCTTCCTACCCGATTGATTTAGGACCCACCGACGCATGTCGAGGCTCTGCCTGGCTAAGTTCGTTGGGGTTCTGTCTCGTGTTGTATGGCTAAAGTGACCTGGGTTAATTTACTAACACACGTGCATTGTATGTTTTAAATAGAAATTTCCCAGGAAGTAATCAGGAATTGTTACAGGGAAGCTTGTGGGAATACCTAAGTTTCCAAGGCGAGTACATTCTCTTTTTGTAAATCTTTTTGTGAGTCAAAAATGTGTTACCAAAACCTCAACTGTTTTAATTATGCTTAACAGTGATTGAGTATATGCATTCTACAATTACTACCGGTATGTTGGGGTTTTGTATACATTACTAGTCCATAGTCACAGGATTGTGATAGGAACCGTTACTGTTAGGTGACAGGGCCCAAAGTAATATGACCCACAAGTCAGGAGTGATAGTACTGAATGAGTAATTGTGTAGATATAAACATTTTAAATGCGGATGCTCTCAATAACTGTAAAGTATAAACACTTGTTTTGATTAAACTGGGATGCACTCGCCAGTATTTCTTGCTGATAAAATGTTTTTAAACGCGTTTCAGGTAACTTAATATGAAGCTCATAGAAGCCAGCTGGAGAGCACTGAAGGCTTAGAAAAGTGGCTATAAAAGTTACCTAAATAAAAAGGAGTTTATATTTTTCATAAATTAGGGTTTACCCCTACGAATGTATTGTAATGGAAACATGGGATTTATCCCTTTTGTTTAATATAAAAAGTGTGGTGTTTTGAAACTCTGATAGTATTTCCTAACGACGATCCTGATGTTTTAATTCCGCTGCCAAATTTGTAAACACCGATACCACCGGCTCTGTGTCTCGTGGTTCCCGCTTCCGGGGTAGGGGTCGGGGGCTGCGACAGAAGGTGGTATCAGAGCCACTGGTTTAAGCCCTTTAGGTGTTCTTTGAAATACCTAAATTTTAACCAATTGTGTTAGGAAATATCCGCGACTTTACTCTGTGTAAATATATATATTATTATTCTTTGTTTTTTAATAACTTATTTAGTTTACAGTATGAGTGATCAGGGTACTTCTGATGCTTACCGTCATCAACCTCACTCTCTCATGGATGAAGGAACATCCCAGCCAATCACCGACTACACCGCCGATTCCGAAGATATCTTTGTAGAGCCCGAGGAGAGAGAAGGAAAAGAATGAGGCAAGCCCAACAGCAAGCCATAACAGTTAGAACTGAGAGAAACACCTAAAACCTAGAAGTTAGACCTTTGTGGGAAGAAGAATTGGATAGACAACTAGCTAATTTTCATATGTTTGGAAATGTAGGAGGAGAACCTAATTTCAACCAAGTAGCAAATCCAGAACCACCGTTACTTCCCTTGTTTCCTAACCAACCCATGAAATTAGAACATAACCAGGGAAACAAATTTCCAATCCCAGCCTTTGATCCCAATGAGATACCTAGAATTCCAGCACCAAACCCTTTAGATCAATGGTAGGCTAACAATTGGGCAATTCAGAACCTGCTAGAAAACCCAATTCCCTATGAAGAACCAGTTCCACCTTATCCTGAACCAGTACCAGCCCCACCACTACCCAGGGATCATGTGGAGGATCTCCGCTAGTATGGTGAGGAGTTGGTTGAGGAAGGAAACCGGATCCGCCAAATCGGGGAGAAGCTCGTCTGAAAATATGAGGAGCGGGAGATGCAATTTTAAGAAAGCAATAGCCTAATATATATAATATATATATGTGTGTGTGTGTTGTGTGTGTGTGTGTGTGTATTTTGTTACTTTGAAAAAAAAACCTAAAATAGACATAAGGTAATATCACATATATAAATATATGGATGCATAGGTTAGTAATGTTTGAATTCAAGTTATGGTTGTACTAGATGCATATGTATGAAAAGAGTAAAAGTCGCAATGCTCGACGATTTTGATTCATTGTGTTGGTGTGATTATCATTCAATTTATTCTGTGATATTAATACCGTATAAACATTTACAATTCAGAAGTCAGACGAAGTAAATCAGGAAATCCATAATAACGATAATAACGAGAATCAAATGAAAAGTGCCATTGAACACATAGTGGCCCAATGAATCATAGATGTTATGCCCTATATTATCGATAATATTAAAAAGGCAGGAAATAATGATTCCATAAACGGGAATAAACGTGTACCCCATGAATCAAATCACAGCGTGAATGGAAATCACGAATTGTTAATCCAAGCTCCAATTCCAAAAAGAAGAAGAACCATCTCATATGGTTGTTCTTATAAAGAATTCTTATCATGCAAACCGATGGAATTCTCCGGTAATGAAGGAGCTATTTCACCCTTGCGCTGGATAGAAAAGACAGAAGCAGTCCTAAAGATAAGTAAATGTGCAAATCAAGATAAAGTCATGTATGCTTCTAATCTTTTTAAATATGCAGCTTTAGAGTGGTGGAATACCATACTTCAGTCCAGAGGAAGTGACAGGGTTTACAGTATGGAATGGAACAACTTTAAGGAAATAGTTGAAAGGAAATTATGTCCTCCTAATGAAAAGGAACAGATTGCTAATAAATTCCTAAATCATAGAATGATCGGGGTAGATTGCAGAGAATATACTACCACATTCTTTGAATATGCAAGGATTGTACCAACCCTGGCCTCACCAGAACTAGTATTAATCTCCCGTTACATCTGGGATTAATCAGTGAGATCAGACATGTAGTCAAGGCAGCTAGACCACAAACCATAGAAGAAGCAGTGGAATTGGCAAATACCTTGTAGATGAGTTGGTAGGTACGCAAGAAGAAAATCAGAAAAGGAACCTAGCTCAAAAGATCACCCAGGAACTATGTTATGGTAATTCCACTCGTGGGAAAGGGGCGAATTCTTCACCCCTGTGTAAGTACCGCAAAAGGAAACATTCAGGGAAATGTTCTACGTACTGCAACTTCTGCAAATTCCCAGGGCATAAGGAAGAAGACTACAGAAAGAAAGTTAGCAATAGGTTGTGCTACAATTGCGGAGAAGCCGGTCATATTAAAACCAACTGTCTGAAACTAGCTCCAGCAGCAAACAACAAAGCCAAGGCGACGGAAGGACCCAAGAGAAATGCCAGAGCATTCATGCTGACCACTGAAGAAGCAAGGATGATTCCGGATGTGATTGCCGGTACGTTTTTAGTTAATGATGTTTATGCAATATTATTATTTGACTCTGGTGCAAACCAAAGTTTCATACATACTTCCTTCTGCAATTTTCTTAATCAACCATTAACTAAACTTCACCAAGACTGTCTGGTGGAAACGGCAAATGGATCCTCTATCAAAATAAGCGAAATCCTGCAAGGAGTAAGGATAGGAATTTTAAGTCATAATTTTACTGCTAACCTTTTTTCCCATGGATCTAGCCGATTCGATGTTGTGTTAGGAATGGATTAGTTGGTAGCCAATCAGGAAAAGCATATTATGTGATCAAAAGTCTGTAAAAGTAAATGCGCCATCTGGCGAAAGGATCACAATTAAAGGAGATAAGTCGACAAGGTCAACAAAGTTCATCTCTATGATGAAAGCTGCAAGCTATATACGAAAAGGAGGAATAGTGTATATGATTTCCCTAATCATTAACACTAAAGGAAAAGAATTAAAAGATATTCACGTAATATCTGAATTCTCTGATGTTTTCCTAGAAGAATTACCTGGATTACCGCCAGATCGAGAGGTTGAATTCAGAATTCTCTAATACCAGGAACGGCACCGATTGCAAAGCACCCTATCGCCTAGCACCGACGGAGATGCAGGAATTGAAGAAACAACTGGATGAATTACTAGAGAAAGGTTTCATACAACCAAGCTCATCCCCATGGGGAGCACCCGTGTTATTTGTTAAGAAGAAAGACGGATCAATGCGAATGTGCATTGATTACCGAGAATTGAATAAGGTGACAATCAAAAATCGGTACCCATTACCGAGGATTGATGATTTGTTTGACCAACTCCAAGGAGCCCGATTCTTTTCTAAGATCGACTTACGCTCAGGATATCATCAGTTGCAAGTGCAAGAAGAGGACATTTCTAAAACTGCTTTCAGAACCAAATACGGTCACTATGAATTTACAGTAATGCCATTCGGGTTAACTAATCCTCCAGTTGCATTTATGGACATGATGAATACGATATCTAAACCATGCCTGGATAAATTCATAATTGTCTTTATAGATGATATTTTACTCTAAGAATAAGGAAGATCACGAGAGCATTTGTATATACTCCTATCGTTGTTAAGGAAGGAAAAGCTTTATGCGAAATTCTAAAATGTGAATTCTGGTTACAAGAACTACAATTCCTTGGACATCTGGTAAACCACGAAGGAATTCATGTGGATCCCACAAAGATCGAAGCAATTACCAAATGGAAGGTCCCAGAATCACCAATGGAAATAAGAAGTTTTCTTGGATTGGCAGGATATTATAGACGTTTTATTCAAGATTTTTCTAGAATAGTCATCCCGTTAACCAAGCTAACTTGCAAATCAGTTAAGTTTGAATGGGGACCAAAGCAAGAAGAAGCATTCAGGATTCTGAAACAAAAGTTAACCAACACACCAATACTCGCTTTGCTAGAAGAAACTAAAGACTTCATAGTTTATTGTTATGCGTCTAAGTTAGGATATGATGTGTGTTGATGCAACGTCAAAAAGTAATTGCTTATGCCTCTAGACAACTTAAGAAGCATGAAGAAAATTATACTACACATGATTTAGAGTTAGGAGCAATAATTTTTGCCCTTAAGATTTGGAGACACTATCTTTACGGCAGTAAGTTCGTGGTATTCACAGATCATAAGAGTTTAAGATATGTATTTGGACAAAAGGAATTAAACATGATACAGAGGCGATGGATGGAAATCCTTAGTGATTATGATTGTGATATCCAGTATCATGCAGGAAAAGCTAACGTAGTAGCTGATGCTTTAAGTCGAAAATTCCATGAGAAGCTGAAAAGAGTACGCTCTCTTAGACTAAACCTGCAGATAGATTTAAATGAGCAAATTAAACAGGTGTAGGAAACAGCAATCAAGGACAATGATGAAGGATTAAAAGGAATGATTAAGGATTTAGAGAAAGGAACAGATGAAATTTGGAGATTCCATAAGAAAAGAATTTGGATTCCTATCCAACGAGACCTACGAAATCGAATTTTAGAGGAAGCCCATAAGACTAAGTATACAATGCATCCTGGAAGTGATAAGATGTATAAATATTTAAGAAAGAATTTCTGGTGGATAGGAATGAAGAAGGATGTAGCAAGATACATTGCTAAATGTCTAACCTGTTCACAGGTTAAAGTCGAACATCAGAAACCTTCAGGACTATTGCAACAATTGGAAATGCCGATTTGGAAATGGGAATTGATAACAATGGACTTCGTTACTAAACTATCCAAGACACGAAAAGGTAATAATATAATATGGGTGATTGTAGACAGATTGACCAAACCTGCTCATTTCTTACCAATGAATGAAACTTTCAGTATGGAACAGTTAGCCAAGTTATATGTAAATGAAATAGTTTCATTACATGGAATTCCTTTATCCATCGTGTCTGACAGAGACAGCCGTTTTACTTCTCATTTTTGGTCAAGTTTCCAAAAAGCAATGGGAACTAGACTAAATCTAAGTACAACATATCATCCTCAAACCGATGGTCAAAGTGAAAGGACAATCCAAACAATGGAAGATATGCTTAGGGCCTGTGTAATTGATTTTGGAGGAAATTGGGATGAACATTTACATTTGATAGAGTTTTCCTACAACAACAGTTATCATACTAGTATCAATGTTGCACCCTTTGAAGCACTCAATGGACGAAAATGTCGAACTCGAGTGTGTTGGGCAGAAATTGGAGAAAAGAAACTATTAGGTCCTGAAATTGTGCAAGAAACAACTGACAAGATCATTCAAGTCAAGGAAAGACTGAAAGCAGGCCGAGATCGTCAAAAGAGTTATGCAGATAACAGACGTAAACCCTTGGAATTTCAAGTTGGAGATAAGATATTGTTGAAAGTCTCACCATGGAAAGGAGTGGTAAGATTCGGTAAGAAGGGATAACTAAGCCCAAGGTATGTTGGACCTTTTAAGATTATCAAATGAATAGGGCCAGTAGCTTATCAACTACAATTTCTAGAGGAAATGGCAGGGATACATGTCGTATTTCATGTATGTAATCTCAAGAAATGTTTAGCAGATGAATCACTGGTAATACCTCTTCAAGATGTAGAGGTAAATGAGAAGCTTAAGTTCGTAGAGAAACCTATTCAGATTGAAGATAGAAAAAGATCAAAAATCTCAAGTGCAAGAGATTAGTTTTGGTCAAAGTAAAATGGGATTCAAAGAGAGGGCCATAATACACTTGGGAGCTAGAGTCAGAAATGCAAAGAAAGTATCCACACCTATTCTAGTAAATCTCGAGGACGAGATTTAAAACAAGGTGGGGGGATGTAACAACTCTCCATAAACCCACTAAAACGGACCATAAACGACGAACCAGACACGCACCATGAGACCCGATGCGAAAAACAAAGAAATCTGATCTGGGCGTCCCAGGCGACACGCGCCAGGATCCCTGGCATCTCCCGCGACGCACGGGAGATGTCCAGGTGACGTGTCACCGTTTCATGCCATGTGGCAGCCCTACACTTGTGACCAGGCTGACCTAGCCTAGCTAGGTGTCTCAGGCGCCACGCGAGGGAGGTCCAAAAATCCCGCGCGACGCGCGGGAGAAGCCAATTTCGGGTATAAATAGAGCAGCGTAGGACTGAGTTCGTTGCTCATTTGCGATCGAATTTCTCTGATCGTATACTCTCGTATCCCTGTTTCTCTGAACAACACCCCATAAACCCCTAAACCTGCGAAGCGCTGTCCGCTGTAAGTATCTTAACCGCCGATCACTAATTCGTTACCCTACCCGATTGATTTAGGACCATCGACGCATGCCGAGGCTCTGCCTGACTAAGTTCGTTGGGGTTCTGTCTCGCGTTGTATGGGCTTCCTACACGATTGATTTAGGACCCACCGACGCATGTCGAGGCTCTGCCTGACTAAGTTTGTTGGGGTTCTGTCTCGTGTTGTATGGCTAAAGTGACTTGGGTTAATTTGCTAACAAATGTGCATTGTATGTTTTAAATAGAAATTCCAGGAAGTCATCAGGAATTGTTACAAGGAAGCCTGTAGGAATACCTAACTTTCCAAGGCGAGTACAATCTCTTTCTGTAAATCTTTTTGTGAGTAAAAATGTGTTACCAAAACCTCAACTGTTTTAATTATGCTTAACAGTGATTGACTATATGTATTCTGCAATTACTGCCAGTATGTTGGGGTTTTGTATAAATTACTAGTCCATAGTCACAGAATTGTGACAGGAACCGTTACTATTGGGTGACAGGGCCCAAAGTAATATGACCCACAAGTCAGGAGTGACAGTACTGAATGAGTAATTGTGTAGATATAAACATTTTAAATGCGGATGCTCTCAATAACTGTAAAGTATAAACACTTGTTTTTATTAAACTGGAAGGCACTCGCCAGTATTTCTTGCTGATAAAATGTTTTTAAACGCATTTCAAGTAACTTAATGTGAAGCTAGAAGCCAGCTGAAGAGCACTGAAGGCTTAGAAAAGTGGCTATAAAAGTTACCTAATAAAAAAGAGTTTATGTTTTTCATAAATTAGGGTTTACCCATACGAATGTATTGTAATGGAAACATGGGATTTATCCCTTTTGTTTAATATAAAAAGTGTGGTGTTTTGAAACTCTGATAGTATTTCCTAACGACGATCCTGATGTTTTAATTCCGCTGCCAAATTTGTAAACACCGATACCACCGGCTCTGTGACTCGCGGCTCCCGCTTCCGGGGTAGGGGTCGGGGGCTGCGACACCATGACCCGGATTCATAACTTTTATGAATTATGCAACCTTTACCCGGTTTATGCGCATATTCATTTTGACCCGATATGCAATTTAAGCACTTAAGCTTAAATTGTCCGTATCCCTTTGTATTATTCATTTCCACTTCATAATTTCTATTTATATATCATCACAACTTCAAATGTGATGGATTATTTTAATAAAATCTTTATATTTCCATTCTACCCTCGAGTTTAGCATTTTTACAAAAACTACCCCATTATGTAGCTTTAAGCACAAATGGTTTAAGTCTTCCACTTTACATCACCGGAAGGATTAACCGAATTCTTAAACTCATATTTAAATCTACCTTTAAAGGGTCGTTTGCTCGATTTATCGATCGGGGGCGTTTTGGTCAACTTTAGCCCTTTTTACGACAAAGGACTTTTAATAGCATATTATGACCAAGTACATAGTTTTAACCAAAATCAATTTAAAAAATCATTATGTTCCTAAGAACATGATGTCTACGATTAAAATTAGTAGATTTACCTTACTTTAGGTAATCCTACGTTTACTCATAACGCGTTTAACTCTCTTCGGACCTTAAGTCCTTAGTGAGAGTTTGACTCATTACACATACCTGGCTCGGGTTATAACATTGACCCGTTTAAATACCTTGCATTAATAATTGCTAATTAATAGCAACACAATTCGTGCACTATTTTCCCGTGAGCACAAAAACTTGACAAGCGACCATTAGTTATTATTGTCAAATGGTGACAACTTCACCATTTGACCCGTTTGGCCTAAATGACCATTTATCATTATGAGATGGTATTTATTTGCCATCTCACCCATTTTGCCTATTTCAATTTTCACCAGATGATCATATTACTTAAATGTCGTTTTCTTAATTCATTTGACTCATTATGACTTACGCCATAGGGTGTCTTTTCAAAACTTTTATTTTTCCGTCAACTCGTGAGCAAAATCACCATTTCACTCTTATTACCCATTATGGTTTATACCATAAGGTAACTTTTCCAAAACTCTTTGTTTATTCGATCATCACCTGATCGAATTACCGTTTTACCCTTTTTTTTATCATTTTCACTTTTTCCGGCCCGTATCATTTTGCGTCGGAACATCATATTTAAATTACCGATTTACTTTGTTCATAACAAATACAACAAAAAGGTGTTCTACTAGAAAAGGTGTAAGCTTTACTTACCTTGAAATCCGATTATACTTTTCCTGCGTACTTGATCTGTTTGACCCGCTTCTTCCCAAGCTTCCACCTAGCTTGTCAGCGTCAAACTCCCTTTTATCATCCGTAAGATGGTTAGATTAGTCATTGTTTAACATGATTATCCCACCTTACGCATTTTATATCAAAATTACCATTTGACTTATCATAGGTCAGTTTGACTTTTAGAAGTCAACTGCATATTAACATATACAAATGCACATATAGGTCTAACGAACTCACTTAGGCATTTCATCTATCACCCGGTAGACGTTATTTTTAGCTACCATTTTAACTAATTTTCCCAACTAAGTTCATGCTATTTTTAACATCAAATAACTTAGTTTTAAATCATTGTATACTAATCTATCATCATTATGCACGAACTTAGGATTGTTTCATCACCATGAAACAACCCATTGCATCATATGTATGAAATTTACCCAATTATCAAACTTAGCCAAAGGCTTTAAACAATTATATACACATGATGGTTTCAAGCATCTATAATATAAATATAACATCAATTTCATAGTATCATACAAAACCCATTTTAAGTCATGTATGATTACTTACTCGAATCTCAAATTTGTTCAAATTTGTTACACATACATACAAGTATGATGATCATGAACACTTATATATCATAAATTTCATTATATAATCAAAACCCACTTCATAATCTACTTGTTAATCACTTGCAAATAATCCTGCATCAAATATTCCATAATCTCTTTGGGTCTAACGAAATCAAGCATACATATACACTTAATTTCTTCTTTGGATCATAATCCAACAACCATTTTGCAAGTATTCTACTAGTCTAAATTTATGACTTTCACCAATCTAGGTTTTTGAACATACCTTACGATCCCCTAGTCTAGGTGATCGATAATTCATGTTCATGCACGAGTTTGAGCTCCAATTTCCCTTTCAATTTGATGATTCTTTGATGAAGTAGGGTTTCCCTTGTCTCCACCTACTGATGATCGACCAACACACATTCACTATGTGTGTCTTGGGTTTAATTTATTTTTTTATAAAATATAAGTTTTCTTTTTGACAACCTTGGCCTCTCAAGTTCAGTTATTACCTATTTACATGTTACCAACTAGGTTAATTAGTTCCTAGTTATTTGTTTTACGGGTTTACTTTTACCACTAACGGTATTTTACCCGCTCTTTAATACTAATGTGGTTTGATTTCCAAACCCGTTTTTGGGGTGCTACAGAGATAATGTGATGGTGTGGCATGTCTAGTGTTGAAGATTCATGGGAATGGGCCAGTGATGGGACCAAAAAGTTCTCGGTAGGCTCGGTTAAAACTCTTATGGTGAGCAATTTGGATAGCAGTCAATATGAGATAATGCGATGGTGTAAGTGGGTGCCATTAATGTGCAATATTTTTGTGTGGCGTGCGATGATGGATATGTTACCTACTCGGGTGGTGCTTAGAAAAAGAAATGTGAACATCGACTCCGATCTTTCGGTTATTTGTGAAGATAAATAGAAATGATAGACCACATGTTCATAGGTTGTAGGCTGGCTACTGAGGTGTGTGGGCGAAATTCTACTTGTGGTGTAAGTTACCACTTGTATTCGCCTTTTCTTTTAAAGACCCGATGAAGCTCAATCCGGTAGCAAGGCTTAGGAGAGGTGAAGCGAAGATTATTGTGGGACTGGTTATAATCGTTAATTAGATTATCTTGAGAGCAAGGAATGAGAAAAGAGTGGCAAACAAGAGATGCAATGCTGAAGATATTATGGGTTCGGTTAAGTCTGCTAGTTTTCTTTGATATAAGTATAGGGCGAAACAATCTATTGAATGGAACGAGTGGTGTAATCGGTTCGGCACTTTTTGTGTCGATGGCTGCCTCGTCCATGTTTTAAGGGCGGGTAGTTTGTTTATAAAAGTAAAATTTCATAAAAAAAGAGGATAAATAAACCTATTGTTGGTTTAAAGTAAAATTTCATAAAAATAGAGGATAAATAAACCTATTGTTGGTTTATAAAAAGCCAACATTTTGGTAAGCATATTAAATCGTGTTTTACTCTAAAAAGCAATGTGCACACGTATAAGAGCACAAAATTTGATTCAACGAATGCCAGAACAAAACCCTTTTGCACAGTTGGAGTTTGCTTAGAATCATATTATTTTTCTTCCTAGTAGAATAAGTTAAGTTCTAGCAATGTAAATGATCTAGAGGCGTGAGTGATCCTTTACATGTCTAGGACAAGATCATTTCTATCAGTTTCAGTTTGTTTATTAAACTATTTAAATAAATTGATGTTAAAGATGTTTTACACATTTTTTGTATTTATACAGTTAAAAGAATTGACAACCTTTTATATGACTACAAAAATAAGGTATCTTAAGCCTTCCACTATTGTCTTTAACCATCAAACATCTTAAACAAAAAATAGTTTAGAAAGAATAAAATAATGAAAATAGTCATACAAGTTTAAAGGATATTGGATTTAAATAGCCACAACTTTCACCAATTGGCCGATAACACTCTCAACTTTCGATTTGTACACCAGCACTCCCAACTTTCAACTTATTGACCGATAACACTCCCTAACTAACTGAACCCTAACCCAGTTATCTGATGTCAGCTGCCACGTCATCAAAAAATGTCATGTCAACTGCCACGTCATTAAAAATGCCACATCAACTGCAACGTCATATGCCACGTCAGCAAAAACTAACTGTGTTAGGTACTCCCACCTTGACATAGGAACAACATATTTGGGTGTCACTCTGATCTGCATTTATATAGTGACGTACTCTTCGAGTTGGTGTGTTTTTAATTTTATACAGTAGATGAGCTTGCATGCATCTTAACAAATAGATTGGTTTCGGCATAGTTTAATACTCTTAAATGAAGGTCTACTCTAGAGGGTGCCTCATTTAATACTCTTAATTTTCTAGTTGAAAAAAAAAGAATGAATTACACAATTCGTACCAACTTTTACAAATGGTTTTCAACATTGGTACTCCACGGGTACTAACCGTGTAATTAATTATACAAATGGTTTCACCATTACTATACCATAGCGTAGCAATGGTAAAACCATTACAAAAAGTTAGTTCCAATTGTATAATTTTCAATAAAAAGGTATGAAAATGATAAAATTGGTAAACCACATATCCTGACCTTTGTAATTAATTCAAAAAAAAATCACAGTTTAAAAAAGAGAAGATTTCTAGTTGTAACCAGTTTGTGACAATTTTGACGAAAACCTATTAAGAGAGGTTAGGAATGGTTATTATTAACAATGGTTAAACAAAAGATTGTAGTATCCATATTTTAGATAACACAAAATACAAAAGATTTGATTCCTCATTTCTCTCGACCAACTCTCTCATCAACATTTATAGGCTTGTCACTCGGCGAATGTATGTCCTTACGTGACAATATGCTTGCATCCAAGAGAAAAACAATACAATGGTCAACATGGAAGTAGGGCATTCTTATCACGCCTGCATAGTTGCATCCACACCAACAAGACGCATTTTGTGCAAGAATATAAATACATCCAAAAATATTTTGTATTATAGATTCTTGTAAGCAAGTTTGAAAACTAGCTCTAGTAATAAAAGAGGTTACCTGGAAGCCATAGAACATCCTTGAACTTTCAAGACACAACGTCGCTCAGTATAAGCTCAACTTTACGCATGCTCTGCTAATCATATGTTTAAATCAAAGATCTTCAAGCAACAAATGATTCAATTTAAAGCCGCCTATATTTCAAAGAGCAAAAACCAAGGAAATGACATCAATCTTCCAAGATAAAGATTTTATTTAATCAGCATCTCCAAGGCCATCACTTCCGTCTCCTCTTTTAGAAATCGGGGCATAGTTAGAACCGGGGTTCTTCCTCTGTGAAGCGATTTCAGCATTTTTACTTAGAACTGCACCAGGTGATGGATAAGGTCGTTGTTGAAACAAAGGACCCTGAAAATTGACACGGTTTAAAAAGTAAGTTAGTTCCATACTCGTAAATTTATGGCTTTTTTTAACTATACCATTAGAATTAGGGGATAAATTCATATACCCCCCTCAAAACTTGATATAATTTCATAATATATACACATCAAACATATGAACTTGACAATTTTACCCTTAAAACTTGTATTCGGATACAAGAGTTAAGGAGATAGAGAAGGGTATAATAGTCATACTAAAATTGTTATTCATGAAATAGGTAAATGTGAAACATTATGTAGTTGAATCGGTAATATGATAACTGATTATTTTCCTAGTTTGGTAAATTGTTGAACTTAATTTGGATTGGATCAAAGCCGATCCAGACTTGAAAAAAGGAAGAGATAAAGTTGCATAGAATGAAGAGATAAATATGAAAGTTTGAATTAGATAAGTGAATTAGTATTTGATTTGGTTTTATCTTATTTACTTATTTGTTTTATTGTTTAAATAGAATTGGTACCAGAATAGAACCATGGTTTAACTCTAGTGTAAAAAAAGCCTCCATGTCTTGTTTTCATTATCGCGTTTGTGAGTTTTTAATAAAAAAAATCGAGGCCAAAGTTTGGCATCAAATCAGTTGTGTTTTTTTTTCTGATTTTGTGAACCAATTGCAAGACAAGGCCATCAAAATATTAAATTATGCAAGTTTAGGGGTATGTCAAAAATTTCTACCAATTAAATAGGTGATTAAAATGAAACAACCACCTAAAAGTGTGACATACCGTTGCAGTAGTATCCGCCGCTCGTGGCTGTACACCTTTCAGGCCAACCACCCTGAAAATCAGCAACAGAGATTAGCACACAAATCAGGCCAATACTCGGACAAAATATGCAGATTTCATAAATCGTTTAGTAGCGATACTGAGAAAATATTCATGGACAGAATATGTGAATGAACTTAAAATGTAATAGCTTACCAGCCGCCACGTGGAGCATCTGAATATGAACTTGGATCCATTGGATCCAATTCATCATCTTCGTATGAGCACGTTTTCTGCTTTCTTTTTTATTTCCTTTTCCTACTGGGGGTTTCATGGTTGACCTGCAATTTCAACAATAATATAATAATATAATAATAATAATAATAATAATAATAATAATAAATAATATTAATAACTGTCGAGGCGAGAACAACAGACCTAAGGAATAAGCTAGAATTTCAAGAATGGTATAATACCTTGACTTAGAATTAGTCCCGTTATGCTGACTTGCTGCAATCATAGACAGATATTGGCGTTCTGGAAGGTCAAGGACCCTAAATACAAAAACAAACTACGTTTGTTACAGAAAATATATATTCAATAAATAAAAACTGAAAATGTTTTCATAATTAAAGTTCCCATAAACCACTTCAAGAAAGGGTTGACAAAAGTACCGTGTGCAATGACAACAATAACCCCATAACTGTACAAGGTCTAATCCCCAACCATCCACATCCCGAGCATTTCTTTAGCTCTAACGAGTGGTCACTGGATTTAGGATTTGAAACGTCTCTAGAATCTACGTTGGCCTGTTGACCAAATGCTGACTTTTGTGATGAACCAGGGTGCTCCCATTGTGATACGTTGGTTTTTGAGTTGTAGTAATATTTACAACCTGTTTTAGATGAAAATCTTAATACTTCTAAACATATGATAACTAAAAATATTTAGATAATCAGAGAGAATAATATAAAATAATAAATTACATACCACTTGTCTCATCCAGTACCTCTTGCCAGTCGTCTAGAAGACCAGAGGATGATTGCGGCTGTGAGTTTAAAGACGGCCCCACAGGCTTTTCCCACTGGCTTATTCCAGATTTTTCATTGTAGTAGAATGCACAACCAGTTGTTGGGTCCCTGGATTCAATCTACATGATAGCGAAAATAACCAATACAGCTTAAAATAAGCTTGAAAACTATTTAGTCAAATACGCATAAAAATAGAAAGAGTTATACTCACCCATCCTGGTGGTAATGTCGAAGGCACCATGATTTCAGGTGATTGTTTAACTTGATTCAAATTCTGCACCAGTAGGTGGGACACATCAATATAAGTGCATACAAATACACACCACCGAGACCAACTTACATTATCAGATGTAGTAGTCTCCTTGGCTGGCTCGTCCTTCAGAATTCCCCTAGCTCTTAGTTTTTGCTTAAGGAACTCCGGTAAATCATTGGTATTAGGTTTCGTTCTAGACTGTTCAGAAGTATTTTGGCCAGATTCATGTCTTTCATTGCCGTTGCTTCCTGTGGTTAAAATCAAACTTTGAATACAACATATATCTAGATTTACGAATTACATGCATGAAAACCTTAAATATGAATATCCGTATATTTAAACCATGGGTTTACCAGGTGGAATAGTCTCAGTCCTTGAAGCAGTGTAATAAGCTCCTCCACCAGGTACACCGTACCCATTCCCAATCTCCACATTAGCTACAAAAAACGTAAAAATTCAAAATTAGCTCCAAAGATTGATTATGGTTCATAATAATGTAACAAGCACTCAACAAACACAGAAAATTAACTATTCAACAAACCTTCTGAAGAGGCAGGTTTGCCCCGCTTTAGTGCCATCTGAGAACGATGATCTGTTGTTATCTTCAATAGATGTTCCTATGTGGAGAAGTTTGAACAACAAGTTTAATGAATTGTTCGTATGTAAGTTTACCTATAAAATCTTGTTAATATACACACCTTTATAGCATTAGGATCATACCGCCCTGCGAAAATGTCTGAGTTCTCTTCATGTGATCCAGTTGCAGCCCTGGCTTCTCTAGTTCACAAAATAAATTTTAGATACTATCACATTAAGAATTCGTTTGATTGATTATTACCATGAAGACAACATATTAATATATCATACCTTTGATCAAGTATAACTTTCTGAGTCACAATTTCCTGAAATTATAATATTGTTTTCTTCTGAATCAGCAAAGAGAACCATAAAATGATATATATAGATACAACAGAGTAAACTCAAAGGGCATATTTAACATACTTGTTCGCGTAGCACAGCATCCTGGGCGGCAGTTTCAATATCATGACCACCTAATGCATTACACGCATTAAAGAAAAAGATTATCATACTGTAGAATACAAACTTCAGAATGTTCCCCTATAGGCCTATATATACACACACATATATACACACACACATATATATACAAACATAGTGTGAGGTTCAATGGGGAACCTCAAAAAAGTGGGAGCCATGCATATAACATGTTAAATATATCATAGAAATTCAATCTAACATGTAAAGAATTATTTTTTACAAAAACATTTAGGAGCTTTTCCATAAAAAGATGTGTAGAAGCCATTCTAAAAAAAAAATCTTTTTGTAGAAAAAAAATTAACTTTTTTTAACTGTCTTTAAGAGTTTTTTTTTTTGTTTTTGAAATGATTTTATTAAAAAGGCTTCTACATGTATTCATATACAAAAGCCAAAAGCTCCCAAAAAGATTTTGAAAAAAAAATAATAATAACTTTTTACATGTTAAAATTGATTTTTTTAATGATATAATAAACATGTTAAATGCGTGGTTCTTCGGTTCCCCACTTTTTTGAGGTTCCCCATTGAACCCACCCCGATATATATATGTATACTGGTTCACTTCAAATTCAAAGTATACAGTAAGATTCTGTTGGGAATCTCTTACCGTTATCCTCTTGGGCCTTTGAAACATGATCATGTTGAGCATTTACTGGAGGTGCATAGAGTGTAGGTTGAGATGAGCTATATTGTGGATGAAAGTTTCCAGAGGGAGGAGCGTGGGCCACACTAGAAGGGTAATTCTGGTAGAGATTGTTTTCAGAATAGTAATTATGTTGGTGAACATTACTATAACTTTGATACTGCTGAGGATGCGGTGGGGCAGATTGATTTGAAGATAATAACTGTGGTGCAGAATTCGGTAACTGAACACAGGAGGCAGAGGTTCGTCATAGTTGTTAGCCATGAACTTTTGACTAATATAACTACTGATATTAAGCAGATGTTGACAACAAAGATGCAGAATTCAACTGCAAAACAGGTTCGCAAATACAATTCAGCAAGTTTTAAACCCAAAACAGAATATAGTCAACGGTATACAACTTTGTCACATAATCACAACATGCGCATACTGAAAAAAATAAGAAAATCTAATTATACAGTTGATTTCTCAAGCATCATCCATGGCGATTCTTCGAGAAATTTAAATCATACGATAATCATAATCAGTTTATTTCCATACAAAATAGGAAAACAACCATGATCGGGCCCTTTGTTTTTTAAAGCGCACTAGACGCAGAAGCGCAGCACAGCATATGTGCCATACCTGGATAAGCACATTCTCAGGCAGTCATGCATGTTTTCAAGCGAAAATCCGGCCTAAAATCCCCTGAACGGGTCTAAAACATGTTAACTGGCCCTAAACAAGCCTGAAATCAACCAAAAACAGCCTAAACAAGCATAAAACATGTCTAAAACCTCCAAAAATATGCTAAGTTGGATAGAACCTCTGTTACAGACACAGTAAAGAAATAAAACTTATCAAAATGTTAATTCTACTTGCTCATTGTGTCACCGAAGACCTTGCTTAGGGTTACCTTTTCACCAAATTATCAAATTTCCAACTAACTTAACTGCTTGTTCCTACTTCCATAAAAATATATAAAAAAAATTATCACTCAAACACAAAAGCCTATAAACTTCAAATTCATCAGTAAATTTGTCTTGTGAAGCTATAAACTCATCAAAAAGAGGAAGTAAACCCTAGGAAGATACTGAACAATTTATGATTTACAAATTGGTTCGTAACAGATTTCGAAAGAGCGAGATTTGAAGAGTTGATTGGAAGAGATGATACGAAAAGAAACAAAACCTGATTGATTATCAGAAGCAATCGAAATTTCTGTTGAATTTCTCCGGCAATTTTACGCTGGGATTGTTTGTACTGAGACAATGGGGTTCGAGACAATTTGTTCATATCATTAGGTTACAACATTGGTCCCTCGAAAATGCACAAGTTGCAAAAGAACTGAACTTCTTAGGCTTTTATTGCGTTTGGTCCCCAAAATTAAAACCACCGTATATATTGTATCTTCTAGTTTTGTAATTGTCTAAGAGCACGAGGTGTTCGAATTTCCAAACCCTTAAACCGACGGGATAGAAGACCGATTCGAGATGGTCAATCTTCCAATAGATAGATCCTTAGGGTAGGTTAAACTCCAAGAACAAGATGAAGAAGAGACTAAAATGGTTTGTTTCAATTATCTGTTCTTATAATACTGAAATGTTACTGCCTTTATATAGGCTACAAACCAAAAGGAAAATAACTTTAGTAAAACTAACATGAAATAAGCACTAACCCACTACTCTAAACAATAATAAGCATGAAAATAAACAATAGCAATGCAAGAAATTCAATAACCCACGTAGCATGATCGATGTGTGTGTATGGAGAAGTGGACGTGGTGGGTAGGAACCAAGATTGTGGCACGTATCAATTCCCACCCGCTTCAAAATGTTCTAGTCCGCAAGAACAATATGAAAAGACCACGGTGGTCGCCATTCGACCCTTCCAATTGCATTCGGTGCTATCTCAACATGGCGCCATGGTGGCCGCCAATCACGTCGTCCGATGGCACCATCCATAGGTTCGTCGGTGCAAAACTTCGCGAGATTGTGAAAGTTTTAAAGGCATGATAGGGCTTCAAAAGTTTTGCATGGTATAGGTTTAAAAGATAAAAACCACCCTGATCGTTTCTGACCAAATGACCAATAGAAGGAATATCCGTGGTGTTGTTTTTTGTATTTAGAGACCAAGGCACAAGCAAACAAGCATGTCTTCTGTGGCGATGGCGGAACTTCCCGACGATGATGAACCAAGGCAGAAAACAAGAAGCAAGGCTTAGGTGATCTCACGAGATTTGGGATTGTTTAAGGTGTACCCGGAACAACAAGGAATAATTTCGATGGGTGACGATTGTTGTTTGCCGATGGTGGCGTTGGTGGATGTGAGTTTTTTGTGTTGTTTCTTGTGAGGATTGTCGCGGGTGGTGGTCGAGCGGGAGTGGTGGTGGAGATGGTGGTCGAGCGGGCAATGGAGGTGGAGGTTCTAGGCCGAGTCGGGCGCAAAAAAGCAAGAGTTGTTTTTTTTTGCCCCGCGAGAAAACTCCACATGGTGTCAAGCATTAACATGGTATGTGAGACTTGTTGGGCGGCAATAGCTTCTTGTTGGGTCATTAGTCGATCAACCATGTCGACAAAGGTCGTGACGCCTTCTTCGAAAGCTTGTACGAGGATGCATGATGATCGAGAATGAAAGCACTAATGATAGAAGACCGATTCAAGATGGTCAATCTCCCAATAAATAGACCCGTAGAGTGGGTTAGACTACAAAAACAAGATGAAGAAGAGATTGAATGATTTGTTTCAATTTTTTTTTGTTCTTCTAATATTGTGGTTTAGATTCCAAGAACAAGATGAAGAAGAGACTAAATGATTTGTTTCAATTTTTTTTGTTCTTCTAATATTGAAACGTTACTGCATTTATATAGGCTACAAACTGAAAGGGAATAACTTTAGTAAAACTATCATGAAATAAGCACTAACCTACTACTCTAAAACACTATTAATAAGCATGAAAATAAAAATAACAAAGCAAGAAATTCAATAACCCACGTAACATGATGTGTGTGCATGGAGAAGTGGATGTGGTGGGTAGGAACCAAGATTGTGACACGTATCAGACGGTGACATGCTTTGGGGCGGGGGGATTGGGACAGACCGTGCAAGTTTGGGATTTCATACCTTTTCAAATGGTCCATTGTGGGGCTGGTTTTAATTGAATTAAAAAATTGTTACGGTTCTCGCAACTTGTGATGGTCAAAACTACATACACGATAATTTTTTTTTGAAATTTTTTTACGTTTATGAAAAAAGATTTGGCCCAACTCGCCCAGATAAAAAGTTCTCACGGTTCTCGCAACTTGTGGTGGTTTTCATTTTAGCGGCCCCCTACCCCCGTATATATATATATATATATATATTATAGGGTGAGGGATAAGGGAAGGATTTAACTTAGGATGAATGGTGAAGGTGAGGCATGAGAGGAGGTGGTAATGTGGCGTTAAAATAACAATAATGGATGAGAGATACGTACAACCCCCATATTTGACATCTTTTGAATGAACTTTCACATGATTTGTTACTTGATATCATTCTTTATGAAATTTTAGATGCATTTGGATAATTTGTGAAAAACAAATGATGAAAACTAAGAAAATCTACACAGATAGCCAGAGCACGTCATGTAAGGCTTTGCATGGTCGTGTCACCCAAAAGATAGTCTCAGAAGATCAACTCCACGCAACGTACGCCCATGCCAACAAGAGTGCACATCTGTGCCGACAAGAAAAGTACAGCCATGCTCGTGCTGGCACATATGCACGATCGTGTCGAGCAACTCTAAAAAAGTTCCAAATAAGGGAGGGTACATTCAACAGTGGAAAGGCCTATAAATATAGGGACCATCCCTCACTTCAAGCATCCACTCATTCCATTCCATTTCACTACATCCATTTCACTATAGGGAAGGCCTTTTAATGCTCTTATCCACATGTAATCCATTCTATCACATGGAGGTCGTCTTTCTTAGATTCAAGAAGTGTAATCAACATCACACTTGGCTTTACTTGGTTCATTGGAGTCATACCATGTTAAATCTACTAAGTGTTAATATCTATGTAATTCTCATTAATTATTAGCTAAGTTTCTTGTATCTTTTTGGTTTAGATGAAATTTGATGTTTATATTTAATTTTTGAAGAATATTTTAGTGGCGTGTTCATACAATTTTTAAACATTTTATGCTTTTATAAGTAAAACTTGGACTTTGAACTTGTGTGTGTATGTTTGCCTAATGTGGTCTTTGCAAACGTTCTGGGTTTGTACATCTTTATACAAACGCGGTATCATACTAGACATGGTGTGTAGAGTTTCAGTGTAACAACTCCAATTTTCTCGTTGTTATATTTATCCTTTGTACTCCGAGATTCATTATAAGAAAAGTTTATGTTAATTAACTTAAGTTTATGTATGTTGTATCGCATCTAAACGCCTATTAATCGTTTGTTAAATCGCATCGCATATCTCATCGCAATCGCAACGCAATTACTTATTTGGTTTATTGGAATTATGTGGCAATGTTAGTTACGTGTTATATGATAATTACGTGTTCGTGTGTGTGTTCGGTTATGATCACAATTGCTATCGCATCGCCCTCGCACTCTCGAATCGCTAAATCGTACTATTATACCAAGTATAACACTTAACCTTTACTAAAACGCTTAATATAACTAACTAATACCAACCGAATCGCCAAACGAGCACTTAACGCGAAATAAACGAAGAAAACCCAACTTTTGGGTCAAGTTCGCTCGAACTTGGTAATACCAAGTTCGGCCGAACTTGACTGGCCAGCTAACTCTCTCCCAAACCTCAAGTTCGCTCGAACTTAACCTCAGGGAGGTCAAGTGCGGTCGAACTTGGCTCTCTTTCTCTCAGAATCTCTCAAGTTCGCGCGAACTTGCATGAATACATGCAAGTTCGGCCGAACTTGACTCCCATCAGCCCTCAACTTACCTTCTCCTATAAATACTCAGCTCATTCCTCTCATTTGAACTTGCTGCAACTTCGCTATGAGCTCCCGAAACCCGAAACCCTCTGTTTTCTAAGTAAGAATCAAGCTGATTTCAACTACACGATGTTTATAACGTTTTACAAAGGTTTACAACGATTTTGGCACAAGGCATAGCCTTCGTTTCATCAAAACTCTTCTATTTACGATAATCTTCATCTTTTTACATAAAACTTCTGCTTTTCACTCATATCTAAGCTTAGATCTGAGCAAAAACCTTTTGAACATTGATTTTACACAAAATACGGACTTTTGATGGTGTTTTGTTCATTTTATGATATGAAACGAAGCATTTGTCATTCAAGATCCCAGATCTGGAAGCACAAGGACGTTTATGTTGGTTTACACAAGCCGGACTAATCCGAACGAACCCCGAGTTCGCCCGGATTAGCCCACGCTTTTGTAAAACGGCTAAAACCGCTCTAAAAGACCTCTCCGACCTTAGTTTGCTCAGTAGCACAGGGTTGGAGGGATGAACACTCGATTTACTCAGCAAACGACGTAAAAACGCAAGATTTTGGACTCCAAAACATCAAGTTCGCTCAAGAATCACCAGCTCACTGGTCAAGTTCGACCGAACTTGCACCCATATGGGCCAAGTTCGACCGAACTTGGGTCAATTCTCACCAAATTTCTTACAAGTTCGACCGAACTTGTCTAGTTTCTTAAGAAACTATACAAGTTCGCCCGAACTTGTCTGGTCAGTAAGAATTTCTTACAAGTTCGCCCGAACTTGACAAGTTTCTTAGGAAACTCATCAAGTTCGACCGAACTTGACTCAAAACTCACCAAAACCATACAAGTTCGCTCGAACTTGTGTGTTTACACACAAGTTCGCCCGAACTTGGCTACTGCTCAATCAAGACTTCATTGTTTTGGCTTTTCGGAAGACTGATGCACTTCTGTTCGGTTACAAGCTGATCCGACGCTCTCCGCAACTCTCCTCAGAATCTTAAGTCTTACCAAAACGCACCCACAGCGAGTATACTTGACCCATTTTCGCTTTAATGCACTTTTTTGGTGTTACATACGTTCCTATATCAAAAACACTTCACAAATCAAAATTGTTTATCACACGCGAATAATCTGATTGTATATGCTCGATACGTGATACTAGAAACATGTGACTAGGACTTATTTTCGTTAACTTGCCTCCTTAGCTAATATGGTACTATAGTTTGGCTAACACCCGACAAGGTCTAGTTAGGATGGTCGCGCGAGCCTTCTCACGGTAGTTAGCATAAGAAATGAGCCTATGTTGTATGATGTGTTTTGGTGTATCATGATATGTAGTTAGATTATTTCGCGAACGCTTTCTCGATTATGCTAGTAGTACTTAAACCTGTATGCTCACATTTACTTAATTGTATTGACTTGTATTTTAACGTATGTAACAGGTTGAGGATTTAGCTTGGATACCTTGGATGTTGCATGGGTAGTTTAGTTCGTTTTGTTAGTTTGTTTAGAATGGTTGTAATAAAATCTAGGGAGATCGAATTGGATTTATGTTAAGAGATTTTGTTGAAATGTAATGGTTATTTTGAAGGTTTATGAGTTTGATAGTATGGGATATTGAATGTTGAATATTATCTTTAAAATGGCTGTTATGGAAATCTCTTGATCAATCTGATTCGCTAGTTCCACTACCCCGATGATTCCGCCATCGGTTGGGGTGTGATAGACAGTTCTTAAATTTTCTATTTCAAAGTCATGAAACCATAGATGTCATGGGATTGGCTTTGGTGACTCTAATTGGTAATCTATCTCTTGCATAGTGATACTATTGAGCTTATACTCTAAATTATAATCTTTGGGTAAATTTAATATAGCAAGGAGCTTTTACTTGAATTGAAAATTTCGTTTAAGATGTTTATAACTCAGCTTATGTGGGAATATGGATCTTTGATTGATTTCCTCCACTATCTTTATATTTTTATGTTCATTTTATTTCTTGTTTGTTTAATTTACTTTTGCAAAACACCTATCTTAGATTCAATTAAACAAGAAGGGTTGAGTAGTGGTAGATATACCATGATATACTAGGTACACTTGCCTATTTATATGTAGTTGTGTAGGTTAAAAATCCGATTTTTATAACTTAAAAACGAAACTAATGCAAGAAAATCCCTGTGTAAACACACATATTTGCAGGCATAAAAAAGAATCCTCACAGTTTATGTTATAGTATCCTCACAATTTATGTTAAAATCCTCACTAAAAGTCTGTTTTCTTGTAGTGATGGAAATACAAAGGTTGCATTTAAGATCCAAATACATCTATATTTATTAGATCAAATAGAAGAGGTATCTTTAGCACTAGCCACAAAGTGTTATGACCAAAACAAATCACGTATTTAATATCTTTTTGTATACAAAGGTGACATGGTCATAAGACCATGTGTAGTGGTTTGGGTGAATAAAGCCCCTACCTTTGGGCGTTTTCTCTCATGTGGCAGTACAATCAGCAAGTGGCATTATTGGGCATTTTTCTAAAATGGGTGTAGTGGGGTGTAGGCATTATATTAAAAAGGGGTGGTAAACAATTAAATAAAAACATCAAAAAAATGGTATTGGGTGAATAATGGAAAACTGCATGTGATTGGTCAAACGAAAATGTGTTGGGCGTGGATGAAATCACGCTAGGGTTGGTTTTCTTGCAAAAACGCCGAATAGCGCCCTGGGGGGTGGGGTGAGGCCTGATTGGGCGTGATCTGAGAGAAAAATGTGTAAGTTCACGCCTACTACACATGGTCTAATCTCTAAGATATAAAGGCACTAAGAAGTCTAAAAATGTCAATAAATGTGTTTGGAGAGCACCCATTGTCAAAATATGACGGATCTTTAATCCTTGTCTTTTGATAAGGGTAACAGGCCACTATATATCAATCCTCTCATTGTTTTTCTTATTCTATAACTATTATCATTATAACCCCTATACTGAATCTGAAAAGGAGTCTTCTCTTTGGGTCAGAAACACGAATCACACGAACAACAGAACAACCACAGCAAGCTCACACACGGACGCACTCTAAATCACAAGAACAAGAACACAAGATTTATAGTGGTTCGGTCTAATCTAACCTACATCCACTCTCCACAACTAGTTCTTTCTTTGTATTAGGTGCTCAAAGTGTACAGGTACAAGAATAAGAAGTATTTATAGGGTACAATTAGGTTACTGAATATAATAATAAGATTTCTTCACCAGACAGACAAAGGACTAATCCTCTTCCTAAAGGAATAATCCTCTGCCTATAGGAAAAATCCTCTAGCTAGAGGAAGAATCATCAGACTTGAGGAATAATCCTCTACTCGAGTCAAATCCTCCATAACCCAACAATCTCCCACTTGGAGGCTTTGACGACTTCAAAATGCACTCCATGCAACTTCATATTCATAAGTACCTCTGTAACTCTTCATCTTCACTAGTTATGGGCGGCCTTCTCATCAACTAACCCGAAGGCTCGTTGAAGCTCCCACTAAGCTTCAACTCATCAGTTATGACTGAAACTGCCACTGACCCTTTCTCGGTTCCTATCGGCTCCCACTGACACGAATTGCCCGATCCTGAAACATCCCGAGAACAAACACTCTCCGAATAAAGCAGATGATCAACTGGAGAGACTTTGCCAGCTGGAATACTGATTCTCTTAACCCACTGTCGTCTGGTAACTCTGACTGAAGCACGACCCGTGCTCCCACTGCCACGAATGCCCCTGACTGGTTTACTGAACCTTTTCTAGCACGTTCAACCTGAATCCGACCTGTGACTCTGGGTTTGCCATCTGCAAAGCAAACCTTCTTCTGCACATGAGATTCTGTGAACCGGATCTTGGTCTTCTTCTGAACTGGGAGAACTTCTCCTTTAGGTGGTACACTGACCATGTACAATGAGCCCCTCTTCTTGCCACGTGCAACTACTAAATTTCCCTTAGTTACCTTCCACTGTCCACTACCGAACTTAACCTCGTGACCCTGATCATCCAGATGCCTGACTGAAATAAGCATTTCTTCAAGCCTGGAATGACTCTCACGTCTCTCAAAGTCCAAGTAGATCCGACTGAAGTAACTAAGTCAATATCACCCATGCCTGTGACATCTAGGACTTCATCATTTGCAAGTCGTACCTTACCAAAATCCCTAATTTTAAGATTCTGTAGTGCTTCACTGCTGTGGGTAGCGTGAAATGAAGCACCCGAATCCATAACCCAGGAATCCATATTGCTCTCCACATTACAGATCAAAACATCATCGTCTGAGTGGTCTACTGCAACGTTAACTTCTTTCTTCTCATTTGGACATTGATTCCTGAAAATGTCCAACCTCTTTACAGTTCCAACAGGTCACATCATTTCGAGCCCTAGACTGACTCCTCCTTCTGTTATTACTGCCACTACCTCTGTTATTCTTCCTTCCTCTGCTAGCATGCAATAAATCACCCGAAGATCCACCTGAATTTCTTCTTCTGACATCTTCACCTAGAATAAGATCTCGCATCTTCGCAAATTGTGAACTTACTCGTATCTGAAGAGTTCTTAACAGCAGTTACGGTTCCGGACCAACTATCAGGTAATGAGGACAATAACAATAGGGCTTGGACCTCATCATCAAACTTGATGTTCACAGACACCAACCGAGACAAGATCGAGTTTAAGTTATTGATGTGCGCTATGACTGAATCACCTTCCCTCATCCTAGTGTTCACAAGCTCTCGAATAAGATAAACCTTGTTCGTTGCCGAAGACTTCTCATACATATTCGATAATGCTGCCATCATTCCTCTAGCTGAGGTCTCCTTCTGGATATTGAATGCAACATTCTCTGATAGAGAAAGCCTTATCACTGCCCTGGCTTTCTTATCCATTCTATCCCAATCTGCTTGTGACATTCTTTCTGGCTTTTCATCCTCGAGCACTACATCTAAGTCTTTCTGACTAAGTAATGCTTCGATCTGCATCTTCCACCAACCAAACTTTTTCCCGTCAAACTTTTCGATTTGCACCTTTCCGTCTTCTGCCATGATAACAAAATAACACGACCTAAATAAAAAGAAAAATTGAAAACCGAAATATAAACTGAAAACAGCACTGATAACAAAGAAAGAGAAACAGCTGATTCATGTTTCTTTGATCTCAAACAAAGATTAAACACCTGCTGTTTAAACTGTAGAAAAAACTGAATCTTGACCAATGTTTGAGGGGCTTTTTGCAAATAAGAGAAACTTGATTTTCCCTTAAAGAAACAAAAAAAAAGAACGCCCAGTTCTTTCTTCTACCTACGCACCTGCTCTTTACTATCTTGCCCTCTGCACTCCACAAAATCATCACCAAAATCCAAATCAAAGCCTAATCTTCGATTTAGACCTAGATGGATATCTAGCAACAATGGTCTTCAATTTTTAACCCTAGGCGGCGGCTATTGGGTTATCGAAACCCTAGTCGCAATCTGCACAGAAGTCTTCAAACGGGGCCTAATCGAAGTTAGAACTGATGGCGGTGGCAGCTGTGCTAGCGGTGGCTGTTCAGAAACCCTAGACCGATATCTGCGACTGTGACTGAGACCCGAACCACGGCTTGTTCTTCGACAGGTAAGTGTTCTTCTTCTTCACCTCTTAGCTAGTTCGTGTGAATCGATCAAGAGCCTGAGCTCTGATACCAGTTGTTAGGGTCAGAAACACGAATCACACGAACAACAGAACAATCACAGCAAGCTCACACACGGACACACTCTAAATCACAAGAACAAGAACACAAGATTTATAGTTGTTCGGTCTAATCTGACCTACATCCACTCTCCACAACTAGTTCTTTCTTTGTATTAGGTGCTCAAAGTGTACAGATACAAGAATAAGAAGTATTTATAGGGTACAATTAGGTTACTGAATATAATAATAATATTTCTTCATCGGACAGACAAAGGACTAATCCTCTTCCTAAAGGATCAATCCTCTGCCTTTAGGAACAATCCTCTGCTTAGAGGAAGAATCATCAGACTTGAGGAATCATCCTCTACTCGAGTCAAATCCTCCATAACCCAACATCTTCAGCTACTAAAAACCCAACTAGAGACTGCATATGATGGTATTACCTCCCATTTGAATCTCTATGTTATATTTGGAAAGGAGTCTTCAACTACTAAAAATCCGAACTGAGACTTACCGAGACTCAGTATCCACAGCATACATTTGATAGAGAGCAAAAACTTATTCGATGTTCAGCACATGTTCAACGCTTAGGTCCAGTAGCAACCGCTCTTTAGTTGAGTTATTCCTAAGCATCGAACATGTGCTTCCGACACTATAATGTATACGTCCAAGACTAACATATACATGAAGCCTGTCATGATAAACCATCTACATATAGAGGATATTATTGATTCTTGGTAATAGTATATGACTGTATGTAAATAACAAAGCTTCATATATTGCAAGTCCATTAGACTACAAACTTTTATATCTTTCAAATACCCCATAAATAAGTACATAATGTAGCACACATATGTATATATATAAGCTATTTAATTAAGTTTCTTCACCGTCATAATTATTGTGCATACACACAAATATGAAATATATATTTATATATATAAAAAGGTCCTTTCCCAAGCACAGCAATCAGTCTGCAAAAGAAGTAAAAAAGAAAGTCTTATATGAGTTCCAAATATATAACTTCATAAATCTGCATAAAAAAGCACTTATAGCAAACATTAGAGAGGTTGCAATCCATTAACAGGAAAGCATATTAGTTTAAGTTAATATATTCTATTAATAACCATTAAAATATTGATAATAGAAAAGATAACGAGATAATAAAAGTAATCCACAATCTACTAATTACTAGAAAACAAATTCATCGATGGATTAAACAAAATCCAATAACTCTAAAGTTTCATTTCACATCATAAAAAAAACTTGTCAAGTTACATCAAAAGAAAAAGAATTATTTTTTAAGGTCATCGGTGATCGGTAAGTGATAATTTTGCCTATGCAGATTTTTTGACATAACTTTATCGATAGATTATGGACGGTTGGTATTTTAAACCATCCTAAATTATTTGATAGAAAAATTATCAGTTTTTTAATAATGAATTTTTCTAAATCTTATTTAATATGTTAAAATATTATCAAATAAAAATAAAAACGACAAAAGAGTGTTGAGGGTTAACAAGACCTGTTTTTGGTCAAAACCCACGTTACCCTGCTATATTTCGAACCACGCACGTGACCAATCCATTTTAATATCAAAAGTTATTTTTTAGTCAAAGTGTCAAAGTGAAAGTTACATTTGAAAATGAGCATTTTCAGTGCAATAATTAACCATAATTCAAGGGTAACATCTAGATAGGATATTCTTGCTTTTGATTTTTATGTTCTTAACCCTTTGGATGTCAACCATATACCAAAATTGTGGTTATATAATATATAACAATCAGTGGTTTTTTTACCAAACAATTTTGGTATATGGTTGATATGTTTGCAAATATATATCTGTATGTTACCACAAAAATGTGGCTAGTAAACTACAAATATTAACATGTTAAAACATTTGAACCTACCGAAGATGTTTTGTTGTGCGCTAGTTGATTCTTGAAGGTTGGGTTCGGTGGGCTGGAGATGAAACGGGTACGACTGCAGTTGAAGCTGAGGGAGACTTGCAGCAAGTTGTAGAACACTATTGGGCGGTTCTTCGGATCCAAAAAACGGAAACTGTTCAAATAGTTGATGTTCTTGTCCAACAAGCTTCAGCTCAGTCATTGCTGCTACTTGTTGCTGGTTGATCTCTTCCTGTTGTTTGCCCATCAACTGTTTCAAAAAATAATTAATTAGTAATGCCCAAAAATGATATCTTTATGCATATCAATTAACACTTTACCCATTGATACATCTCTTCATTTTCCTTCTCTAACACCTTTTCCTGCATAAATAAGCAAAAGAAAATGAGTTTTAGAATTCTATTTATACATATACTCTTTTGATGATATAGAGATACAAATATTACCGTGCGTTGAAGATTGTCCACCTGTTGTTGAAGAAGTTGCAACTACAATTCATGTTCAAAATCACACAGAAGTTACTTTCACATATGATGGTCAGGTTAAAAAAAAACCCAAAATTATAATCGTTAATGAACATGTACCTTGTTAGAAAACGGGTGGGCTAAATGCAACCCATTGTTACTAAACTAAACGTACCCCTATTAGATTTGATTAACTTGACTCTAAATGCCCGTTCGAGGACACGTTCCAAATTCTAAATGGCCATTTGACCTTCTAAACACTGTTTAAGGACAAGTTCCAACCTTTAAACGACCTTTTAAGGCAGGTTTCAAGTTTTAAACGTCCAGGTTACGTTGAGTAAAATCATAGGTGGTGTTATGTTTAGTACAACCCTCAAAAAAAATATGGGTCAATAATATTAAGGTGGTTAAACTTAAAAATCTGAAGAAAATATTAATACATAATTTTCTGCTTAGAATAGCTAGCACTTGACAGAGAAATGATTGAAATAGTTGCAGCATGTGATATTAAAAACATATATAATGATTGGTTTTCTAATTTCTATATAAACAAGAAATAAAGTCACAGGTCGATTCAATACCTTTCTAGCACGGACCTTCTGAACAGAAAATTCCAATTGTTGCTCAAGTTGATTAAGCTCCTCAATCTGTGCTGAGCTCAGATCATCACCTTTGTATCGTTGGAGACTTAACTGAAGGTTCAGTGTCTCCTTCTTCATTCTTGTCAACTCACTACGCATTTGTTCCTTTAATTTCTCATCACAAAATTATTCAACAACAAAGTTAAAAAAACTCTTCAACTTTTGGTAAAATTAGGTTGTTGAGAAGTGAAATCTTTGTACTCTAGGAATTACTTGGTTGGTTTGATGAGTAATACGAGATCCAGTTGCTTTCAAGTATTTGTCTATCATTTGAGTCATGCTGTAATGTTTGGAGCAAAAGTTAAAATTAGATCTTTCAATTTTTCATCACATTTAAACAGAAATAAAACTTTGCATTTCACAAAAAAAAGTTGTTAAGTTACATCAAAACAAAAGGTAGATACATCTGGATACATTCGTGTATGTATCTAATAAATTATGCAAGGCTTAAAGATTTTGGACAAACCTAAAACAAAAATCAGCAAACCCTAATGCAAGGCTTAAAGATCTAAAACTTTTTAGTGTGTGTGTGTGAGAGAGAGAGAGAGAGAGAGTTATTGTATTTATTATTTAAAACATTCTTTTTCCACAATAACATGCATACAAGGGTTTTCTAAGGACTTTTGCACCCGTTATGATACAAATCCAAGGTTTTTTTTAAATCATTTTAATAGTACATTTCATTAGATAACATCCATAGATCTAAGGGAGAAATTGAGACGAAACCGTAAATCAGTTCTAACAAAATTAAAGATAAAAAGGTGATCCAAGAATAAATAAACAAAGTTTTTAACCTGAGAGGATGAGTTGTGTACTCATACAGTTTCCCTTTGCTAGAGAACACAATAAGACCAATCTGAGCATCACAAAGCACAGATAGCTCATGGGTCTTCTTTATAAGACCGGTTCGCCTCTTCGAAAACGTCACTTGCCTGCTCGTATTGTTCTCGATTCGCTTCACTTCGATCTTTCCTCGCCCCATTACTTTATGATTTGTATGATAACTTGTGAAACAGAAAGTTACCAAATTTAAACCCTCCAAAGATGAGCTCAAAATTCTAAAAGAACATTAAAAAAGAAACAAATATGAGTATGAGTTGTGGTAAGTTGTTGAAGAGAAACAGACTAGAAAAAGTTAAAAGACAGATCATATGAAGTTTAGTATATAGGAAGTTAGATACCAGTGAAAACCCTCTTATGAGAAATGCATACCCATGAAGTTGAGTGTTGTGCGAGGTATATAGGTCTTTGAAATACTGAGTAGTTCAATTACGTACCATTTACTTTTTTTTTAAAGAGATATTGGATTTAAATAATCCTAACTTTTATCAGTTGGCCGATAATACTCCCAATTCGTTTTCACCAGCACTCCCAACTTTCAACTTATTGGCCGATAACACTCCCTAACTGATTGAACCCTAACCTAGTTAGTTTTTGCTGATGTGGCATCTGATGTGGCCCATTTTGCTGATGTGACATATGACGTGACAATGATGCATTGTGATGTGGCAGCTGACCTATGGCATTTTGATGACGTGGCAGCTGATGTGACGGATGACATGGCATTTTTGATGACGTGGCAGCTGACATCAGCTAGGTTAGGGTTCAGTCAGTTAGGGAATTTATCGGCCAATAAGTTGAAAGTTGGAAGTGCTGGTGTACAATTGAAAGTTGGGAGTGTTATCAGCCAATTGGTGAAAGTTAGGGTTACTTAAATCCAATATCCTTTTTTAAGAGTAAATTGCACAAAACATCCTTTATGTTTCCTCAAACTTGCAGGTTCCAGCATTAATGTTTAAAAGTTGCTAAAAACAGCATTTATGTTTATTTTTGTTTCGGGTTCAATCCTTTACAGCTAACCACGTTATTTTCTTCAGTTCAAGTTCCCTCACATGCATAACATGTGAGGGTATATTCGTCATTTTGGTTGATCTTCCACCCACGTCAATTGTAAGAAAAAAGAATATTTAAGGTTTAACCTATTTTAAACAAAGTTTGGTAAAACGTACGCGACTACAGAGGAGCACGATTACCGTTTGATAGTGTTTAAGTCTAACTTCGGCGTCCTAAGCGTCACCAGTTGCTGGATCCGACTACTGAACACGATGTTACGAAGTTCTCTGATTTGACGGCATCGGAGTTCCGTGAGAGGTACTAGGGTTGAAGAGTCGTTTGTCATTTCCGTCTGATGCGAATAAGGCGCCGATTCTTCCAACTGATGATAATCGCTGGATCCGACTACTGAACACGGTGTTAGGGAGTTCTCTGATTTGACGGCATCGGAGTTCCGTGAGAGGTCTAGGGTTGAAGAGTCGTTTGTCGTTTCCGTCTGATGCGAATAAGGCACCGATTCTTCCAATTGATGATAATCCTGAAGAGTTTGATTGGCATGATCAAAATCTGTGTTAATCTTTACAGCTTAGTGGGCTAGCTTAACAAGATTCCTATCTTAATTCCGGGTTCGCCGGAATCCGGCGAAGTCACCGGAGAAGAAGACCGGAATAGAGGGTGTTTGGTTTTTAAAAGTTTGGTTTTATTGCACATTAGTCCATGCGGTTAGAATTTTTTTAAAATAGATTAAACCTTAAATATTCTTTTTTCTTACAATTTACGTGGGTGGAAGATCAACCAAAATGACGAATATACCCTCACATGTTATACATGTGAGGGAACTTAACTGAAGAAAATAACGTGGTTAGCTGTAAAGGATTAAACCCGCAACAAAAATAAACTTAAAGGCTGTTTTTAGCAACTTATAAACATTAAGGCTGAAACCTGCAAGTTTGAGGAAACATAAAGGATGTTTTGTGCAATTTACTCTTTTTTAATTACATAGGTTATAAGGTTTAGATAAAAAAGAATGTTTCTATTTATTTTCGATAAAGAGCTTTTGGTTTATACTACAAACAAAAGTTTGGTAGTATAATTAGGGGCGGACCCACCGTTTGGTTAAGGTGGGCGGCCGCTCCCTTTGAAAAAAAAATTTGTGTATATTTTAGGCAAAAAATCCGACCACACCCTTTGAAAATATGGTTGAACACCTCATCCGTACCCCCAACAAATAATTCTGAGTCCGTCATTGAGTATAATTAGACTTAGTTGCCTAAAATAATGTTTCTATTTATTTTCGATAAAGAGCTTTTGGTTTATACTACAAACAAAAGTTTGGTAGTATAATCAGGGGCGGACCACCCTTTGGTCAAGGTGGGCGGCCGCTCCCTTTGAAAAAAAAACGGTGTATATTTTAGGCAAAAAACCCGACCGCACCTCTTGAAAATATGGTTGAATACCTCATTCGTACCCTCAACAAATAATTCCTGAGTCCGTCACGAGTATAATTAGACCTAGTTGTGTTTATGTTGATGGTAAGATGAAGTATGTGGATATAATAAATGGTGATGAGTTCTAATGGAGTTCAATTCTATGTTTAACATGTTGTGCTATTCAGATGACGATGTAAGTGTATTACCATTTTAGAATTCCTGGGCAAAATTTAGATAATGGCCTTAGAGGTCTAGGCACTGATCAAAATTTATGGGGCTGATATATAAAAAGAGGTTAAACATAAATACCCCTTAAATGCAAAGGTTATATTTTTTATGTATAGTGTAACATTCTTTAAAAGCCATTTGCCAGTGCTAGGTGTTTTTACTCGATTGTGTTGATTAACAGAATATATATACTGGTATCATTATTATTAAAATTTATATATGTGTATTAATTTAACTGCTTCATTATTATTCTTTATATAAATTTTTTTAGAAATCAAATACATTTTAAGATACGTATAGAAGTGAAATTGAAAAAATGTGGTATTAAATGGAAGAAAAAAAGGAAGTACGGTCTGCAGAAAATTGGCTTTAATATACATTTTTGGTATGTCATTAATGATAGTCCCATTCCTACCTGTCATGTTATGTATCACACAAGAAATAAATATTTTTATTATGAAATAAATTTGTTTGTGTTATAAGTAATTGTTAGATTTTATTAAGGCAACATTATAAGGGTGAAAAGAGTGGTTACCTATTTTAATAAGGTAAACTCTCAATTCACCCAATCAAATATTGTTATTTTAATTCATCTAAATAAGGTACTAATGCTCAAATATTGGCGGTGGTTTACCAATCTTGAATTAGGTAAACTATTTTTTTTATTTTTTAAGTTATGTTTTAAAATAAAACAAATAAAACATCAAATTTAAAAAAAAGAAAAACCATTACATTTATCTAACTTAAAAAAAACAAAAGATGCATAAAAATTATTTAAATAAAATAATGCAATAATTAAAAAATTAAAAATTACACAGTCAACCATATTTTAAACGGTTTATTTAAAATGGTTTATTAAATAGGAAATTTAGTTTTTTATTAAATAAACGACTATATAGCCGTTACAATCAATTCTTTTTCAATCGGTAAAGCTTCACCGATTTCAACAAAACCCGATCGGTAAAACCTTTGACGTCGGTGTTACCGATCAATAACCCGCTTTACCGAGGTGTTTACCGCACCACTCCATTTTCCACTTTTTTCCTTAAATGTTACCAAATTCAGTGTTACATTTATTAATTACTAAAACTAGCATTTATTGAACATATCTAAAAATTATTATCCTACTACAAATATGTTATAATAAAACTGAGGTCTTTATAGATCTACCATGTACAAAAATTGTGAAATTGTGAACTTACGATTCATCAGGCTATGAAAAGGTTTAATATTTTAAATTTGTTAGACTAAGAAATAGGTATTTCCTGTAATTGTAAGAGCTTATACTTGTGCTACCTTATAATTAGTTTAAATCCTATGTCTGTTCACCATATATAGTTATACTAGGTTATCACCCGGGATTGCTTCCCGGACTCGAAAAAATTACTTGTATTAAAACTCTATATGATCAACAACTTAATTAAAATCATTTTTAGAAGTATGAAACATTAAATGTATTAGCTATAAAAGAGTTAACAATTTTGATAAGATTAAACACGGGTTGTGAACGTATAATAAAAGTTATAAACTTATTAACTGATTATGATTCGTGTTTATAAGTTACTATGTATGAAAAATGATTATAAAAAAAAAGAATAATAAGCTACCGTATTACACACAAAAAGAGCGTTAAAAAATAAACGAATAGAAACCAATACGATACTAATAATAATAAGTTAATAGATGAATGAAAGCTCAAGCTCCGTAAGACAATTTTAGACAGATACTACATGTTTTCAAATAGTCTAATGGAAACAGTAAAAAAACACAAATAATACCGAACACACAACTAAACATATAAATCAAAAACTTTTCTTATTACATGAGTTAAATAATGGAATATTAAATTGATAGTCTAACAGGATAATGACAAATGAGGCGGGTCAACATTTTTTTATAAAGGACCAAGACTTGACAACACAACTCAGATTAAACCCGACAAACCCAGTCCTTCAAGGCTTTATTAACAATCCTTTGGGCCTTCAACTTTTAATCTTTTTTCCCGATCCATAATTTAATTCAGCCGCAATATCTGCAATTTATTTTTATTTTATTTTTTTATAACTGCACTTTATAGATTGTATTTTTAACACATAAAAGGAACCATTGAGCCAAAAGTAACACAGATGGTTCCATTACAACCACTTTGTGAACCCAAGCAAATCCAAAATATGATACTGACACAACTAACCACCTTTTATTATCTAGATTTTTAAAGGTTGCAAACGGTATTCTCAACCATCCCAAACATATATGTAATAAGAAGCTAAATAAAGATAAGAACATGCAGCATGGATTATAGATGAGAATTAAGTTCAAAAAGTCATCGGATCATCATGATGAACTTCTTCATCATGTATGCCTACATGCAGGACTGTCATTTATACATACTTGGGGGTAAATGCACGGTACCCCTGACGCGGAAGGGTTCTCCCTCCCCAAACTAGCTTAGCCCCATAGCTTTCTGGCGGTTACTACCCAGCAGGATTATTCGGGCCGAGCTGGACTCGAACCCGCGTCCTCCCGTTTGGAATAGGTGAGGCTGGTCCACTGGGCTGACACCCCGTGGTTTCATTTATACATACTTAAAATGATACAAAATATATTTTCAACGTCTACAACATACCGATCTCATAAAACTATCTAACATTATACATTGTTGGTCACTATCTCACATCAACAGAATTTAAAAATAAGTTCTTGCTCAGAAGATTATAATCTATGATTATAAAAGACAATTTAAGGCTATATACACAACTAAATTAACTTGAAAATCATCACCAGTTTTTTAACACGAATCATAAAAGTTATATTATTATTGAAAATAAAGCAACCAATAATTATTGCAGCGGCAAAAAAACCAACAATTCAAAGTACAAATTACTAATTCTCATATCAAAGTACGAACAATTGAAACTTCAAGAAGAATCTGTAACACCAAGATTCATTATGGTAAACCTACACTTTGAATAAGATCAAGGCAGTGAGGCATCGATATCATACACTTCATAAAGATTTTTTTCGCTGTTCTGCACATCCTCAACACTCTTCGACTCATTCGTAGTCGTATTATCCGGGATACTTGAGTCATCTACAACGATGTATTTTTTAAGACGTTCAGGAGGCCAAAATTCTGCATAATCCTCGTTTGAGATATAGAAGCCTTCGTCTCAAAGAAATTCCTGTTCCATAAATTAAAAAAATCTGAGATTAAAACGAACAAAATTGGTAGAATTATAACGATTATAGAATAGTAAGATATTACGAAATAATTTTCAACATAGGAAGAATGATGAAGAATAACTCAAAGGATGACAGCCCATCACGCCATTTCTGGATACACACTTATAGCAATCAATTAATCTAGCATCTAGCCTTGTTAAAATGGCGAACAGTACCATCTCAAATGGCAAATATACCATTGTATGAATAGATCCATCTCAAATGGCAAATATACCATTGTATGAATAGATTGAAACATATAATTGATGATAGTATGTAGATTAGTAAACTAATTTATATTAAACCAACCAAAATGAGGCTTTTATAGGAAATGAAGTAGGCCCTGTTTGATCCACTAAAATAGTGGTTTACTTTTATTCTAATCAATTTGATATGGATAAATCGTTCGATATAAATAATAAATATATCATACTTTTTAATATTGTCCAATCATCTAAAACTTACCAAGTATATAGATATGTGATTTTCAAATCTTGAATTATTCAATATCTTAGACTTCGGTTTGACTAAATAAATGATCACAATCACTATTATACATTTTGTCAAAAAGATTATTTCTTTAAAACGAACAAAGGGTGATTTATAATTATGAAATAAATTGAATGTTTGAATTTTATAATAGATAATATATTCTGGTCATAATCTTTTAGACTTTGCAGCAGGTAATGATATTTTGAATTCATATAATAGTGTTAAAAAGACATAGATAAAGAGTAAACTATAGTGAAAAATCTCGTGATTAAGAATATTGCAATAATATTTAACAAATATTTAGGCAAATGCAAAGAGATTCAACATGTATTTATAAAGTGGATTTTATAAATTTCTGAAGATAATGCCAAAATAATTTAAGATTTATCAAATCCATAAATTTGTATTTGAAAATTTGTATTAACAATTTGATTGAAAATTTGATTGAAATTCGATTGGAAGTTTGACTGAAATTGGTTTGGTGATATATTACTACTGATTTAAATGTAAATAACATTTTGCTATTTAAATAGCTGGTATAATTACTAATCAGACAACATCACACATAAAATGAGTTAATATAAAACGTTTTGACCAAGAGTAACAATTACTTACAGAGTTGAAGTTTTAAATCCCATTCGTCTTATCAGAATAATCAATTCACATTAACCACCAACAACTGATTTAATGCTTAAATTTGAATTATTGTGTAAATGAATAAAACTTGAATGATGTTGAGGGACGCACCAAAAATTTAGTATTGGATTAAAAGGCTTTAAATTGAAATGAACAAAAATTGTCATATGTCAAACGTGGCAAGAGAAAAGCAGTAATAATAATTTTAGGCTGTAAATTGTAAAAAAAATATCAAATCTTTATAAAAAAATAAATTATTATGTAATTTAACAATTTTATAAAAAAATATTGTGCATAATAAATCATAGGACAATTACTTTAAATTAAAGTTTTCAGTTTTACATTATATGAGTACGTAAAAAAACAATATATCCATTTAGAAACTTATAGAATGTTAACACAAATATATTAATTATGGTAAATATGTAAAATTCGATTTAAAGTATTTATGGATGATATACGCATAGAAATAAAAAACCTTAAAGATTTGATAACAATATTTTTAATATCTCGTTGTATTATGCCTATGATTTCTTCATCTATAAATTAGGCATTATATTGTCATAATTTGCCTACAAGCCTTTTAGCTTCTCTCCTACTTCCCTACACAAAGGTATTTTAAAAAATACATATACATATTGTTTATATACATTATGAAAGTATTCATATTGATGTACGGACAAATGTATCTTTGATATGTAGTTCACACCATGGTTTATATTCCGTTTGAGTTGGTAATGTTTGAAATTCTAACCAAGCTCGCTGCTAAAGAAATTGATCGGTTCAAATGCGTGTTTAAGGAATGGTACGACGGGCTATCATCTTTTGAGTTTGTTCAGCAACATGCTAGTTATGTTGAACATTACATGGTAATATTTTATTGTTGTCTAATCGGTAGATTAAACTTAAATTAGTATTGACCAGCATTGTTCTTATTGATTTTGTAGGTTTGACATTTTTTGGTGTTAGGATCTTCTCAGAGACCAAGGATTCTTTTATGCTTATATGGATTTGGAATAATTTTTCCATGTAATAAAAGTGGATCATCAGGTACTATATGTGCTACTATATGAACACAAGGAAGCGTAAAGTGATCGATGTTTATGAGGTTGAGGAACTGTCGACTACCTCAAACACTAAAAGTAAGAAGAAGTCGAAGATTGGGGAAGATGTGGAAAAAACTAATGATAAGAATATTATGTTATTGAAGATTAGTAATATTCTAAGTTTGGTTTTATGATTTACTCAAGTTCGGAATTATAGTTGTTTATTTATTTCCAATAGCAAATTCAGTTATGTGTTTTGTTTAATTGGAAACATTTTAAAACGGTTTTCATAGTTAATCTTTATTAAGTTAAATATAAAAGGTTGGATTGATGATAAAAGTTTGATGGATTATATAAATTAATCGACGAATATCTTTAACTTATAAAATTGCAGATAAAGTTAAAACTCAATATATCATAATTTTATATTTATCTCTTATCAAAGTTTTATTTTAAAAATGATACTTCTATTTAACAACAACTAACATTAAAATCAAAATAATGCATATTTTACTAGTAATATTATATGCGGATATTTGGATTGCTTTTCTGAAAAAAAAAAAGAATCTCATCATTACAACCTAAACCTAATGACATTATAAACTTTTGCATAATAATCTATACACTTAAATATTGGAAGGATAGGATTTGAGTATATTACCTTGATAGAAGATCACATCTTCAATCAAAGCTGTTGTCGTCTTCTCTCTGTATGTTGGAGCAACTGAAGGTAACGATTGAAGATCCAATCGATTGTTTACAGTAACTTTTGTATGTTGATGCAACTAAAATTGATCGATATATATGCATTTACATTGTTACTAATATAGGTTGTTGTATGATAATGATATGAGTAATGTATGATTTCACTATTGCATGCAACCCGGACACTTGATTTGGTGTTTTGATTTTGTCATTTTAAGTTTCATTTTTGATGCCATTTAGCAAAATTGTTGATATCCAAGAGATGATAACATAGGCAATGTTTTTATAAAGGTTTTTCAAAGAAGGATTGAGGTTGTATGTTAAAAACAAGATTTTATAGTGAATACATATATTTAAAAACAAAGTATTGAAATAAATTACATTATGTGTGACGCATAAAATATAGATTACTTAATCGGATTGAACAGATCAACAATATATGGGTAACAAAAAAATGCAAAATATTTCAGTATTTTATTGTATCTGAGGCTATAGTATGGAAATCCTAATTTGTGACTTATATTGTCTTTCAGATACAAGCATGAATATATCATTTGTTAAAAATTTGGAAGCACCAGAGTCATTTAACTTGGTATGTTGTATTAATTTAACTGTTTAAATTTCATATCTTTAAAATAAATTGGTAAAACTTGTTGATTTAGGTGGTACCTACTAACATAGTTACGACATTGTGGGGAGATAAATGGAGGTACATGAAGTTGGAATCCACCATGAAAGTGGTAAGATTTGGGTGGTGCGGATTAAAACAGAGATGAAAACCAGTGTTAACAGATGGATGGATTAAGGTTGTTAGGGATCTAAAACTGCCAAAGAGTACATTGTTGCTTTTCGAAACAAAAGGAGAAAAGGCTTTACAAGTATCTTGTTTCATTGACGATGTGTTTAATGATTCGTACTGCACGATTAACCGTTTCGGGCGATTAGGTCTAACAGTACGTATGATTCTTTAGACAAAAAAGTTTTGTATTATTTTGACATTTGTAGGAACGTCCACGATTAGCACGGGAACCTAAATTTGTTATCTATAGTCCGATTAGGCGGAAACTAATGACAAGTTAACCAAATAACAAGAATTACTCATTTAAATGTTGTTTTCATTGATCTAAATTTCAATACATTTGAGAACCGAATCCGACAGAGCTTCGCCGTCTCTGTGCCAAAATCTCTCCAAGTTACAAATGAAATCACCAAGGCACCTATTTATACTAACTCAAGTTCACTGGTGTCACACCCTGACCCGCAGCGGAATAAGAGTCGGGGCATAATTTGGTTATCACCAAAGCTTATGATGTTTACTAATATGTTTATATTTAGTAAATCCAAATTTCATTTCAAAGTTCCAAGTCAAATTCATACAATACAAGGAAAGAAAAAAATTAACTAAACAAATCCATAATCTAAACTGGTTTATTCTTCTAGGCCGCCCTACATGTTTCTTGCTTCAACTTGATCACCTGTATCATGTGTAAAAATGGGAAATTTTGGGTCAACAAAAGTTGGCGAGTGAACCTTGTTTAAAACATTTGTTATTGATTTATTATTTAAATTTAATTTGGGAAAATTGTGCAATAATCATATATGAACAAATGTATGTAAACATAACAATCACAAACCACCTTGCTTAAGCATAAAATAAGAATGACAATGTATAAGTTGGCAACGTCCCGTTCACGCTCATAGGTAATGGGGAACGGACGGCCTATGCTAATGTATGTGAGATCAAGGCTCAATCAAACGGAGCCGATCTTATGTTGGCAACGCCTGGTTCACGCTCATAGTTAATGGGGAACAGCTCACGCTCATAGGTAATGGGGAGCGGCGGCCTATGAAATGTATGTACTGAAATGATAAAATTAATCTAAACTTCAACTACACAAACAATGGATACACATTGAATACACATCTGGTCATGAACATGATGGATGCACAAATGTTTAATTATAATAAATAAATAACGACACATGATACACCCCAAAATGTGATTAAAACGGGGAATTGGTAGAGATTCACTCACATTGGGTGCGTTTGTTTGAAGATGTTGAATGCGCACGAGTTTAGGGAATTGATCGACGAGAGACAACTAACAAAATAAATAACGAAAAGGTACGGTAAGTATGTGGATTTTTATTAACTATTTTATTAGGATTTTTGTTATAATTTTGTGAGTTTAAGGCTACTTTCTGACTTTGAAAACGTTATTTGTAAGTATTTTTAATTGATTTTTAAATTAAATAAATAAATAAAAATAAATAAAAAAAATGTTGACTTTGACCGTTGACCGTTGACCGGTTCGTATGTGTTATTGTGTGCTCTGGGTGAGGCTCGAACCCGAGACCTCCCGTACGCGTGCACGCAGCTCTACCAACTGAGCTACGTGTCTAACCCGAAATAATTCTGTTTTTAATTATACTTATATACTATTTAATTTAATCCGAAAATTATTTATTTTTAAAAAGATTTTAAACGTATCGGATCGGTGCTGACCACAGGTCTCGAACACGGGACCTGTGGGTTGGCGTACACACATTCCACCGCTGGACTGTGTGTCTCGCCTGGTTATTAACTTGGTTTTTATTATACTTAACACGGTTTGTGAGTCAACACGGTTCAGTTAAAAAGGCAAATTTTTATCTCGAGAGAGTAAAGCTGGGACCGGACTCAAACTCGCGTCGTATGTGTGTTTGTTGCACACAGTCCACCGCTGGACTGTGTGTCTAACCCGTTAATTATACCGATTTTAATTAATCTTATGATACACCCAACTTCGTCTTCTTCGTTAGATTTTTACCCAGAAAAACAAGGTCCGACTGTTTGGTCTTGTTTATGCCTTATCTGGTTTTTAAACTTTATAAGAAACTTAAAGGTAACGAATGGAGAGGGTTTGGGAGAAAAAGATATACCGATCAGGGATGTTCACAGAATTCCGGCAGAGTCCGTCAGTTCTGAAAGTGAACTTCGGCTGTCGACATCAAATAACAAACTCTGTTCGATTATTACGAAGTTGAGATACTTAACTAAAGTTTAATAGGAGTTGGAAAGATCATACCAGCTCTCAGTGTGATTTCGGAAGTTTCAGAAAATTTCCGGCGAAGGTGGGGATTTCGACGAACGTTGACTGGGATTGCTTCTGATGGTGGAGTTGTGTTAGTGACAGATTATTCGAATGATTGAAACAGAAAGGGGTTGAAAGAATTACCGTGTGGATGTGAGTCTCGGTTTTCCGGCGACTTACAGATGTTTTCCGGCGATTGAATTTTCGTCGAGAAGAGATGCGATTTGTGAGCGAAAAGGTTTCCGGTGGATTGTGGGTGAATTTATAGGGTAGTATCGAGATGTATGGGGTCTGAATTCGGTCTCAATTCGAAGTCAGCCGTTCTCCGGCGGTTATGACTGATGTCGCGGGTTCAGACGTCGGTTATAACCGTCGTTAGAGTTAATTCTTCGGTTATCTTGAACGGAAACGTAAATTATCGGCGAAGTCGTCGGGATTTCCGACGACTGCTATTTGGGCGCGTTTTGACTGAGTTTAACTTCCGCGATTCATCTTTTTAATTAATTGATTTGGAATATTAACAAACAATCAAAGTGGCGGAGTGGTTGATGGTGTGAAGGTTTAGTCTTTGGGAATTTCCGGCTGACCCGGGTTCGACTCCCGGCAGCCGGTTTTCCTTTTTAATTAATTTATTTTTATTTTTTTACAATTATAATTTATATCATCTAATTTGTTTATTAATTATGTATCGTTGAAAATTAAAATAAGCCATAAATGAACAACAAGAATTTAAAATTGATTGTTCGGTTATTAAACGAAGCGGGTTTCGAAAACCCGTTTTTCGACAAATGTTACAGTATCCCCTACTTTTAGAAATTTCGTCCCGAAATTTAAGTAGTGGTAGTTACAGGAAAAAGGTGTGGGTATTTCTCGCGCATTGAGTCTTCACGTTCCCAAGTAAACTCAGGCCCTCGTTTCGACTCCCAGCGTACCCTGACAATTGGGATGCGGCTTCTTCTTAAACGTTTTTCCCCGAAGTCCATAATTTCTACTGGTCTTTCAATAAAGTGCATAGATTCATCGACTTGAATGTCTTCTAGAGAAATATGGAGATTTTCATTGGCGAGGCACTTCTTCAAGTTCGATACGTGGAACGTGGGATGGATTCTGTTGAGTTCTTCCGGTAGGTCAAGCTTGTAGGCTACAGGTCCTACCCTTTCGAGTATCTTGAAAGGACCTACGTAACATGGTGCTAGCTTGCCTTTTTGGCCAAAGCGAACTACTCCCTTCCACGGCGATACTTTTAAAAGTACTTGATCTCCAACGTTAAACTCCAAAGGCTTTCGTCGCTTGTCAGCATAGCTCTTTTGACGACTTTGTGCCGCTAAAAGGTTGTTTCGGATTTGATGAATCTTGTCAGTTGTTTCTTGTATTAATTCTGGACCGGTGATTTGAGCTTCTCCAATTTCGTGCCAACATATTGGTGATCAACACTTACGACCATATAATGCTTCAAAAGGTGCCATGCCGATACTTGAATGAAAGCTGTTGTTGTACGAAAATTCAACTAATGGTAGGTGAGCGTCCCAATTCCCTTTGAAGTCTATGACACATGCCCGAAGCATGTCTTCAAGAGTTTGAATGGTGCGTTCAGATTGACCATCAGTTTGGGGATGATAAGCGGGTGCTGAGATCTAATCGTGTACCCAAAGCGGCTTGTACAGCTTGCCATGTTCGTGAAGTGAAACGACCATCACGATCTGATATAATGCTTAACGGTACACCATGACGGCTTACGATTTCACTGATGTAGATGCGAGCTAGTTTCTCATTTTTGAAGTCTTCGCGAATCGGAATGAAGTGAGCTGATTTTGTAAGACGATCAATGATTACCCATATTGTGTCGTACCCACCAGGAGTGCGAGGTAACCCGGTAATGAAGTCCATGGTTATATTTTCCCACTTCCATACGGGTATTTCAGGTTGGACCAGAAGTCCTGAGGGTCTTTGGTGTTCAGCTTTCACTTTTGAACAGGTAAGGCACTTGGAAACAAAAACAGCAATATCCTTCTTCATGCCAGGCCACCAGTAGGTGTATCGAAGGTCCTGATACATCTTGTCGGCTCCTAGATGTACGGAGTATCGGGTCTTGTGAGCCTCTTTCATAAGAGTATCGCGAAGGTTGTTGTGATCAGGAATCCATATGCGATCTAGATAATACAGAATGCCGTCAGATTTCGTTTCGAGTTTAAGTTCTGCTCCACAAGATAACTCATTGCGTATGTCGTATTCTGTTATGGAAACATGTTGAGCTTCTCGGATTTGGTCTTTGATGTTGGTCATGATTTGCGAACATAGAAGGCGAATAGAGTTCGCATAACCTTTTCGACTGAGTGCATCGGCCACCACATTTGCTTTGCCAGGATGATACCGAATTTCGCAGTCGTAGTCGTTAAGAAGTTCGACCCATCTTCGTTGCCTCATATTCAACTCCTTTTTGTTAAAGATATGTTGGAGGCTCTTGTGGTCAGTGTAAATCTCACACTTGGTACCATAGAGGTAATGTCTCCATATCTTAAGAGCGAACACAACGGCTCCAAGTTCTAGGTCGTGAGTAGTGTAGTTCTTCTCATGAGTTTTGAGCTGCCTAGAAGCATAGGCTATCACTTTTCCCCTTTGCATTAAAACACAGCCTAATCCCTGTCCTGATGCGTCGCAATACACTACAAAGTCATCGCTGTCACACCCCGACCCGCAGCGGAAAAGGTGATCGGGGCATGATTGGGTTATCATCAAAGCTCATGACATCTATTAAGCGTTTCATATTCATTAATACAAATTAAATGGAAATTTACAATGATTGCTACAACATAATCTAACTAACAATCTAACTTCTTTGTTCTCTTCTAAGGCATATCCTATGTTATCCTTGCTTCAACCTGTTCACCTGTATCATGTGTAAAAAGGTTTTTGGATCAACATAATGTTGGCGAGTGAATCCTATGGAAAACATTTTAACAATTTATTTAAATTGATTATGAAATATGTGCACAACCAAACATGAGTAAAATTAGATGTAACTTGATCAATAATCATAAGATGTTAAATGAAACACTCATGAACAATAATGGAACAATTAAAGGCACGCGATGCTCAACTCGTCTCTCACGAGGAACTGAGGGGCCTGATGAATGAATTGCATAAACATGATAATATGAATAACACAACTACAAACAATATAAACTCAATGATACACACATGAACAATAATGAAATTGATATGAAGCACGCGATGTTCTACTCGTCTCCCACGAGGAACTGATGGGCTTAATGTATGAGTTTCATATGACTTGACAAATGGCAATAAGTAAATCACAACAATAAAAACAATCTAAGTTTAAGTCATGATGTGGTATGGCACAAGTTTAAATAAATAAATTAATTAATTTCATAACACATGACACACCCCAAAACGTATAATTTAAAAGGGGGAATTATAAGATTCACTCACAGTGGGTGCGTTCGGTTGATGACGTTGAATGCACGCGAAGTGGTTTTAACCACGGGTGAGGTTTAACCTAGATAAATCGCATTATGGTTTGGTAAGTAAACGGATTTTATTAAACTATTTTAATAGGATTGTTGGGTGTATTTTTATGAGTTTGAGGCTATTTTCTAACCTTAAAAATGTTAATTTTAAATATTATATAATTGATTTTAATTAAAATAATTAAATAAAAATAATAAAAAAATATTTTATTTTTTGCTACAGTTGACTTTGACCTGTTGACTTTGACTGGCGTTGACCGGTTCGAGGCATATTGTTGTGCGCTGGGTGAGGCTCGAACCCGAGACCTCCCGTACGCGTGCACGCAGCTCTACCAACTGAGCTACGTGTCTAACCCGTTATATATCCGATTTTAATTTCATATATACATTAATTAAAATTAACAGAAAATCATTTTTATTTTAAAAACAGTTTAAGCGGACCGGTCTTGCACTCCACAGGTCTCGAACCCGGGACCTGTGGTTTAATCTAACACACAGTCCACCGCTGGACTGTGTGTTCAACATGTTATATCATTCGATTTTTATTATACTTAAATACTATTTATTTATTTCCTTTTCTGCCTTAATTAAAAAGAGGAGATAATTGTCCGAGTCGGTGCTGAAGACCGGACTCGAACTCGTGACCTGTGATAAACAAACACACAGTCCACCGCTGGACTGTGTGTCTAACTTGGTTATTATTCCGGTTATTAATATACTTAACATATATCTAAGGCGACTCCGGTTCAGTAAACAAAAAATGGATTTTATTAAGGCAGCGTGTGTGAAACGGGAATCGAACTCGAGACCTTTGCATGTTTAACGTTTTATGTGCACACAGTCCACCGCTGGACTGTGTGTCTAACCCGATTACTAAGTTGATTTTAATTATACTTATAATATAACGAAATACATCGTCTTCTTCATCAAGGTTGAACCAGAATTCGGAAATCGACGGGTTCAAAGTTTTTATCGGTTTGATAGTGTTTTACAGTTCATTACGGTGAGATAAATGTGAAAAAGGAAAAGAAATTGGGCGGAGAAAGTATACCGACAGGACTCTCTGTTTTCCGGCAGAACTCCGGCGACAGCAATCAACTCCGGCGTCAGGTGTCTTGCAGCAGCGAGTCTCCGGAAAGCTTGGAAAGAGTATGGGTATCTCCGGGATAAGCTTCAGGGGCTCAGTGAGGTTCAGAAATAAGAAAGTCGGTTTTCCGGCGATGAGCAGGGAAATTCCGGCGAGTGGAATTACGCCGAGAAAAGCTGTGATTTTGAGCGAAAGTGTTTGTCGTGGGTTGTGGGTGAACTTATAGTGCAAATCATTGAAGAATCTGGTCTGAATTCCGACTGTATTCGTTTATTTAAAATTTCCGGCGGTTTTGAAAAGTGTCGCGGACTTCAAACATCGGTTATAACCGATGTCTGGTTAATGGTTTACGTTATAACGTAAATCGTAGTTAAGACTCGCGAGTTTACCGGGATTCCGACGACTGAACTGATTGGGCGCCGGTTTTTGAATTCGTAACGACACTTTATCAATTAAATGATTCTACTAGATAACAAACAAAGCAGTTGGCGCAGTGGTTTGTGTGTGAGGTGATAAGTCACTGAGTGACTCGGTACAGACCCGGGTTCGAAACCCGGCAGATGCATAATATTTTTATTTTGCGATTTTTGACAGTTTTTCAAAAACTAAATATATATTCCCGTATAATAATTGATTACGGATCGTTTAAAAATATTTTGGGCATTTAATTCGCAACGAAAATTTTGACTGACTGTTCGGTTGATAAACGGAGCGGGTTTGGTAAATCCGTTTTTTGACGGATGTTACAATCGCAACCTTCGGGGAGGGTGAGGATAGGAGCGTCACAAAGCTTTTGCTTAAGGGTTTGGAAGGCTTCTTCTTGTTTAGGTCCCCATGCGAAGGGTTTTCCTTTATGTGTCAAAGCCGTGAGTGGTACAGCGATACGAGAGAAATTCGATATGAAACGACGATAGAAACCAGCTAACCCAAGGAAAGATCGTACTTCGGTTGGGGTACGTGGCGCTTGCCACTCTTGTACTGCTTTGATTTTTGCGGGGTCGACATGAATTCCCTTGTCATTGACGACATGACCAAGGAACTGTACTTCTTTTAACCAAAATTCGCACTTGGAGAATTTAGCGTAAAGCTTTTCGGTCTTCAAGAGTGTGAGGATGAGTCGAAGGTGTCGTTCATGATCAGTCTTAGACTTTGAGTAAATGAGAATGTCGTCGATGAAGACTATAACAAAGCGATCAAGATAGGGTTTACAAACTCTGTTCATTAAGTCCATGAAGACGGTTGGGGCGTTGGTTAGACCAAATGGCATAACCATGAATTCATAGTGACCATATCGAGTTCGGAAGGCGGTCTTTGGAACGTCTTCTTCATGTACTCTGAGTTGGTGATAGCCGGAACGAAGGTCGATCTTTGAAAAACAAGTGGCACCCTGGAGTTGATCTAGAAGATCATCGATGCGAGGTAACGGATAGCGATTTTTGACCGTTAATTTGTTGAGTTCCCTGTAATCGATACACATGCGAAAAGTCCCATCTTTCTTCTTTACAAACAGAACAGGTGCACCCCAAGGCGATGAGCTAGGACGTATGAATCCCTTGTCGGTCAGTTCTTGCAATTGACTGGCCAGCTCTTGCATCTCGGATGGGGCTAACCTATAAGGAGATTTCGCGACGGGTGTAGCGCCAGGTATAAGGTCGATGCGGAATTCGACTTCTCTCTTGGGAGGAAGTCCGGCGATGTCGTCGGGAAAAACTTGCGGGAATTCCTTCACTACGGGTATATCTTCGAGTTTCTTCTCTTTGCCTCCCTTCTTGACAACGTGTGTTAGAAATGCTACATAATTCTTGCGGAGATATCTTCGGGCTTGAAGACAGGACATCAGCTTGAGTCCTTTCGAAGGGGTTTCCCCAAAGATTCGTAGAGTTTGACCGTCTGCAAGAGGAATGCGAATGAACTTCTCACGGCATACTACTTCAGCCTGATGTTGGCTGAGCCAGTCCATGCCGATTATAATGTCATAACTTCCCAACTTCATAGGAATGAGGTCAACAGAAAAATCGTGATCGTTTAGAGTAAAGGTGCAGTTTCGGATAATGGAGTTTAATGAGACCGGTTTTCCGTCAGCAACTTCCACCGTTATGGATTTCATAAGTTCGACACGAGTTTGCTTGAGGATGGGTTCGAATTCTAAGGACACAAAACTCTTATCCGCGCCAGTATCAAATAACACGGATGCATAACTACCATTGACGAGAAACGTACCGTTAACCACGTTGTTGTCGGCCCTAGCTTGGTTGGCGTTGATGTTAAATGCTCTTCCTCTAGCAGGTGGAGGAGCTTGGTTAGCTTGGTTCACCGGATTCGCTTGAGCTTGAGCATGTATGATGTTCACCAAGCGTGGACACGTGTTTCTAAAGTGGTTTGGGTCACCACAATTATAGCAAGCCCGCATGGGTTGCATCATGGGGTAGTTGGGTTGATAATAGGTTTGGGTTGTATGTTGTGTAGGTGGTGGTAGTAGGGGTTGTTGGGTTTGACCCATTATTTGATGGTGGGTTTGAGTTGTGGGTTGGTTGCGGTTCATTCGTTGCAGTGAGCGGCAGGCTTGGATGGTGTGACCTGCACGGCCACAGCCGGTGCAGTATTGACAGGGTATTCGGGGGAGTGATGGTATTGGCAACGGGTGCACTTTGGGTAAGGGCCAGAGTATTGCCTTTTGTATTGTGCGGTTGAAGGAGTAACTTGTGTGATGGGTGCAGCAGGGATAGGGAAATTTGTTTGAGTGACGGCAAAATTTCTGGTATTTCGTTTCCTCTTGTTTGAAAATTTTGAGGATGAGGTGGGGTGGTTGGAAGTTTGGCCCTCAACGGGAGCTTTCTTTTTCTCCTCTTTGAACTTACCGTTTCTGATGCGGTTCTCGGTAAGTTCGGTGGCTAATTCCATGGCGGCTTCGAGGGTTGCAGGCGAAGTGCTGAGGACTGAGTCCTGAATCTTCGAGGGAAGGCCTCGAATATAGTGTTCCACCAAACGGTACACGGGGATGAACAAGTTAGGAACCATCTGGTTCAGCTCAAGAAATCTTTTGTTGTAGGAAGTGTGATCCCCTTCCTTTTGCTTCAGCGAGTGAAATTCGTCTTCCAACTTCTTGAGTTCGCTTCTCGGGCAGAAGCGTTTTGTCATTACTTCCCTCAACTCTTCCCAAGTTAAGGCCATCGCGTCTTCTACTCCTCTCTTACCCTTCTCGGTGTTCCACCAGGTCAGGGCTACCCCAAATAATCTCCCGGTTGCGTAACGTACCTTGCGATCCTCGGGACAATCGCAATTTAGGAAAGTGTTTTCCATTTCCTCAAACCAGTGGAGGAGAGCGGTGACACCTTCGGTCCCTTCGAACTTTGGGGGATCGCAAGACTTGAAGTGCTTGTAGGAGCACTTCTTGGAGGAGGGGTTGTCGATGTTTTGATCCTCTTGATTTGGTGGGTTGACAGGATTTGCAGTGAGAGCTTGCTGAACTTGAACTACAATATCAGGAAGTACTGCGGCCATTTGTTTTGCTATTTGAGTGGCCAAGCGTTCGTTTGACCTTCCTGACTTTCGTCCTCCACGTAGCTGCCTACCCGACATCTACAGGAATATACATAGGAAGATGGTGAGTTTATGGAGTGTTTAGGGGTCATGTGTCTAAAAATAAAATGAAATTAACATAAATATCAATAATGCAACCACATCCATAGGATGTCTTGGGTTAGCTCATGTTGGGCCTCAAATGTCCCCCCATACCTTCACCTGTATAGTCATGTGGGCCCCCATGACTATTGGCTTGGTAGGATTCACATTAGTATTGGCGATTTAACACTCGCATGACCCGAATGAAAACCACAAAATATGTTACAAGATGTATGGTCGGAATGTGCCCAGGTGTAGGCACAATGACAACTCAAAGTGGGGTTAGCTCACACGACGTTTGGTATAGCATGCTTTGGCCTAATAGGTACTTCGTACTCTCATCGTTAGTCCCCAGGTAGGCAAACTGGTCCTTTATTTTGGATTTATACGAATGCCAAGCCTAGACAGGACGTTCCGACTACAGGTACTGGTACCCTTCCAGTTACTACATGCCCGTCATGAGAACTCACTTTGATGAGATTTGAAAATACAAAAATCATTGTAAAGCAATCATGAAAATGATGTGGTGTGTGCTTTCATGGATATGATATGTTGTAAGAATAGGGTTCATGATAAGCATTATATGATAATATATACTTATGAACATGCTTGCATAACATTGAATGTAACAACAAACATAAAGCATATAAACATCATGAATTTTGCATGTAACACACAAAAATTTAAAATTTCTAAGCAACTATAGTATAGGCTCTAAGGGTCTAATAACCTATCCTATATCCCTATAGTCATGGCTCTGATACCAATCTGTCACACCCCGACCCGCAGCGGAATAAGAGTCGGGGCATAATTGGGTTATCACCAAAGCTCATGATGTTTACTAATATGTTTCATATTTATTAAATCCAAATTACATTTCAAAGTTCCAAGTCAAATTCATACAATACAAGGAAAGAAAAAAATTAACTAAACAAATCCATAATCTAAACTGGTTTATTCTTCTAGGCCGCCCTACATGTTTCTTGCTTCAACTTGATCACATGTATCATGTGTAAAAATGGGAAATTTTGGGTCAACAAAAGTTGGCGAGTGAACCTTGTTTAAAACATTTGTTATTGATTTATTATTTAAATTTAATTTGGGAAAATTGTGCAATAATCATATATGAACAAATGTATGTAAACATAACAATCACAAACCACCTTGCTTAAGCATGAAATAAGAATGACAATGTATAAGTTGGCAACGTCCCGTTCACGCTCATAGGTAATGGGGAACGGACGGCCTATGCTAATGTATGTGAGATCAAGGCTCAATCAAACGGAGCCGATCTTATGTTGGCAACGCCTGGTTCACGCTCATAGGTAATGGGGAACAGCTCACGCTCATAGGTAATGGGGAGCGGCGGCCTATGAAATGTATGTACTGAAATGATAAAATTAATCTAAACTTCAACTACACAAACAATGGATACACATTGAATACACATCTGGTCATGAACATGATGGATGCACAAATGTTTAATTATAATAAATAAATAACGACACATGATACACCCCAAAATGTGATTAAAACGGGGAATTGGTAGAGATTCACTCACATTGGGTGCGTTTGTTTGAAGATGTTGAATGCGCACGAGTTTAGGGAATTGATCGACGAGAGACAACTAACAAAATAAATAACGAAAAGGTACGGTAAGTATGTGGATTTTTATTAACTATTTTATTAGGATTTTTGTTATAATTTTGTGAGTTTAAGGCTACTTTCTGACTTTGAAAACGTTATTTGTAAGTATTTTTAATTGATTTTTAAATTAAATAAATAAATAAAAATAAATAAAAAAAATGTTGACTTTGACCGTTGACCGTTGACCGTTGACCGGTTCGTATATGTTATTGTGTGCTCTGGGTGAGGCTCGAACCCGAGACCTCCCGTACGCGTGCACGCAGCTCTACCAACTGAGCTACGTGTCTAACCCGAAATAATTCTGTTTTTAATTATACTTATATACTATTTAATTTAATCCGAAAATTATTTATTTTTAAAAAGATTTTAAACGTATCGGATCGGTGCTGACCACAGGTCTCGAACCCGGGACCTGTGGGTTGGCGTACACACATTCCACCGCTGGACTGTGTGTCTCGCCTGGTTATTAACTTGGTTTTTATTATACTTAACACGGTTTGTGAGTCAACCCGGTTCAGTTAAAAAGGCAAATTTTTATCTCGAGAGAGTAAAGCTGGGACCGGACTCGAACTCGCGTCGTATGTGTGTTTGTTGCACACAGTCCACCGCTGGACTGTGTGTCTAACCCGTTAATTATACCGATTTTAATTAATCTTATGATACACCCGACTTCGTCTTCTTCGTTAGATTTTTACCCAGAAAAACAAGGTCCGACTGTTTGGTCTAGTTTATGCCTTATCTGGTTTTTAAACTTTATAAGAAACTTAAAGGTAACGAATGGAGAGGGTTTGGGAGAAAAAGATATACCAATCAGGGTTGTTCACAGAATTCCGGCAGAGTCCGTCAGTTCTGAAAGTGAACTTCGGCTGTCGACATCAAATAAAAAATTCTGTTCGATTATTACGAAGTTGAGATACTTAATTAAAGTTTAATAGGAGTTGGAAAGATCATACCAGCTCTCAGTGTGATTTCGGAAGTTTCAGAAAATTTCCGGCGAAGGTGGGGATTTCGACGAACGTTGACTGGGATTGCTTCTGATGGTGGAGTTGTGTTAGTGACAGATTATTCGAATGATTGAAACAGAAAGGGGTTGAAAGAATTACCGTGTGGATGTGAGTCTCGGTTTTCCGGCGACTTACAGATGTTTTTCGGCGATTGAATTTTCGTCGAGAAGAGATGCGATTTGTGAGCGAAAAGGTTTCCGGTGGATTGTGGGTGAATTTATAGGGTAGTATCGAGATGTATGGGGTCTGAATTCGGTCTCAATTCGAAGTCAGCCGTTCTCCGGCGGTTATGACTGATGTCGCGGGTTCAGACGTCGGTTATAACCGTCGTTAGAGTTAATTCTTCGATTATATTGTACGGAAACGTAAATTATCGGCGAAGTCGTCGGGATTTCCGACGACTGCTATTTGGGCGCGTTTTGACTGAGTTTAACTTCCGCGATTCATCTTTTTAATTAATTGATTTGGAATATTAACAAACAATCAAAGTGGCGGAGTGGTTGATGGTGTGAAGGTTAAGTCTTTGGGAATTTCCGGCTGACCCGGGTTCGACTCCCGGCAGCCGGTTTTCCTTTTTAATTAATTTATTTTTATTTTTTTACAATTATAATTTATATCATCTAATTTGTTTATTAATTATGTATCGTTGAAAATTAAAATAAGCCATAAATGAACAACAAGAATTTAAAATTGATTGTTCGGTTATTAAACGAAGCGGGTTTCGAAAACCCGTTTTTCGACAAATGTTACAACTGGTGAGAGACTAAGTTCGGGCGAACTTGACCCAGTTAAGTTCGGTCGAACTTGACTTCACACACACCATTACCAGCGAACTTGGCTCCAACTCACTTAAATACGCCTCGTTTCTAACAGATTAAGCCCTATTCACTCAGACTCAATACAAAATGACGTAGGCAACAGACATATGCATCAACAGACTCCCTCTTGGATGTTGCCGTAGTCATTGACTTTTAAAATCTTCTGAGTCTTTCGATCTTTAGTTCTTGAATAACCTTTAATATCTTGTTCTTTATATCTTCTTCCTCTTTCTTGAGCTTTGTCTTGATAATACTTTAATCAACATGCTCCCCTTTGCTTTAAGCTCTCCCCTTGCTTTAAGCTTTCCGAAATCTTCAATCTTTGCTTTATCAGTTCCCCCTCAATCTTTAATTCCTGTCTAAATACTTTCTGTCATTCAAATAAATATTTCATATTCAAACTTTGAAATTTTGTACCATCAACATTTCAATTTTCAATCTACACTTTTAATCTTTTTCAAAACTTTAGTTATTCAAGTTCAAATTAATGACCTTGAATACTTTTAATATTTAAGCCTTTGTTCACTTAAAAGAATTTTCAAATATGAAATCCACTTAGTTGACCAAGTCCAAGTTAATGACCTTGGTTAACCAATTTCATTTACCGAGTCCAAGTTAATGACCTCGATTTGAAACCGTTGTGACTAAACCAATGTTTTTCCTCAATTTTAAAGTTTCAACTTAATGACTTTTTAACACTTTTTGATAATTTTTGTTTTTTACACAGATGTCATCAAGACTTTCACCATTAAAGCACCTTTACCAGACTTCTAAGAACCGTTCTCCATCATTGGCTCGTTGAAACTAATTAAGAAACAAAATCTTTTTGGATTTTTAAAAAGTTTATGCTAAAACACACTGAAAATCTTTTTGATTTTTTAACTGTAAAGCAATTAAAGAAAATAAACTATGTACAAACATATTTACAGACATATTTTTGTGAATTCGTGTCTAAGGATCATATCAGTTGTACAAGACATATCACCAGTACCGTTGACCTTTAGATGACTTTAAATTATAAACTCGTTTACCTAGATTGTCGATATGTTTATCCACTTAAACTTCGACACATTTCTCAATTGTTCCGAGATATGTTAGGTATGAATTATGAAACTTGACTTAACTATGGTTCCCATCTCAGAATATACTCCCGTATCAAGATTCCCTAGATTTCATCTTACAGGTGAGTATAGCGTAACTGATATCTGTATTTGGGTTGTGTGAGACCTTGAGAGCTCAGGTTAGTACTACCGTACAGACAAAGAGATGAAGGCTCGTCTTTAAGGTGTGTTCCACTTAAGGAATCTTTTAAGCACTGCAAATGATTAGATCTTTCGATACTATTCAAGTTTTGCATGCTATTTTGGGGGTTTTAGCAAAAGCATTATAGAAGTTCTAGGCTATTGCTTCCGCAAAATCAGAAGAACTTGTATAATACCCCAGATATCAATCATCTATAAAGACCCCGTATCTCAGAATCAGGCAATCTCTCAAACGAAATTTCGGGTACTAAGTCCATATATACGAGATATGTTAATTCACAAGATTAAGCAGTTGTAAAATTTAGTTTATATCTCGGAAACAAGTTACTGAACGTGTAAAGCCTATCGACACATCCACAGTAAGACTTGTTTATCACTTTTAGAAATTTACAATTCTTTAGCATATTGTGATAGTCCACTGATGTACTATCATTTCCTTTTTGACCATCAAATAATTTTTGACTTTTTCAATTTTTTGAACTTTTTGAATTTTTCAAATGTTTTTCAATTTTCAACTTTTTCATATGTTTTTTATTTTTCTAAAATTTTTCTTACTCCCCCTAAAATCAAAAACATATTTTTGGATTTTAGATTTTAAAAAATACTGTTCTAAAAAGATAACAAACCAATGTAGATCACGAAAACTCGTCGTCCGATCCTACTTCCAACATCTGTATCTGCACCTGTTCAACAGACAGATCCATTAATATTTCTTTTAACATGAAAGCATACATGGTTATAAAATCAGTATTTCGTTCGATGGTGTGGATTTGCACAATTTCATTTTGACAAATTTTCCTTTTTCAACTTTCTCCTTTTCTCAAAAAGATTTAAGATTTTACCATTTCTGAATAAGTTAAGTAACATGAAGCTCCACTATCCAGATATAACTTTGACAAAGTGGATCTTTTGGAACTCCTGTACACAAAGCAACTATTTGAATGAGGAAACCCAAACCTTTTTGGTTTTGGGTTTGACATGATAAGAATCATAAACACCTTCAAAATCATCATCATATTCAAAATCATCATCAAACATTTCGTCCAATGTCGATTCTGAAAACATTTTGAACTTTCTTTCTTTGTCTGTTTAATTACTGACTCGGTTGATTTAACATTTTCAATTTTGTCAGCAATAGACTTTGGTTTTTCAGATGATGAAAACTTTTTCTTAGCAACCCAGGATTGTAGCTTGCTTCTCGCTTTCTTGATATAGAATCTAGAATCTTTGTTTTCATTAAATTTTGAAGTTTCTCCTTTTTCAAAAATTGAGTTTTCAAATTTCGAACCAATTTTAGGTTTCACTTCGCATTTAGATTCATAGTTTCTATTTGATTCTGTGACAGATTTCACAATCTCTGGTTGGTTTTGCTTTTCATTTTTTGACACATTTTTCCTTCGTGGAAACACAGGCTTTAATTCAAACACTTGCGAGCAATGTGACGAACAGTATTGCATTTAAAGCAAGTCCAATTATCAGAAGCATGTCCACTAGTGGGTTTTACTCCACTTGTGGATTTGGTCTTAGCCTTGTCCCGAAGTTCTTTCTCTTTTTTGAATTCATCATTCGATTTCTTAACGATCATACCTTCTTCTTGAACCGTATTTGTCCCATACATAAACCTTATGTTTTTACCTTTGTACTCATGGAATGGCAACTTCTGATTCCTCCTCGGCTCTTCTTCATTTTCCTCCAAACCCAATCCTGTTCTCCTGTTCTCAGGAAAATCACCACCAAACTTTCGATAATTGTTAGCATTCCTTTTGGGTTTCGAGTAAAATCTTTTCTCATTTTTCTCAAGATCATCTGATGAAACTTCTACAAGCTTGAAAATTTTATCAAGTTGATTCTCTTTCACGTTCCGAATTGGAAAACAATCATCGAAGTATAATCTATCAGATTCCTTAATCTTGTACATGACAACATTAGGATCATCACTTAGATCATATTCTGATGATGTATCGTCATCTTCAGATTGCGATTCCGAGTTGTTCGAACTTGATTTGGCGCTTTCAGAGTTGCCTTCATCAGAATCATTTCCTAACACATTTTTTACCACTGCTTCATTGTCATCATTTGATTTCGTAAAGTCTACGTCAATGTTCTCAGACAATTTATCTTTCATTTCTGATAAAAGTAATATATTAAATGCCTTTTCAATCTAATCATCTTTCTTGCAGGAATAACTTGCAAGAAGTGGTGGAGGAACACTTCCGTATTTTTTACGATTTGATTTATCATCATTTTTCTCCGATTTAATCGTAGGAAGAATGTGATCAATGACATAAGCATTTGTGGTGTAACTTTTCAGCAATTGTCTTACCCTTTCTATTTCTATCTTTATGTCATGAAGCCCACACTTTGTTTCGGCAATAGTATTAATGTACATGTTAATTGCTTTTTGTTTTTCAATTACTGTGGCATTTAACATCTTTACATTAGCACTGAGTTCAAGATTAGCTTTTTCGACATTTTTATATGTGCTTTTCATTTTGTCATAAGCTTCTTTCATTGTTCTGTAATCATAACGAAAATTTTCGTTGTGTACAGTCATTTCTCTTATGACTTTGACCTTTTCAATACAAGACTCACAAGGATTTGCGCACTTTGTGCAAGGTTTTTCAACCTCCACAACCTTCACAACTTCCTTTTCAAACAAACTTACCTCAGATTTTACCTTTTCGGCTTCTGATCTCAATGTTTCTTGCCTTTGCATCTCAAGATAAGTTATTTCTTCTTCCTCAGCTCTCTGCATATATCCTTCCAGAATGGCATTTTCCAAAGCAGCATCAACATACGATGTCTCAGATTCATCCACTACCTCTGCCATCATAGCACATCAGTTTTCTTTCTGATGTATCTGTTCCAGTCAAAACCATCTTCTTCATGAGTAACAACAAGAGCTTGTTCGGTTGTCTTTGCAAATTTATCTTCGACTTCGACTTGTGTTCTCTTTGGATATGGCTTATATTGAAGAGCTTTCTTGTAATACTCATTGTTACTGCCGAAAGGATTTTGGTTTCCACCTGCTTCTTGATTGTTGCATTCACGTTTGAAGTGCCCCTTTTGTCGACACATGAAGCATGTGACTTTTGACTTGTCAAATCCAAGCTTGTGATTTGAATTGCCAATATCCCTTCCAGTGAGTGCCACAAACTTAGTAACTCTTCTGATGATAGATGCTAGATTCCATTTTATATCCATCAGCTCCAACTCTTCTTCGTTCACCTGATCGTAATCCTCGGCGGTCATTTCCGGATTACCGATTTTTCCAGCCACAAGACTTTCATATGATTCTAGAACAGTTGCAAGAAGAGCTATGTGCTGTTTGGCCACCTTTTCAGGAAATACATTCTTCAAATCGACTGTTATGTTGCACTGGAAAACATTTGAATCAGAACTAGATTGATTTGTCTGATGCGAGTAATTGTTCTGATTTTGGAATGAAGAACTTGAACTAGCACTTGTATATCCAGCATATGGAGAACTCTGATTTGAAGAAGAATTCATATTTGCACTAAATGTTGTTTGAATTTTTGGACTTTGAATCGGAGTATCTTGAACACCTCCTTTGTAATAAACACCGACATCTTGAACAATATTAGCATTCTTAGATTTTGCAATCTTCATCAACTCCATTTCATGACCTTCTAATTTGTCGATGAAAGATGACAACTTGAAATGTCTCCAAGATGGACTGTTCTTCAGAATCATCAGATATGTTGTCCATTCTCCTTCAGGAAGTGCATCGGCCAATTTATCAATTTGCTCTTCATTAGATCTTTTGATATCATGTCTTCGCATCTGGACCATGAGATGACAATATCTATCAATCATCTGCTTCATAGTTTCACCTTTGATCATAGTGAAAATCTCGAACTCTTTTTTAATCAAAGCCTTTTTACTCTTGATCATTTCATCACTTCTTTTGAATTTATCACAGAGAGAGTGTCATAATTCTTGCGAAGTATCATATTCTGGCAATAATATCAAGATATCTTCCTTCACTGATTGTTGTATCAAGCTGATCATTCTTTTCTCTGCGACATAATTTTCTTTGTCAGCCGGTGAGAACTTGTTCAACGAAAGATCTTGATCACGCTCATCCTTTGGCCACTTGTAACCATCTTCAACTGCAACCCAACTGTTGAATTGATTTGCTTGTATCCAATTCACAAATTTTTCTTTCCACCCTTCGAATTCATTCATACTCATTAGCTTTGGCGGTTTTGTCGTAGTACCCATTTCATTATCGATATTCATCTGGTTCGCCGCAAGAGTATTAGCATTTGATTAAGAATCCATTTGTGAAACGAACACATTATGGAATCTTCCATTATGACAATCTGAATACTTATCTGAAAATACGATCAAAAACACTCGAAACTTGATTAGTAATAGACAAGTTCGGTCGAGCTTGTGTGAAAATTAGATTTTGATTTCAGTTTTCAACAAGTTCAATCGAACTTAGATGACAATTTTCAAATTTTATCACAACCAATCAAGTTCGATCGCACATAGATAAGAAGATTTCAAATTTGAACTATTTCGAGCGACTTGTGAAGGATTTCAAGGAAAAGATAAGTTCGGTCGAACTTAGGTGAAATTTCAAGAAAGTTATCAAGTTCGGGCGAACTTGTGATAGAAATTCAACAAAAATTTACTCAAGTTCGGTCGAACATGCTTAAGAATGTTGGATTATCTCTCAAGTTCGAACGAACTTCTATAAAAATCTTGAAAATTCTATCAAGTTCAGTCGAACTTGATTAAAAACAGTGAAGTTTTAATCAAGTTCGGTCGAACTTGATGTTAAGTTCGGCCAAAATTAGTTTCCAAAACATGGTTTTTTCAACTTTTTGATATTAATTCGATTGAATTTGATGTCCAAACTCTCAGGGGTTTACCACAACTGTATTTTACATGACATATTCAATTTTTAGCCAGTTTTGTCCATAAAATCTTCAAATATATGAAAATGTTAAGAAAAATAATAGAATGGAATAGAATAAGAGAAATTCTTGTCTTGATTTCAGCAAATTTAGGTATCCAGGCTCTGATACCACTTGTAGGAACGTCCACGATTAGCACGGGAACCTAAATTTGTTATCTATTGTCCGATTAGGCGGAAACTAATGACAAGTTAACCAAATAACAAGAATTACTAATTTAAATGTTGTTTTCATTGATCTAAAGTTCAATATATTCGAGAACCGGATCCGACAGAGCTTCGCCGTCTCTGTGCCAAAATATCTCCAAGTTACAAATGAAATCACCAAGGCACCTATTTATACTAACTCAAGTTCGCTGGTGAGAGACTAAGTTCGGGCGAACTTGACCTAGTTAAGTTCGGCCGAACTTGACTTCAACACACCATTACCAGCGACTTGGCCTCCAACTCACTTAAATACGCCTCGTTTCTAACAGATTAAGCCCTATTCACTCAGACTCAATACAAAATGACGTAGCAACAGACATATGCATAAACAACATTTATGACATGTATTTACAAAATGATAAAAATTTTAAAATATCTACATTGCAGGTCATTCCAGATGGTTTTGTGGCAAAGTTTTGTGGGAAGCACACGATAAATGGAAAGTATCAAATATACGCCAGAGGTAATTATTGGATTGTGCAATCTGATAAGATACACAAATGTTATGCATTTACAAAAGGTTGGCCGAGGTTGTGTAAGGAACTTGGAATAGAGGACGAAGATACAATGATTTTCAAACAAATCCAAAATGTTGTATTCCAATTGAGAGTTTATCAACGTGAAACTGAGGTGGTTTTACAAAAAAAAAAGCTAAAGATGAAAATGAGGATAACGCCCTGATATATGATAGCACTTTCAACACTAAAGTAAATGTGGTAAAATTTTAATGTTTATACATATTTAGATAGGTAAAGAGACAGATTACATAAATCTGAAATTTCGAATTGCATGCATGTACCTAATTTAGAAGTGTAAAATATGATGTATTATCTGAATAAGAGAGTATTATATAGGATAACATATATTTAAGGGAAAAATATGAGTCTTTGAAATCGAATAAGGAAGAAAGGATAATGTTGAATGCAGAGCAAGTGAAAGAGTGGCTGAAAGTTCGGAGTTTAGCACCACAAATTATGTAAGATTATTATTTTATAATTTGTGAAAATCATTTTATAAAAAAATATAAAGTATAGGTATCTTATGTATAATACTAAGGTTATTATTTTAAATGTAACAAACAGGTTAAGAAAAAAGGGAAACAAAGTTCACAATCATGTGATAAAAGGATAAAAAATTGAGAGTGGATTTGAGAGCAACACATTGTTTGATACAACAGAGCTTTCAAACTTTCATGCGTCTGTGAAGTCAAAGAGGTGTGTCTATACAATGTTTAATTCTTGATTGCACCTTAATTGTAATTGTTGTTGGAAACGGTCTAATAACATGATAACCGTACATGAAATTATACAGTTCAGCTAAAGAACAATAGACATAGAGTTGCCAATGATATGAAAAGGGTAAAAAATGGAAAGAAGACTGGAAAAAATTGAATTGGTTGACGATGATGTATTTATTTGTTTTTTCTCGCAAAGGAGAAAATAGGCTGGTAAGATTCTTTGTTTAGTATCCATTATGTACAAGATGTTTGTTACTAACTTATTTTTACACTAATTGCAGCGTCTTCCTGCTGAAGTAGCAAGGAGAGCCATGCTTACAGAAAGGCTGCATGCATTGACTGTCCAGAATATGCAAGGAAAATATAAGGATTGAATACCATAACTGAAACAAACGGTGAAGGAGTGTGATATGCAGCGTATATAAAGGGTAAAAAACACAATTTTACCCCTGCTTTGGGTTGCGTATAGCCCCTAATCCAGGGATAAAATAGTCTTTTTAACAAAACTTGCCCATATATACGCCACATATAAGGCTATACGGACGTATAGCAAAAAAATACAATTTTACCCCGAATTGGGGGCTATATGCAGCCCAAACCAGGGGTAAAATTGTCTTTTTAACCCTTTATATACGTCGGTATAGCCTATACGCAACGTATATAAGGGTGTTTTTTTTGTTTTTAACTCCAAATCTGTGGTAAATTGTGTGGTAAAATTGATTTTTTGACCCTTTATATACGTCGCGTATAGGCCTATACACTGTGTATAGTAAAAAAGGCCATTTTACCCCTGGATTAGGGGCTATACACAACCTAAAGCAAAGTAAAAAGGTTTTTTGACCCTTTATATACGCTGCGTATAGGTCTATACGCAGCGTGTATAATGTTTTTTTTTATTTTTTTATTTAGGAAACAACAATTAATACATTATTTATGGTTTTAGCAAAGTTCTATTATAAGTACTCTAAAAAATACATTTTTAAGTATCATTTTGTATAGTATAAGTCTCGTATAAACCTCGTATAGACCTCGTATAGGCCTATGGATGTAGTATCATCTCGTATCGTATAGTGTATAGTATAAGTCTCGTATAGTCTTGTATATGCCTATAGGCCTATACGAGACCTAAACTACACCTATAGGCCTATAAAAAACTTATGATACACATATAGTCTTATACAGATTTTGTATGGTATCCTAGTTGGCCCTTTCAAACCAAACCAAGAAAGCTATTAACCATGCAATGTGGTTTGGCTTCAACTTGCGAGATTTGGCAATATACATTATTCATTCTTTACATAAAAGGATGTAAATCGAATCCGAAAAAAATGATTATTGTCAAGGATTTGATACATATATTATTACGTACTTTCTTTGAGGTTCCTATCTTAACCGCTACTCTAAACTGTGATATTAATCACAACTTGTGACCAACGAGGTTAATTTGGTTTCGTTTAAGTTAATTTTATTCAAAATTCATCTAAACTAACAAAATTATGTATGCATGTAGGTATCATTTAAATGGGTACTAGGTAGTGCTTGAAGGACGGACCCCATTCATCAAGACCCAATGGAATGGTAATGGGCCGGGTATTGGTTATCCCAAACCGGTACTTGTTTGTAATTTTTTGTCCCATACCCGACTCATTACCCATCGGGTATTTATCGGGTAATTACATATTGGGTATCGGGTATTCCCATTAATTTTAAAAATACCCGTTGAGACTTCCATATGCAATTCTTACTCTAATGTTTAGTTAATTTACTACTTTAATAACCACAACAAAGGAAAATATGACCAATAACATGCATACATATCATATTCAAATGCTCATTTGAAACATATATATACATACTAACTACTTTGAAACACATAATGTCAGTTTATGTATTACGCCTTTAATCGAATATCAGACATGAAAAATAGTGCATTAATCGGTTCAAATCTTTCATGGAAAGATAAACGTAGAGATGACTTGTTAGTGACGAGGGAAGTATCCTAATAGTACTAGAGAAGTAGAGGTAATAAGTGTATGCACTAAGTTTATATAAATGGAAAGGTAAATAAAATACTTTTCGGGTATTATTCGGGTAAACAGGCCGGGTATCGGGCGGGTATCACTCAATCTCATACTTGTACCCATACCCGTTTTATTTTGTTTTTAATCACATACTCGGCCCATACCCGTCGGACTTCGGGTATACCCGGCCCGTATGTTTCGGGTTTCGGGTATACCCGTCGGGCTCGGGATTTTTTGTCATCCCTACCCATATTTAAAATATGTTTGAACTAGTAGATGCCCCGTCCGCGTTGCGGGGTGATGGCCGAATAATGAGCGAGTGTTAGCCACCTCATTGACACGGAAAACAATTAAATCGAGTCAACCAATTAAAAAAACTTTTATAGTTTTAAAAAAAAAACAATGGCAATATTGTAATTTAGCTAAGGGCAATGTTGTATTTTTTTGACTGTGGTAAAATTGCATTTTTCCAAAGCTAAAGCGATGACAATACTGTAAATTTGTCACGGGGGCAAATTCGTAAATTTGCGTAAGGCCAAAATCATGATTTTTAACTTGGGGTAATATCATGGTATGAATTTGAACTAAGGACACAACTGTAATTTTTGGCTGGAGGAAATACATTTTTTTTCAACTGAGGGCAAAACGGTAATTTTGAGTTGGGAGAAAAGCATAAATGTAATTTGAACTGGAGGCAAAATGATAATTTTTAATGAAAACATATTTTTATTTTGAACTGGGGGCAAAAACTTAATTTTGAGCTGCAGACGAAATCGTAATTTTGAACCGATGGCAAAATCGTAATTTTTAGTTGGGAGCAAAAGCATAATTTTATTTTGAGGCGGGGGCGAAAACGTAATTTTAAACTGGTGGCAAAAACGTAAATTTAAAATGACATAAAATAATTAACTGGTTGGTCCAATGGGGGGTGCCAGGCAACTGTCTGACACTATTCCCCCATTGGAAACTAATGGCAAAATTGTAACTTTAAACGGGGCAAAACCGTAGTTTTGAACGAGGCAAAAATGAAAATTTTAGTTAGGAGCAAAAGCGTCAATTTATTTTTAACTGGGGGCAAATACATAATTTTGAGCTGATGGTAAAATCGTAATTTTAAACGGGAGTAAAAGCATAAATTATCGTATCGTATAGTGTATAGTATAAGTCTCGTATAGGTTCCCTATAGGTTTTGTATGTGCCTATAGGTCTATACGGACCTAAACTACACCTCTAGGCCTATAAAGGACTTATGATACACCTATAGGGTTATACCGGTGTTGTATGGTATCCTATAGTATCGTATCATATTGCATCGTACCATATCGTATAGTGTATAGTATAAGTCTCGTATAGGTTCCCTATAGGTCTTGTATATGCCTAAGGCCTACACAGGACCTAAACCACACCTATAGTCCTATACTACACCTATAGGCCTATACGGGTGTTATATCATTTTCCCTATAGTATCGTATCATATCGTATCGTATTGTATCGTATATAGTTAGTTAGTTGTATAGGTCTCTTATCGGTCTTGTATATGCCCACGATACTAGATCTATAGTTCTATAAACAAGTTTGTAAGAAATACTTACTTTATTATTTATTTATTTTATTATATTTCGACCGCATCATACTTGGTATAGTATTTTAATTTCGGGCTATTGGATTTTATCACCCCAACTATTGGCTATTGGCCGCTGCCACCCCCAACTATCACTTTGACACCCGTCACCCCTAACTTAACACTTCGTGTGTTCTGTCACCACGTCGTCAATTGATCACTAACTTTTGATCCTGTTATTATACTTCTTGGGTGTTGTTTATAGGGATCTTAGGACACCCCCAAAAGTATAGTAACAAGATCAAAAGTTAGTGATCTGGTGACAGAACAGACTAATTGTTAAGTTGGGGGTGGCGGACGTCAAAGTGATAGTTGGGGGTGGCAGCGCCAACGGCCAATAGTTAAGGGTGATAAAATCCAATAACCCTTTAATTTATACATATAGTATTCAAACGGTATAATATATTCAGAACGTACACAAGTATTTAAAAATAATTAACTGTACAAAATTTAAACGTTTATAGTATTCGAACGGCACTAGACTTGGTATAATAACTTATTTTAAATGATAACGATATTATACATTTGAACCGTATATACGTTTTTTTCAAAAAAAATAACGGTATACAATTTTAATGGTATAAAAAATAAGGTTCTATATTTTAAGCGATTTAACGTTGGAACGGGTGAGAATTTATACCACAAATACACCAAAATAACCAAAAAAGATTATGATAGGTTATATACGATGCTTATAGCTCTATACGTAGCGTATATAAACCCTTGTTGTCTGTGCCTATGATTGCTGATCAGGCTCTGAAATTCATGCAACCTACACCTGCGTATAGGTCTATACGGTGCGTATATAAACCCTAAGTGTGCAAATAGGCAACCTTAGTGTGCCAATAGTTTGAGCATTAATTTTTTGTTACCCTAAACCAACAATCAGGTTGCAGCAGGTCAAGAAACTAGGGTTCGAATGACTTGTACATAGGGTTGAAAAAACGTGTCTAGTCATGTTATACAAGGCATAAAGACATGACACAACACGATTAATACAACTACCAAATTCGGCATAACATATTTAAATAAATTTGTCAATTACCCAAACACGAATATGGACTTTTAATAATCGGGTTATAGGAACACGACTTGTTTAAGACAATTTAATATTACATATTCATTAACATAAATTATGCGACAAGAATCTGACCCATTTTAACAAGGTACATATACAAAAACAAATCTGAATATAGTGGATCAAAAGCATATTAATAGTTTTAAAATCCTAAAACATTCAAAATATGTTGGAGAACAAATCGAATGAAGTAAATTAGATTACGAAAATCATAATGAAGTAAATAAAAGGTACCTTACTGGAACATACTGAATCGACTTTTAGACTTTTAGGAACACTAGGGTTACAAACGATCATTATACATTTCCCTTGAAGCATCTCGAATTTCGAACGAATCATATTAGATTTCAGACGAACCAATTCAACGAATCATATTAACTTGTTAGGGCTTTATAATTTCAAACGAGAATCAATGAAGAAGAAGGTGAAATTGATGAGAATAAGATGGATTAGGCTCCTAAAATTTGGTGATATGCGCTAGGGTGAAAATAGATGAACACTATATTTGAAATTAGGGTTTCCATTTACATATATGATATTTTATGATTTTAGAAGTTAAATAAATGGATAATTAATGGGTTTAAACATGTCATAAACAGGTTAGGCTGGCCAAACCTGTTTGACACAAATTTAATTGTGCTAGAAAGTGTTTGACATGTTTAGACACGAAACATGTATAGCTCAAACCCAAATCTGTTTAACTTCGTGTAGCATTAAAAATTCCATTTCAGAAATTACTAGCCTTACGTGTAGAGAAACCTAAACAAATGAACCAAGGATAACAATACCTTACTGTCAAAGGACTTTTGCAATATTGATAGTGTGTGTATTGTTTGAATATTATGTACTTCTGGTGGTTCTTATGTAATTTTGGTGGCCTGATTCATTAGGAAATTTTTTACCAAAAACAAAGTGGGACCATGTATGAGAGTGGAGGAGGATATATGAGGGATTAGGGTAGAAAATCATAAAAGTCCGGTTTATTGAGTCAATGGTTGAAAGTGATGATGTGGGGGTGGGGGTGAAGAAAAAATGAGGGTTTTGTATATTTTTTTTATTACAAGGCTAAAACATTATAAACATTTAATAAAATGTAATGTCAATTTGTAATAAGCAAAAGAAAGTTTCGATTGAGTGAACACTTTTGAACTAATAGTGTTCCTTTTAGATAACTTAGTAATGAATAAACTTATATGAGAAACAATTATTAAAGTAATGTATTAACAACAATTAGGAAGGGGATGAATGGTGGCAATTCCACTCATTCTTTGTAACGTGGTTGAGATGTTCTTTTTTTAACTTTTGATATCATCAACTAAGGATTAGCAACTTTTACCGAGTATTAGTACTTGCATAAACCGATTTTGACTGAAAAACATTGATACCGATATATATTGATACAAACTCAACCAAACTTATTATCTATCAAATTCTTGTTATCAGGATGCATCAACATAGATAATTTGGAAATAATAAAAAGTAAAACACACACGTTTATATATTCACATGTTGTATTAGATTAATTTCTAATTTCTCACCTTTTATTAGAGATTTAACTATGTTTATTCTTATAGATGAATCAGTAGCACTTTTAACCAAATGCTTATGGTTTTAGTTTTTTTTTTTTTCTATATTAATTGAGAATTTTATATACTGATTAAAAGGCTGGGTAATCAATAAAATTCACAGCTTACAATTTTTTATAATACTCTAATTCGGAGTTCGATCGAGTAGCGCGGACAAAAAAAAAAAAAAAGAAAAACTCATTAATACCCAAATACTAGTTTTGTATTGTACCTGAATTAGACTATCTGATCATTGCTGACAACAATACACATACACTACACTTACAGTACACATCCGTTGGTGTAAAAACTTAACATAATATGACATTACTAGTTAATGAAATCTTAATGTTGAGGTATTTGTTTGAGGTCAACAACGGTCAACAACTGATGTCAAATAGAATTGACGGACCTCCGACGAAAGTTCTAGAACATAGTAAATAAAATAAAAACTAAAGAAAAAATGAAAAAGAATGAACAAAGTTAAGTTAATTGCATTCTAGTGTTTTCAGTTTTTTTAATCATCATAACTGATTTTTCTTGCAAACTGATTATCTTTATTTTAAAAATACATGCTTTAGGATTAAATAAATACAAACAATTGTAATCTTATAAACAAAACTTCTGATTCCACTTGTGCTAAAAGTTTAAAAAAACTTCAAAGTCTTACAATAATTATCATTTTAAACTTACCCTATCATCATATGATATATATTATGTATGTACCTATGAGATAGAGGGACATGAAAATATTGAATATTTTACATATCTATTTTAATCAGTTTTGTTCAACTACTAGTAGTCGGAACCCGTGTAAAACATGGGTAGTTTTAGTAACATTTTATTATATTAATTAGTAAGTAATTATCGGTTCATTTAGATTGTCGGGGATTTGATATATATTGACATTCAAAGTCATTGTCTAGTATGCAGAAAAGTTAATAATAAGTTTAATTAATACATAACAAACAGCATTTGGTTCAAGTTGCAATTAAATATTATACATTCTCAAAATCCATTGTCAAAGCTTGAATATACAAATGAAATATATTTGACTTGGGATCCGAACAAATGAAATACATTACCTCTAACAATGATATACCTTGAACAATGATGCAACAAATTCAGATTCAACAGACTGATTTGGGTCAAGCGTTTGGAAGCCATCCAAAGCAGCTGCAATCTTCAAGGGGCTAAAGCATCAGTACCAGGACTTGAACCATTACTTTTAGTGACACCAGTTCAAGCAAGATTCTCATTTACCTAAGGACAAAAGAAATTACAATGCTTAATTGGATCACACTCCACAACTTCGTCAAAGTTGCTTTCTCCAGTTGGAGGACCTAAACCAAAAAATAACTACCAATTTAGCCATCTAGCAGCAACACATTTGTGTTAATGAACAATGATACCTAGCAGCAACACATTTAATGTTAACGAATAAAACCTCCTAAATCATATTACGGATACAATTTGCAACATAAAAGAGCTACTTGATGCAGATTTTAAAAAAATCTTAAAATGTTGAGGCAGACCTCAATCACATGGTCCTTGAAGAGTAACAAAGCGGTTTCTTATGTTCAAACCCATGATTGAGGCAGACCTCAAATGTATAATTTGGCCACAAAAAAAATACCAAATTAAAGATAAACAAACAATTTTGTGCACATGTCGTAAAATGTTGATTATGCAAATTACGAACCTGAAACTCTGCATTAGTGTCCAACATGCCAATTGTGAGTATCCCAAGCTTTTTTTCGAAGAAATAGTGTGATCATGTAAATAAATGCATTTGCCTGACACATATGATGTTGATGAGTTGAGGGCAACATTGGATAAGAAACAGGTGAACATTTTGCAGTGTATAATTCTCTGAGTAAATAAAAAGTTCAAAAACAAACTTGCACCCGTTTTAATGAAACTTTCATTAGAGGATTTCTAAATGATGAAACTTCCATTATAGTGATCATTGAGAATTATTATAGATGAAACTTTCATTTGAATTGATTAAATAAGGACAGTTTGACCTCTAACTTTCATTAGAGGAGTTCTAAATGAAGCTACCAAAAAGCAACTGACCAGCAAGCATTTAGTGTAAATAAGTGAAAATCCATCTCTTGTCTACATACCTGATCATAATTAATATATTATTTTACTTTAGTATGTGAATAGACTGGAGAAAAAAAATAACAGGTTTTTATTATAGATTAAGACTATTCTTCTAAAAATGGCTAAAAAAAACTTTGGGTTGAAAGAGAAACTTACTTTGCACGAATGAAGTTATCAACCCAACTCTATCGCATTTAGGAGGCAACTCGGCTTCCAAATAATTATGTGCAACTTTAGAAGTTATCAACCCCACTCAAAGATAAACAATCATTCAAATGTTAATGGACTAATCATACAGAAAAGAACAAAATTATGAGCTGCAAGGGATATCCTGACAAACTTATAGCCATCCATCTAAGAAACAACATCAACTAATCTGACATCTTCACCTTCCAAGAACATTCACAAAAGTATGTAAACAAACAACACTCGTTACGAACGACTCGGACGATAATAAAAATATTATATATTTACAACTCATTACAGACTCGAGCAAGTTACATACATACGCTCGTTACGAACGACTCGGGCGATAAATAAAACTTGATACGAAATGGAGCCTCTTCTAAATAACAATAAATAACAAACATGTTTAATCGTTTTAACACGGGAAAGAAAAGCTTAATACAATCGAGAAATAATGCCTTATACACACGTGCTCGATGTCTATACGTATGACTAAAATGTAATAACTAACACATTAGACGATGAAGTGCCACAATTAGTAGGAGTAGCAGACACATAAGATTTCATTCCGTGTGCACTATAAACATGCATACAATCAGATCATGTAAAGAACTACATCCAGCCAGTCGTCAACTACTCATAATCAAACAACAATGACTTGACAAAAATGAATAAAAAGGAAGAGCATTTATTACCTAATGATAACTATTTGTAAATAAACCAAGTCGAGTCTAAACCAAGGTAAACTATAAAAAAGAAAGATATTACCTTTAAAAGGTGCAGAAAACCTTATTCAATTCCGCACATCATCCATCGCAAATATAACATCATGTTATGATACCTTAAAACAAAATCAATAGATTGTATCAAAGTCAATACTAATACTATATAACACTAACACACATAACATAACACTACTAATACTAATAACACAACACTAACACTACTAATACTAATAACACTACATAACACTAACACTACTAATACTAATACTAATAACACAACACTAACACTACAATACTAATACTAATAACACTAACACAACACTACAATACTAATAACACTAACACTAACACTAACACTACTAATTACTAACACTAACACTAACACTAACACTAACACTAACACTAACACTAACAATAAATACTAATACTAACACTAACACTAACACTTAACATAACAATACTAATACTAATACTAATACTAACACTAACACTAACACTAACACTAACACTAACACTAACAATACTAATACTAATACTAACACTAACAATACTAATACTAATACTAATACTAATACTAATACTAACAATAACACTAATACTAATACTAATACTAACACTAACACTAATACTAAGACTAATACTAACACTAACACTAACACTAACACTACTATACTAATACTAATACTAATATAATACTAACACTAAAACTAACACTAACACTAAAACTAACACTAACACTAATACTAATACAAATACTAACACTAACACTAACACTAACACTACTAATACTACTAATACCAATACTAACGCTAACAACGCTAACGCTAACGCTAACGCTAAGCCTAACGCTAACATTAACACTAACACTAACACTAACACTAAGACTAAGACTAAGACTAAGACTAAGACTAAGACTAAGACTAAGACTAACACTAACACTAAGACTAAGACTAAGACTAAGACTAAGACTAAGACTAACACTAAGACTAACACTAACACTAACACTAACACTAACACTAACACTAAGACTAAGACTAACACTAAGACTAAGACTACTAAGACTAAGACTAACACTAAGACTAACACTAAGACTAACACTAACACTAAGACTAACACTAAGACTAAGACTAAGACTAACACTAAGACTAAGACTAAGACTAAGACTAACACTAACACTAACACTAAGACTAACACTAACACTAACACTAACACTAACACTAAGACTAAGACTAAGACTAAGACTAAGACTAAGACTAAGACTAAGACTAAGACTAACACTAAGACTAAGACTAAGACTAAGACTAAGACTAAGACTAAGACTAAGACTAACACTAAGACTAAGACTAAGACTAAGACTAAGACTAAGACTAAGACTAACACTAACACTAACACTAAGACTAAGACTAAGACTAAGACTAAGACTAAGACTAAGACTAAGACTAAGACTAACACTAACACTAACACTAACACTAACACTAAGACTAAGACTAAGACTAAGACTAAGACTAAGACTAACACTAACACTAACACTAACACTAACACTAACACTAATAATAATAATAATAATCATATATAAAGAGGCAAGAATCAGTAACCTTAATTGTAATTGCTTGCTAATCCAATCTTTTGCCTTAATGTCTTCAGCAAGTTTGTAAGCCTACAAAATACAGAACCTAACATAAATATGATCATCAACATCTGTATATATAAGACCAAATATTATAAAAAAAAACTAACTCAACATGAACTGTAGTCTCAATTGTAAACTGAATAAAAATATTATACATTTACGACTCGTTACAGAGTCGACGCTAGTTACGGACGACGCTCTTTATGACCGCTTCGGTCAATAAATAAAAATATTATATATTTACGACTCGTTACGGACTCGATGCAAGTTACGGACAACCGCTCGTTACGTCAGCCGATAAAATAAAAATATATATATTTACTACTCGTTACGGACTCGATGGTAGTCACTGTTACGGACGAATCGAACGATAAAATACAAATATTATACATATTTAAAAACCTAGCGCTCGCTTTGGTGTTTTAGCGCTCGCTATGAGCGCTTCGCTATGGCACTCGCTATGAGCGCACTACGATTTTGACCAACAAAAATTAAGAAAAAACTTGGTTGATTTTTAAAAGTCAAAACTTACTCCAGCCAGATCTTGTTCTTGCATGTGACACCGAACCATTCTCCTTTAGATGCTACAACATATAAGACCAAATATATATCTCGCGGTGAATTTCCTACAAAAAACATTTTTGATGCTTGCTGATGAAGTAATACCGCTATGATACCAATTAACATACCTTCGTTATCTAGAATAGGGCATTGTTCTTATGCAACTCTAAAAAGGTTGGATAGCTCAACTTATTTCTCTTTAAATGGAGCTCCACTTGAGGATACCTCTCAATAACGCCATTGATTACTTCAGCAAACTCTTCCACATTCATGAACAAAAAAATTTAAAGTAAAAAAACTAATAAAAGACCAGGCTAATGAGTTCTAATGATATGAAAGAAATTATAAGGATTTATAGAGTTTATTTTGCAAAAGCATGAGTAACATTTGCCCAGCTTTTTTTTTTGTAAATGTATATCTTATTTGTCATTATCAATACATATTACATGTAATAATGAAGTATTATAATCTGTAAAATGCTAATGCTTGGCTTGCTAACTTTTTCATGTCATCAGATGCCCATAAAGTAGTATATGTTTACATTTGAAACTAAATAGATGCACAAAAGGTAGTAGATATTCAATTTCAAAGTATACATGATATCCTCACATGACTCTAAGTTCAAACACCCACCCTACAAACATATCAGAACACATAAGTCGAAAAAACTGCATGTACGTATTTTTTTTCTTCATAGGTAAAATCATAAAAATATGATTAAATTCAAGAACAATAGATGTTTTGGGTTACCAATTCGGTGAATCTTCAAATTTCAAACAGACATTTTATCAAACAGTTGGTGTGCACATATAAATTCGACTATGAATAACCAATTAACAAACTTACAAAACACGCCTTCACACAACATACATACATCAAATCATTCATATATCACTAACATCTACACAATAATCACCAACATACATTAAATCATTCATATATCACTAACATCTGCACGACAATCAACTACATATGGTTCAATTCTTCTCAAAATTCTAAAAACCTAAACATCGAATAATATTAATGGATCAAATCATTCATATATCACTAACATTTAGAAAATCAGTATCGATAAATCAAGCACATAAACAAAAGAGTAAAACAGATCACGTACATGGTATTCAAAGCAAATGTCACACCCATCGATGTATATGGAATCACTGCAGAGGAAGATGATCAATTGACGGATCATCGGCTACAGTCCCCTTGATTGTTTTGAATCAACTGACGAACTCGATTTTTTTAATAAATATCTGGTACCTTGCGAATCGATTTGAAAATTTGAGAGGCGTGATTAGGGTTTCCTTCTAAGATTGTTGGAATGATAGAAGAAAAAGGAGAAAAATAAGGAACGTGAATCATTGTATGTGTGTGTAAAAGAGAGAGAGAGTAATTGATTAAGGTTTGAATTTTGAATCTGGAGCCAAAATTTTGAATGTGAGTAGAGGTTTTGAATAGAGATTAAAATAAATTTGGAATAGGATTTATAGGATTTATGATGTAATAAATGAGATCACAAAGGCATTGTTGGATGCTCTAGGTGGTTGACACATAAGCAAAGATTATGTAATGCTCTTTCTCCTTTTATAGAGAAAGGAGATATATTCTGTCGAATCTTAGAAACATATATAACATAATAGATTAACGGTGTATCGCGAGTCCATCCCTCTCGCAATGTAAGTCTATTCTGATCACGATGAATCTTTTAAGCTTATGGCGTTATAGCTTAGTGGCATCTTAGGGTGGGAAAAGGCTTTAAGATCAGTAGGTCATGGGTTCGATTCCCACAAAAAAGGGGTTTTCCCATATTTATTGAGTTTCTTTCTGAATTGGTGTATAGATATTATGCCTAGTGGAGACGGATATGATCGGGTGGTTTCGCTGATGGCACGATGATACTCAGTGGTCCGTCAGTGATCCAAATTTGCTGTTAAAAAAACGATGAATATTATAAATAACAAATATTAATTTCAAATAATCATATTCCAAGCTTTACCTATATATAAATATAAAGGTGAAGTGATATACATTTTTTTGAACGACAAATTTCTTTACTCCTATTGTCTGTGGGAGTTGAACCCAATTGTCAATGGACCACCACCCATTGGTAATGTGATATACATTTTACTTAAAACTTATGACGATCTGGTTCATATTTTGATCTTGAACGATGGGCTTAAAAGGTTTAGCCTAAGCGAAGATATGTTCAAAATCGTTTAAATTGTTTTTATAAATCTAAAGCATTCCATGTCGGTTTATATCGAAATGACTTCATCATAGTAATATAACTTTTATAATCGTATATGATACCATAACGTGTTACATGTTTAGTCCCAAAAAAAATTAACCCATACTGTAGTTATCTGCTTTGACTCAAGTCAATTTGCTCCTTCTACGTGTAAGTATTAAAAAGTTAAAAAGACAGAAAGAATGATGAGGAAAATGCCAAGTTTGAAAATGATTGCAGTCCAGAAATAATATAAAAATGGATGTTGACATATAACAACTTGTTTTGATGTTGTGAGCCATAAGTTTTTTAAGGTTACCCTTAATAGAAAGGGCGAGGTGGCCACAACTACCTATCTTAAATAGCAACGACAATATGTAATCATCCCTCTGCCACCCTCACCACAAGTCTTCACAGTTCTGGCTGGCTGGATCAAACAAATTAGTTCTTTTATATTATTGTTATTATATTCTATATTCTATATCAAAATAATTTGTGAAGTTTTTTATGATTTAAAAAGTTGCTTTTCACATTATGCGGGAATGAGAGGCGTGGGTGGTGTGGGAAGTGTGCCGGCACAACGCCCCAGGTTGTGACGTGGGTGGCATGGGTTTTCTCACAAAGTGTGAGGGAAGAAAGTGGTGACGTGTCGTGACCTGGTTGGTTGGTTGTTTCAAATAGCCGTTGAACAGCTATAATTTAAAAAAATTATTAAAATAAATATAATCACTTTCTATATTAATCAAACCCCCTTTAACCATTCTATTCCACTCTATCTTTTATACAACGTTCTCTACTTTTTTTTTTTAAAAAAAGTGCATCTCCATAACCATTCCTTTAACCCGAATGGCCGAGCCGAAATACCAAATACTAGTTCACCTCAAAACTCTCCTCTACTTTATTAGTAACGTTTTTATTATTTTTCATTTTTTAATTATAATGTTATTTCTTTTTTAAATTTTATTGATTTGTTTTTTTTAAAGATAAATTAAAAAATTTAAGAAACGTCACCCGTGTTTTTTTTGGGGCATGAAGGGCAACGCCCTTAAATGTATAGACAAAAGCTCAAATCCAAATAACTTTAACGTCAATATCATCGGATTTGCATCCTTTTCTTTAATGCAAATTTACCTGGTTCGATAAATTCGGTACCATACTGGTTACCAGTACCATTTACTCATCCCTACTTGCCGGTAATCATCCCTACTTGACGGTACAAATCCGATGTACCGTCAAGTAGGGATGAGTAAATGGTACTGGTAACCAGTATCGTACCGAATTTACCGAACCAGGTACATTTTCGGTACTGATTCGATACCGACTTTTGACGTTTTCGATACCGTTTACCCTCAAATACCGATGCCATACCGTACCGGGTATAATCGATACCGGTATCGGAACCCATTTTTGAGAATTTTCGGTCCCGGTTTGTACTGAGCTCATCCCTACCGTCAAGTCTTGAATAGTTTGAACAAAATTTACATCAAAATGTGTATAAACTGAAGACGTACACAAAAGAAGCACGAAAATTTATTATATTTGATCCGACTTATTTGCGAAAGAAATTTACGTCGAACATGAACTTGAACTTATACCGACACGTATATAAAAATAAACGTAGAACAACTTAAAATGTAAAAAAACATATTATATCTGAGCCTACCCATTTAATTAACTTTAATTATATTAACACGTACATAAAAATAAGCACGTCAAAAATGATTATAAAGGTTTTAGAATTTGAAGGGTTGTAAGTGCAAATAGAAAATGTTGAATGGTAAAGGTTAAAAAAAACAAAAACATACTAACAGAAAAAAATTTTGGCCCACTTGAAGTTACCGTATAAGTAACTTCTTAGTTGCGGCGGCGTCGAAACGTAAAATAACTCGACGTTTTGCTGTCAATGAAAACGTGTTATATTTTACCCGACTCGTTTCCGAACAAAATTTATCTTAACACGTAAATCTACTAAAAAATATATATAAAAATAAGCATCACTTACTATCTGACTTATTTTTTTTGAAAGAAACTCACGTCGAAATGTAAAACAACTTAAATTATACTGACACGTAAATAAGTATAAGCCCACAAGAATATAATGTTCTTTTAAGTTAAAGAATGGTAGAACGTTTTGTGGTGGCGCTGAAACGTAAAGTAACTTGAATTTATACCGTCCAATGAATATGTATTATACTTGACATGACTCGTTTTCGAACCAAATTTACGTCAAAACGTTAACCACCTGCAAACATATATAAAAATAAACACGAAAACATATTATATTTAATTCAACTCGTTTCTAAAAAAACACTTGCGTCGAAACGTAAATAAAGTTGACTTTATCGGGATTTGTACAAAAAAATCACGACATGTACAAAAAATCGCGACATGTGCAAAAATTAGCACATAAAACTCAATTACAAAATGTTTAGAAAGTTAAGAAGGGTTGTAAGTGTTATTACTGAAATTTGAAGTGTAGATATAAATAAAAATAAAAATGTCATACAAAGACAAAAAAAAAAAAAAAAAGCCAGGCAGCTACCTGCTTTATATAAAAATAAGCATCACTTACTATCTGACTTATTTTTTTTGAAAGAAACTCACGTCGAAATGTAAAACAACTTAAATTATACTGACACGTAAATAAGTATAAGCCCACAAGAATATAATGTTCTTTTAAGTTAAAGAATGGTAGAACGTTTTGGTGGCGCTGAAACGTAAAGTAACTTGAATTTATACCGTCCAATGAATATGTATTATACTTGACGTGACTCGTTTTCGAACCAAATTTACGTCAAAACGTTAACCACCTGCAAACATATATAAAAATAAACACGAAAACATATTATATTTAATTCAACTCGTTTCTAAAAAAACACTTGCGTCGAAACGTAAATAAAGTTGACTTTATCGGGATTTGTACAAAAAAATCACGACATGTACAAAAAATCGCGACATGTACAAAAAATTAGCACATAAAACTCAATTACAAAATGTTTAGAAAGTTAAGAAGGGTTGTAAGTGTTATTACTGAAATTTGAAGTGTAGATATAAATAAAAATAAAAATGTCATACAAAGACAAAAAAAAAAAGAAAAAAAGCCAGGCAGCTACCTGCTCCTGTAGACGAAACTTGTGTCTGTAGGTATGTATAATTTATCCTAACCGAGCCATCATGGCATCATGTCAACTATAACTATAGTAAAACCTTTATAAATTAATAATGTTGGGAACAAGATATTTTATTAATTTAGCGAGATCTTATTATATCGATTGATTTATAATTTATTAATTTAAGATATATGTATGACCTTTAAATTTATAAGTCTAATATACATTCAAAATTAATTGAATTTGTTAAGTTTATTGTTATTTAATACAAAAAGTTAGTTAATGGTACTAAAAATTCAGAAAAGGAAGTTTCAATACACATTTCTTCTATATGTACAGTAAATTAAACCTTATCTTACAAAAACAAGCTTCAATGCACATTATTTTTTACTAGACAATCTTAGAATCTGGAAACTTTTAGTAATTATTTATAGTTTCGTTAGGACCAATATATATACACTAGGATTTCAAAAAAGTTATTATCTTATTATTTTATCGATTGGAGTCCAATTTTGTACTGGTTTCAAGTTAGGACTGGACAATTTTTTAATTTTATCGAGGTTATTAATTTATCAAATATTAATTTATAGAGGTTTTAATGTATTTATACAATCACTAGATCAGCTTTAACATATTTATTTATTTAATATTAATTATTATATTATATTATATATTATTATATTATATTATATTATAAAGTGAGTATGAACAGTGATTTACTTTTATAACAATAAATAATTTTTTTCTTCATATTTTATTTTTTAATACTACAATAGATTCTATCATACATATTATTATTTACATTTAATTGTCGCTACCATATACAAAAGAATCGAAGCCGATAAAATAATATATGTATCGGTATTAGTATTTATTTTGTTTTTACTTTAGATACTGATATCGTATCGCTACTACACCGTACCGAACAATATCAGTACCTGTGTTTGTACTCATTTGTATAGTTTATGTTTGGTAATGAATTTTGAGTCACACCTGTAGTTAACGAAACAGAAACCGAACGAACAACATGGTATGGTACCTCTACTTATTTTTAGTGTTTTTACTTTTGATAAACCGACGTATTCTACCGAACAACATTGTTTTAATGTACCTGTTTTATTTTTATGGTTCAAGATTCACTATCTTTGTGGAGAGAATTACTTCTTCAACTATTTATTTCTTGATCCTTGATTCATGTTTTGGCTTTAGAATGTCATTTGTTTTTTTTTTGTACATTCAACAATCTCCCCCTAGAACAAATGATGCTAAAACATATGTTTATTTGAACAACTTTTATTCTCTCATCAATTGTTCTTTTATTTGAGATTTGAATTGTAATTCAAAGTCAAGAGAAACAGTCTCTTTTGGATCTCTTTCCAATGGTAGACTTATGAAGTCTTGAAGATCATCAATTTTTAGGCAAGAGGCACTTTTCATTGTAATCTTTTCTACCTCCCCACTAGCCCTGAGCAAAGCCAATTCATTGGTGTCTTTGTTTGACTTCCATTTTAGAATTTTATGACTAGGGGGATTTGTCGGGACCAGAGTTAATGCTGATAAGTTTGGAGAGACTGATCTTCCCATGATTGTGTCAACTAGATCTCCTTTCCTGGTGTCATTCTTCTGTTCATATTTTCTTTTAAAAAGTCCCTTACAACTTTTGATATGTTTCTTACTGATGGGAACACAAAAGGCTTAACCAAAGTTTTTATAGGAAATTCTAGTTTCTTATACTCTGGCTTTTTTAGTAATGAGGGATCCTTTTCTCTTTGAATTTCCAACTATTTATAGCTTTCAAGGGTTGTTGACTCCTTCCATTTAGCCATTTTTTTCGTGGTGCCTATTTTGCAGCAGTCAGTTCTTCCTTCATTCTTCTCATTTTCAGAGCCCTTTTTTCAGTTGGCTTTTTGCCATATTTCCAAATTGTGGGTGAAGGAGTGACATTGGGAAATAGCTTCAACTTTTCAATCCTTACTTTTCAATCTTTCCAAGTTGGCCAACCTATAAAGTATTCCTTATCAGCATCATATGGTTTCTTCACCATGATGTGATTAAAGCAATCCTCTCTAAGCAGCTTTTTGAGATCTGTATCAATTATGGGATTAGGGATAGGTTCCAGCAAATCATATTGGCATAGCCTCTTAAATCTTCTACCTTTTTGTATTCTTCTGTTTCTGAAGGATTTGCTTATCATCGTTCCCTTGGTTTATTTCCAAAACCATTCTTTTGGCTTGCCTTTTCTTTAATTCTAAATATTCTTCAACACTAGCTTGGCAAGGAAAGTTTGCAGATGGAAGAGATGATGATGATGGTATAGATGTTGGGATAGATGTTGAGATTTTGGTAGCTAGTAGGTGTTTTGTGGGTGATTTGATAGGTGAAGTAATCATTTTTGTTTTCTAGTTTGAGGGATAGGTGGTAGTGATTTGGTGAGTGGTGTTGTTGTAACATCTGTTGGCCTTTTTGTAATGCTAACATATGTTTAAGATGAAATGGTTTGTGAAGGAGCAGTGGTTTAAGTGGATGGAAGAATGGTTTGAGTGGATGGAACCATAGTTTGAGTGATCTTAGCCTTTTTGGCTGGATTTGCAGGTGGAAGCTTTCTCGGGCTATCACTAGTCTCCCCCTTTTTGAAATCATCTACAGGATGTCTAGGAGTTGGAGCAGCACCTGTTGCTTGGAGGAGATAATATTTTATGGCTTAGATCTCTGCTTGTGTATAAGAAAATCTTGCTTCAACCATATTTCTGATTAATTCCTTGTTAATGTTGTGAGTGACATGTGCAGACTTCTTTTTGTAACTGAAGATAAGATTGGGCATGGAACCAAACCTTTTCTGAAATTTCTGCATTTGTAGGAGAAGTATAGTTTTGTACCAATATCTTCATCATGTCTTTTATCTCATCCACTAAAGATTCTAAATTGGATACTCTAGCCATCAATTCTTTGTATCTTAACTCATCACCTAGACGAATAGGATCATCTGAATTCCTACAGAAGTGGTTGCATCTGGTTTTGAACCAGATGCCCCTTTGTCTTGGTACTGGGGACTTCCAACTATATTTAGTGTACTATTGTAGACTCAACAGTTGTTGCCTTCAAGGAGGTCTTAAGAATGTAACTATTGTCCAACTGTGAGACTGTTGTCTCTACAATTGTAGTAGTTGCCCCACTTGAAATATCTTCCTGTGTCGCTTGGGTCACAAGAGGGGTAGCCTCCTCTGCATGCACCGAGTCCTAGACTTGCCCTAGTCACTTGTGGAGGTATACTCTCAGAGCTTTGTTGGTGAGTGGAACTAGGTTTATGCAAGTCAGGGTTATCAAGTGCATCAAGCAGTGGTTTTATGGTAGATAGCATAAGTGTAGTGGGTGATGTATAAAGAACAACCCTGGGAGAGGGGCTTGATAAGAAATCCCCAAATGAGTCATCTCCCTCTTGATATAGGTCCCATGTGCTTAAAACACAATTCTTTTGTGAGGATATGTGGGGAGTTTAGATATGTGGAGGTGTTTGCATCTGCTGTGAGGAAGTAACAATAAATGTTTGCTGCTTTTGTAATACAACATACTCCTCTAGCACCTCATCTTCCAGAGTTATCTTTTTTGGATTTGGGCTTGCGAATAGATATCGTCCATTTGGAAATGGCTGGTGTGTGTTCCACAGTACTAGGTTGGATATTGTGGTCATCGGGAGCAGTGACCTCTGCAACAGATGTTGTAACATGTGTTGCACGGATTTCTGAAACCTTTTCTTTACCCACACTTTCTCTCATGCGGGTGAAGGCATGCGAAAAATAAGGATTCTTGTATTTATGATGTTGCCACCTCCCTTTTTTCTTCTTCCACGCCGTTCGTACATTTTGTACAATAATTTGATTTGTATTTCATCTTTTGTCTATATATGTACGATAATTTGATTTATATTTGATATTTTGTTTATATAGATATATGATAAATTTCTATGTGTATAAGCTAAAATTTTGATATGTGAGATAAATTGTCTAAGAATAATTAACTAGTCAAGAAAAATATGAGAGACAAACATTTAATGTTTCACAATCACAATAATACCTTTTGTTGCTTTTATTCTCACTTTAATTTTTGTTTTCAAAAAAATCCTCACCCCTCCCCACTCTCTATACGGTTTTATGATTAAATGCAAATCGGTTTATGTGCTAAGCGTAGAATCAAATTGTTAGATCATGTTTAAGGTTTATGCATTAGTTATGTAATTAGTTTTGGGCTATCCATAATGTAATGGGCTTGGGAATAGTTTTGGGCCTGAGGGCTTAGGATAATGAGCACTAACCCTAGTAGTATAAATAGCAAATGATGTAATTAGGGTGGTGGCTCCTTGGTGACTAACAATTGTATTAGACAATCTTATTGTATGCAAGTTGAATCATTCTATCTTCATCTTACTTCTTTCTTGATTATTAGCTTGTTTGTGTGATTCCGCCACCATCCAAGCTACGTGTGATATCTAAAGATCCGTTATATGGACTTTCAATTGGTATTAGAGCCTGTTTGAACCTGTTTCCGGGCTCAAATCTGATATCACACCTTTACGACCATACCTGCTACTGTTTTGGAGCACCTGTTGAAGATCTCGGATAAAGTTTGAACATCTCGGATAGCCTCTGTTGTGTTTCGAACCATCTCGGAGAAGCACTGTTGAATATCTCGAATCAATGGCATCATCTCGAATCTATTTCGGATAAGTCTGCAAGTATCTCGGATATATCAGTTAGCATCTCGAACCATCTCTGATCATCAGTATTAAAGTTTGTCTACACCATCTCGGAACAGTATCATTATCTCGAATAGTCTATCGTCTCGAATCATTATCTCGAATCATCTCGGAACAGTATCATTATCTCGAATCATCTCGAACCATCTCGAATTGACTCTATTTCGAGTTGACTGTTACTATTCAGATTGAAGCATCTCGGATTGACTTTTGATTGGACTTGCACTTTCAATTAAAAAATAATTAATCTTTACTTGGTAAAACTAAAAATGATGCAATAAAATCTTTTTGTATTTTTCTGTTTTTCAAATATTTTTGTATTTTTCTAGTTTTTCAAATGTTTTTCTATTTTTATCATTTTCTCCCTCTCAAACAAAGCATGTGTACATATATCTCCCTCAAACAAATCAAATGTTTTTGGGCCTGGGTCCCATTGTCTTACTAATCTCCGTATTTTTCAGAGAGAACCAAGGAGGAGCTGTTGACAATTATGGAATGTTGATAGCGGTTGTTCCAGAGACATAACGGGTTACATTTCACTGTTGCAAAAAGGTTAACTTTTTTACAAGTGATATATTTCCGTTGAAGGAGAGGAGGTAAGACACGATCAGCAAAAGGTACAATTTAAATTTCGTGCTTTAATTTTGACATTGATTAAGTCTTCAATCTAATGACGGAATGGTTAAGCAAAAACAACAAAAATATTTTCCTTTTCTTTCGTTTATAACTTTGTACATACTTTTCGCTATTAGGTAAATTCGCGCATAAAGTGTGATGCACAAATTTAGGGGAAAGAGGGAGATATATGTACATATGCTTTGTTTGAGGGGGAGAAAATGAGAAAAATACAAAAACATTTGAAAAACTAGAAAAATACAAAAACATTTGAAAAACAGAAAAATACAAAAAGATTTTATTGCATCTTAGGAAATGAAATGAATATTCATGCTAAAGGGTTTGACCAACACATGTAAGGTGTTGTAGCTTAAAATACTAGGATCTAATGTGATATGTCGATAGGCTTGACGCTCAAAGTGATAAAAGATACTAAGTGATACAAACATAACGAACTATGTATCTTGTGGATAACATATCATCGACATATGATTTCATGGTCTTAAATCCTGCGTTGGGAGATAGCCAACGTCTGAAGTTCTGGGTCTTTATGCTGATAATTCATCCGGGGATATCTGGTCTGCCTTTCTGTTGCATCCTGACATATGCAGACCTAGGCACAGTCTGGATATCCTTAAAAGAGCCAAAATCAAGGCCAAAACCTTAAAGAGAAAGGAAATCTCATTATGAGACAACTCCATGTGCTTGAAAGGACAAGTTCTAAAAGGTATAAAGCCTAACTCTCGATGTTGTTTGGTTGCTCTGCAGTACGATGTACTGACCTGTTCACCAACTACACTGGCGTTGTAAAATCAAATGATGATCCCAGTATACTCAACTGTTACGATGAACGGTTGCACTTACCTTGATCTTAGGGGTATGACATGTTATGGGATAAACGGACGTTATAGCTTGTTCCTTCAGGATTAAAGGTGCAAGGTTGAAATAGAAAAGGTTAACACGATAAGTTAAGAGGACACATGTATTGGCAATTGCATGGACCTGTCTGAATAAGTGAGGTGCTGAAAAATTTTCCTTAGTCAGTTCGACAACGGTTTGATCCCATGGATAATCTCCTCATTTAATATTTTATTATTATTATTAGCATTATACTATATTAAATGATAAAAAGGGTTGCTCGGTTGGATTGCAGGTTTTGATAAAGGTATTACTGTTTCAAAAGGAATGTGGGTCCTATATGGAAAATTAAATAATAAATTACTGGTTTGGTGGGCCCACCATATCAAACCAATCTATCTGAATTACTGCTGAAATGGGCCAGGCCCAAGTCATCTCGGATTACTGTTCCGAGATAGGCCGGGCCCAATTCAAGGCATTAAATACTCCATCCGAGATAGTTCGAATAATTTCGAACCTGTCTCTATCTCGAACTGATCTCAGACTAATAGGTTAGAACTCTTATGCATCTCAAATGAAATTATGTATCTCGAATAAGAATTCGGATGAACTATTGGGCATCTCGGATGGATCTCGAATAGACACCATGATCATCTCGTATGAGTCTCAGATGACGTAAAATTATCCGAGATTTATTCAAACTCATTCGAGATGACAAGGGGCCATTAATTTGAACCCTTGTCATTCGAGATCCTTAACCCAGTTCATTCAATTCTTTGAACCAGGCCATCCGAATTTTGTTGACCAGTTCAACTAATTTGAACCATTTGAACCTTAAATGGTTGGCTGGTTCAAATTCATTTTGAACCCTTGATCTTTCTTGAACTCTTGATTGAATTGGTTCGTTGAACTATTTGATTCAAGTTCAAATGGTCAAAGGGTCAATTCAGTCAATTTATTATGAATACTTACGTTTTTGTTCAAGTGTAGAAAATGGCGCAACAGATGCTGGTAGCACGAAAACTGGATGTCGAAGATTTCCATAATCAAGCCTTTTACATGTCAGACCCTCCACCAGAATACCATGAGATGTTCAATCCTCTTGTGATCGGATTGAACGACTGTCGACTCACCCACGCTTTAAAGGTCAATACAGTCATTGACGAGTCAATGATTCAAGATTTATGGATACATGCTAAAGTCAAAGAAGGTGGATCTACTATAGAGTCAAAGATCCAAGAAAAGAACATTGTGATCTCCGAGGCAGTTATACGAGAAGTTCTGAAGTTTGAAGATCACGAATGACATCTAACAGCTTTTGATAGAGACACCGTGATCAAAGCACTACGACGTATGAGTTACGAAGGTGCTTACCCTATATGCAGTCAAAGCGTGCTATAGCGGTGCTATAGCACGGCTATAGCGCTTAGCGGACATTCGATCGCATAGCGGTTCAAATAGCGTCCGCTATAGCGGTTCCGCTATAGCGTCTGCATTAGCGTTCTGCTATTAGCGTGCTAAATGCCGCTATTTGACCGCTATTCTAAAACTCGTATAGCGGTCGTAGCACTGCTTTTAGCGTTTTTTTATATTTCAACCCAAAAACCCATATTAATCAACTTTTTGTTTGAAATAAACCTAAAAGTAAAGGCCCAAACGTAAAACTAAACCTAAATCAAGGTCTAATATCTTCATTTGCTGGATTCGTTTGACGTTGGTTCTTCATCGTTCAACAAAATTAAACCTAAATTAGAAATTGTTGGACTTCCACTTTCATGTTTTCTTTTTTTCTGATATTACTACTAATATTTTGCATGATTTTACTATGAATTTTGATACAACTATCAATATTTTCAAATATATATTTATATTTATATATAAATACATAAATTATGCATGGTATAAAAATTACCAGCTATAACACCGCTATACCACCGCTATAACCTATATATCATATAGCGGACCTTGACTGCTATATGATTTTGGACCGCTATAACTGCATAGCTTACCCTACCGCGCTAAAGAAAATGTTTCCACCATACTGGAGGTGTCTCACTCACATCTTGTTGTTATGCATCTTCAAAAACAAAGGCGGTCAAGACCAGCTGAATCAAACACAGACGACGACATTAGTTACGTTGGTGAATGATTGGGACTATAATTTTCAGCATTTGTCTTTGATAACATGAAGAACTTGCTGCAAAATCCAAAGAAGAAGGTTTTCCTCCTCTATCCAAGGTTTATGCAGATGATTCTCGATGAGAAATATCCAGAGCTGAAGAAAGGGACACATTTCTTGAATTTGAAGCTGCTAGGTTCCAGTTGTTTTGAAGCAGCAAGAAAGCAACGCGAGAAGGAAAATATAAAGTTTAAATTCACCGGAAGATATGCGTTGGTTAAACACGATAAATTTCCAGAGGTAGTTTTGGCTCCAAAGCCTGGAAATGTGATTATTCCTGAAGAGCACGATGTGCAAATTGTTGGGGGACCGCAGAAGCCTGAGCCAGAAATTGAGGATCTGGTTTCCGATGATGAAGACACAAGACATGCTGAAGCATAGAAAGTTGAGACACCTGTTAAGGAATTAAATGTGGTGTCTACAGAGAATCTAGCTGCCCTTCTTGCATCTCTACAGGGAGATTCAGGGATCCCTCCTCCCGAAATCACTCCTACTGACACTAATACACCCGTTAGCCACAACCCTGCAAGCCCAAAAGTTATTCCCGAACCAATTCCTCAAGATTCCCCAATTACAGACATGCCAGGAAGCTCAAGCGGTATACATGCTGAAGCTGGAAGCTCTGGAGCTGGATTGTCCGAACACGATGAAGCTACTATCAAAATGGCTGCAGAAAAGATGAAATTCATCGAGTAGTCAGACAGTGACGATAATGAAGGGGTAGATGTTGGTAAGTTGCAACGAAGAGTGATATTGCTGGAACAAGATAATGAGCTGAAGAATGCGCAAATTGCATCACTACAAAATGAGGTAACAATTAGAGATCAAGCGATTGAGAAACTGCAAGGGGATGTGAGTCTGTTAATGGCTGAGGTGTATGAAATGAAAGCAAAATAACAGAAGAAGTTCGGTGGTGAATTTGCTAATAAAAATGAAGATCCTTAGAACGTTGCACACCACGAACATACAGCTGAAGAAAAGGCACCTAAGGATGCTGAACGAGAAGCTGGATTGGATGCTTATCTTGCGGCTACAGAATCAAAAAAGAGAAAGCAACCGCAGAAGAAGAACCCGAACAACAAAAAGATGCTAGTAATGAAGAACCAAGATGTCAATCCACTTGATGAAAATATTCAGCTCAAAGATCCATCAAAAGTATCTGATCGTTCTGTAATGGAACTGGTAGGGCTGGCAAAATCGGGTCAACCCGATCTGTTAAGACACGAACACGATAAGACACAAACCTGAAACACATAAACACGAACACGACACGAAATCTTATCGTGTCAGATTTTCAAAACACAAACACGAACCTGTTAATAAACAGGTTACACGAAACGACCTGTTAAGACACGAAAAAAATACCAGCGTATCATACGACCTGTTTAAGACACTAATACGACATGTTAAGACACGAACACGACTTGTTTAAGACACAAACACGACTGCATTGGGGAAGTTATGAACCGAATTGGGAATGGTAGTGTTTGTGATAAAGATTTAAAAATTAGGGTTTGGATTGTGGAAAAGAACCGTGTGGGTTTGTGTATAATTCATCCTAGGTCCCACGACTGATCACCCCATGTCCACACCAACGTATAATATTTTTTATTTTTTAATTATTAACATGTACTTAACGGGTCTTAACAGGTTAACGGGTTTTAACCTGTTTAGACACGAAACCTGTTAAGGTCTTATCGTGTCGACTTGTTTTAGACACGAAACCTGTTAAGGTCAAACACGAAACATGATAACTTCGTGTAGGTTCGTGTTGTGTTATCGTGTTCGTGTTAGAATTGTCAGCCCTAGGAACTGGGATCCAGTCACTACGATAAAGTCGGAAACAAGTCGGAAGTCAAATGCTGGAGATACGATCATGGCAGAAAGTTGTGGGTAGTTACAAGGGAGAGTGGTCACAGGGAATACTACTCCAAGCAATCTCAGTTTGAGTCATGGACGAAGCTTGATCTGAAGAGTTTGGTGAGAGCTCACTATTTTGACTCTAATCAACGTGGCCCAGGATGGGCATTTCACTCGAAGCTTGAATACGAAGTGGCTCACAACTTCCCAACGATGAAAACTGTAACACTCTAACCCGTTTAAGTAATTATCTTAAATAATTACGAATTAGGTCCCATATTTTTTTTAACAATATATAAACGTAGAACTTATACGTCCGGGTTAACCGACAACCTAACGATCGACATAACAAGTTATTACACTTGAAATGTAATTTAAGCTAGACAAGTTTTTAAGCACGAAAGATCATGCTTTAATTATCCCGAAGGGATGTTCCCGAGGAAATAGTGGTTCGGGAGTGTTCAGTTCTCCGTGTGCTTGGTCGTCCGTTCGTCCGGTTCTCGCTTAGTGAAAGCCTGTCATAAACACTAAAAAAACAGTTAGTGTTTAGGTTATTCGGTCAAACGATTAGTAATCAAAACATTTGAACGAAAACATTTAGCAAACATTTTTTTGCAGCCTCCTTACCCGGCCGAGTCACGTTTCCACCTGGCCGTGTTAACTGAAACGTGTCTTTTTTTTTCAGCACCCTTACCCGGCCGGGTCAGGTTTTCACCGGCCATGTCATCTGAAAACGTGTTAACTTTTCAAATGCACTATTTCAGTTCGAAGTTAATTAACCAACCGACTTGTTATTAGGCATTTCACATTGTAACTCATGCCTTCTACTTCTTTATCAATACTTTCATAATATCTTCCACCACAACTTCCTTTTGGTAGTTTATTCTAGTAAAACCTTTATATTCCAATTTTACTATCCGGTATGACATTTAACCAAAATTACCTGTTAAGAGACATAAATCAAAAAGTCTACGCCTCCCATTTTAATGATACTAAAAGACCGACCCAATTATGGGAATCATTTTAATCTACCCCTAGGGGTAGTTTTTGTCACACCCTGACCCGCAGCGGAAAAGGTGATCGGGGCATGATTGGGTTATCATCAAAGCTCACGACATTTATTATAACGTTTCATATTTATTATTACAATTTAAAGGGAAACATACAATCATAATTACATCATGTCCTACACATCATTCTAGACTTCATTATTTTCTTCTAAGGCATTTCCTATGTTTTCCTTGCTTCATCCTGTTCACCTGTATCATGTGTAAAAATGGTTTTTGGATCAACAAAAAGTTGGCGAGTGAATCTATGAAAAACATTTGAACAAGTTTATTTAATTGATTATAAAATAAAGTGCACAACCACATATGAGTAAATATAGATGTAAACTTATTCACAAATCACTTAATATTAAATAATGCACTCACATACAATAACAAAATGTTTTGAGGCACGCGTTGCTCAACTCGTCTCCCACGAGGAACTGATGGGCCTAATGAATGATTTGCATACAACTTGACAATATGAAATACATAACTACAAACAATATATACATTCTAAGTTTAGATCACAATATGGTATGGCACAAGTTTAAATAAACGAGTTAATTTTAGTGACACATGACACACCCCAAAACGTGTAATTAAAAAGGGGAGTTGTAAGATTCACTCACAGTGGGTGCGTTCGGTTGATGATGTTGAATGCGCACGAAGTTTGATTTAACCACGAGTGAAACTAACCTAGATAATAACATAATGGTTCGGTAAATAAGCGGATTTTATTAATCAATTTTAGTAGGATTATTGGATATGTTTTTGTGAGTTTAAAGCTATTTTCTAACTTTAAAAATGTTATTTTTAAGTATTTTTAATTGATTTTTAAATAAAATAAATAAATAAAAATAATAAAAAAAATGTTGACTTTTTGACCGTTGACTTGTTGACCGTTGACCGGTTTTATTGTGTAAATGTATGCGCCGGGCAGGACTCGAACCCGAGACCTCCCGTTCGCGTGCACGCAGCTCTACCAACTGAGCTACGTGTTTAACCCGAAATATTTCTGTTTTTAATTATATTTATATACTAATTGAATTAATCCGAAAATCATTTATTTTAAAAACGATTTTAATGCATCGGCTCGGTGCTCGCCACAGGTCTCGAACCCGGGACCTGTGGGTTAGTTTGGCACACAGTCCACCACTGACTGTGTGTCCAACTTGGTAAATAATCTGTTTTTTATTATACTTAACATCTTACTGAAATTAACCCGGTTCGGTCTAAAAAAAAGGCATTTTATTTCTGTGAAAGTGCGTGTGTCAAGAATCGAACTCGGGACGTTATGCATATTGTTTGCACACAGTCCACCACTGGACTGTGTGTCTAACCCGTTCATAAAACTGTTTTTAATTAATCTTATATCATATCAGAATTTCGTCTTCTTCGTTAAACTCAACCAGAATCGATGTCGACTGTTTTGACAAAAATAATCAGTTTCTTTAGTAAGTTGTGATTATCTACATGTGAGATTAATAAAAACGAGAGAGATTAGGTGTAAGGTATACCGAACAGAGATCCTCTGTTTCACCGGCGAAATTTCCGATAACAGCAGGTTATTCCGGCGGCGTTTATCTTGCGGCAGAAGGTCTTCAGGAAGCTTGAGGTGAGTGTGGGTGACTTCGGCATGAGCTCTAGGTGTTCTGTTTTTAGAGTAAGCCACAGAAGTGAAGGGGTTCGGTTTTCCGGCGAGTTGCAGAAACTTTCTGGCGAGTGAGATTTCGTCGAGAATGGGTGTGATCGTGAGCAGAAAGGCTATCAGAGGTTAGAGGGTGCATTTATAGGGAAAGACATCGATGAATTTAGTCCGATTACCGACTTGATTCGTCGGTCAATAATTTCTCCGGCGGTTATGACTTGTGTCGCGGACTGGACATCGGTTATAACCGATGTTAAAGTTAATGCGTCGGTTAAATCAGAAGAAACCGTCCAATCTCGGCGAAATCGTCGGGATTTCCGACGACTGCGATTTGGGCGCGTCAGTTTGAATTCGAGTTTGTGTATTTGAATTAATTGTTTCTAATAATGAACAAGAAACACAAGTGGCGGAGTGGTTGGAAGTCTGGAAGTTAAGGCGCTGGAGTTTACCCAGCTGACCCGGGTTCGAAACCCGGCATCATTGTTTTATTTTTATTTCATTAATTTTAATACTTTTTCAAATATAACTTTTATAATCCAATATACTTATTAATTATGTATCGTTTAAAATTAATTTGGGCATTAAATACGACACGAAATTTTTAACTGATTGTTCGGTTAATAAACGGAGCGGGTTTGGTAAATCCGGTTTTTGACGGATGTTACAGTTTTCCCGACCCATCACCCGGGGGATTTTAGTCAATGTAGTCCATTTCCGCATAATGGACATGTCATTGGCTCGAATGGCAGTTTTACCCTAAATGCTAAATGCATTTCACTTGGGCTAATCTATTATCCAAATTTGACTCATCCTCTTTAATCGAGCTATAAGCCCCTACCGAAAGTATAACCTTTTATACATACCTGGCGCGAGTCAGAACCATTGACTATATTATCCATATCTTACGATGATTATCTCTTTCCAATTCGTGGTAATGCATGCCCATAAATTATGCTTACCTATAAGCATGAAACTTGACAAAACAAAGCATTAATTTTTTTTGAAAGGTGTAGATCGATTGGAAATCCACTACTGACTGCGCTTCAACCCTTTTTATCGGAAGCACAGCCACCTGGGTTCGAATGAGGGGGAGTGCAGTGCAGAGCCCCTCCTCGCACCTCGTGGAAACTTAATCCTGACTGCCAGGCTCGAACCCGTGACCCCGGTCAGGAACCCCACCAAGGTGGGTAAACCTTACCACCTCACTTGCAGTGAGTGGGGATTGAACCTAGCCTTTTTCAAAAACTCAAGCACTTTCCATCACCGGACCACAAGGTCATTGGCAACAAAGCATTAAATACCGGATTCAAATGGTGATCATCGTTTGACCCGCATGACCCGTTTGTCATTTTGACCATTCTTGATTCGCCCCTCTTTTTTATTTGCAACTAATTATCTTTATGTTATTTATCACCAAAATTAATTTTTACTTGTTTGAACCATTTGGTTTGCGTCAACAAGTTTTTATCACCAAAAACTCACTTTTTATTTTTTGACCAGTTTGGTTCGCGTCAGAAAGTCATATTTCAAAAGTTTATTGGTTTATCACCAAAAACTCATTTTTACGTGTTCGACCCATTCGGTTCGCGTCAGAAAGTCATATTTCAAAAGTTTATTGGTTTATCACCAAAAACTCATTTTTACTTATTCGACCCAGTCGGTTCGCGTCAGAAAGTTATATTTCAAAAGTTTATTGGATTGTCACTAAAAACTCTTTTTTACTTGTTCGACCCATTCGGTTCTCGTCAGAAAGTCAAATTTCAAAAGTTTATTAGTTTATCACCAAAAACTCATTTTTACTTATTCGTCAATTCGGTTCTCGTCAGAAAGTCATATTTCAAAAGTTTATTGGTTTATCACCAAAACTTATTTTTACTTGTTCGAACCATTCGGTTCGCATCAGAAATTCCTATTTCAAAAGTTTATTGGTTTATCACCAAAAACTATTTTTTTACTTATTCGACCCATTCAGTTCGCGTCTAAAAGTTATATTTCAAAAGTTTATTGGCTTATTACCAAAAACTCATTTTTACTTGTTCGACCCATTCGGTTCGCGTCAGAAAGTCACATTTCAAAAGTTTATTGGTTTATCAACAAAAACTCATTTTTACTTGTTCGACCCATTCGGTTTGTTTGACCCGTTATGGTTTACACAATAGGGTCCCGGCTTTAACAAATCATCGATTTACCCGTTACTTTTCATTCAAAAACAAAACTTCTAATCTAGGAGGTGTAAGTTTTACTTACTTTGCGTCTTGATCCGTTTGACCCATTTCTTTCCAAGCTCCCATCTAGCTTGTCAAGTGTCAAACTATAATACAATATCCACAAGATGGTTAGATTAGTCATTCAACATTATGACCATCACACCTCATAGACTTTTATACCATATTTTATTATCTGATTCTCTTATATGCAAATGCACTAACAAGTTCAACAAACTCATTTAAGCATTTTATCAAATACTTGGTGGGCATCATTTTTACCTGTCATATTAGCTAATTTTGCCACCCATATTACCATGTATCCCTTGATTCACACTCCATCCTCATGATTTCAAGTTCAATGACTAGTTTTTATAATCTCACCATAAAAGGTTCAAAATCTATAATCATGTCAAAAATCCATTTCACCTCTTATGAGAGTTTTGATCTAGAACAACCATGCACATGATTTCTACATATATTTCTATTATATTATGTTTCTAAACCAAATATACATATTATTCATCATACTACCAAGACCCACTTTATGACATGTATGAACATTCAGTTCAAATCCTTAAATTACTCAAGTATTTTACACATACAAGCAAAGTATAATGATTATGAACATTCATATATCATCGATTTCATCATGTCATCAAAACACACTTAACATAGAAACTCTTTGTACACAAATTCAACACATACCTTAGGTTTTGATGATGTTAGAGGGCTAAAATCATCAAACATGCAAGGGATTAAACTTGGATTTCACCTTCAATCCATTGATTTTGTGTTTGCTAGGTTGTAGAAGGCTTCCCCTTCTTTCTTTTTCTCTCCAGATCCTTCTGCACACACACATGTGTGTGTGTGTTTTTTTATGTTTTAAGCTTTTTAATCAAGTTTGATACTTGTTCATTTGTAGTCCTTGCACTTTATTAGTAGCTTTATAATGTTCAAAATCTACCCAACACATCTAGTAATTACTAAGGTTTTAACTAGGTTAAAACATTCCTAGTTATTTTGTTTACGGGTTACTTTTACCACTAATCGTATTTTACCCGCTCATCCCCAGTTAATTTGGTTTAATTACCAAGTTCGTTTTTGGGGTGTTACAAAAACTGCAGAGACATATCTCAAGAAGAATCGAGGAATTCGTGACCCACATACTCATAAGCGCATGCAATTAGTTATTTGGCCACCAACAGACAAAGCAAAGGTCATTCCAGCAGCTCCAAAATTTCCCAAGGGTGTTGCTAAAGAACTTTTGCTATTGGGCTTATGATCCTAGGATGGCTGAAGCAGTGTTCGTGACGAAAGAAAAGGCATTTCAATTAGCAGACACTCTTGACCTCATAAGCTTTCATGAGGAAGATATCTTGGTTCTAGGCAAACGTCAAATTCAAACTAGAGACAAATATGAAGTCTGTGCAAAGTCCTGGACAAGTGCAGTGGCTACAATGATTCAAAACAAACTGTATGTGAATCCTGAACCACTTTTTGGAGGAAGCGGACAATAAACCTTGAAGCAGCTGGCTCCATAATGCAGTAAACCTAGGGGAGATTGTTAGATCATGTTTAAGGTTTATGCATTAGTTATGTAATTAGTTTTGGGCTATCCGTAATGTAATGGGCTTGGGAATAGTTTTGGGCCTAAGAGCTTAGGATAATGGAACACTAACCCTAGTAGTATAAATAGCAAATGATGTAATTAGGGTGGTGGCTCCTTGGTGACTAACAACTTGTATTAGACAATCTTATTGTATGCAAGTTGAATCATTCTATTTTCATATTACTTATTTCTTGATTATTAGCTTGTTTGTGTGATTCCGCCACCATCCAAGCTATGTGTGATATCGAAAGATCCGTTATAGGGACTTTCACAAATGAAAAAAAATAATGAAATGGCAAACTTGTATATAATAACTTATTTTTTGAGGTGATTTATGTACTAGTGTCTAGAGTAATAAATTCAGAATAACTATATTGCTTTACGATAATTATATAATTACTCTAAACATTTATATTTTAAGGTTGTTTTGATATGAACCAAATTACAAAATTTCAGGTTATATACTAGTGTTTAGAGTAACTATAATATTACTCTGTAATGTAATAAATTTACTCATAGTAAAGTAATTATTTTAACTAGAATATAACTAACGTAATTCATATAACTATATTCTAGTCTAACTCAAATACAAAATTACATTAAGGTAATTATATAATTACTATAGTGTAACTTTGTTTCAAGGTAGTTATACTACTATTGTAATTATATAGCTATATTTTTATTTTGGTTATATGCGAAGTCAATTTAATTACCATGATGTCACTGTTTTTTTTCTTTCTAATCTCCTTCAATTCCCACATAAGTGTAGTATATTATGCCTATATGTAAGGGATCTCACCTATATATGTATGTATGCGCATATGATACAATTTATGAAAAAGCGGTTTTCCTTCATTGGTAAAATAAAATGAATCCATTCGTATAAATTCTTGTGTCATTTGTGAGCTTTATACATCTGACGTGAATTCATTGATATAAAGGTGTTTAATGGTATTATGGATTACGCTTCGTCGGCAACAATGGTGGAATTTTGTGTTAATGATTTTTTTTAGCAACGGCAACATCGTTTGAAGCAAAGTAACAAATTACAAACAAGTGGCAGGTAAACGGGCAACAAGCTGCGCCGCAACCCCCTTTTGAAATGCAAATTCTAAATTTTTAAATGTAATTGATATTTTAAGAAAAAATAATGTATCACACTTAGTTTAATGCCAGTGTGGTGTTTTGTATTTATTGTATTTGCTTAGGTGTCGAATTATAAGATCAAATTAAAGGAGACACAATAAAAAGAATAAGTGGAATCAATCACTTGGACAGTTGGACACTGAAAATTATATTTAAAACTAATGGACACAGATCATATGTGTATTGTTAACCAACATTTTTTTAATAAAATATGTATTTAATGGACACAGATCATATGTGTATTGTTAACCAACATATTTTTAATAAAATATGTATTTAATGGACACAGATCATATGTGTATTGTTAACCAACATTTTTTTAATAAAATATATATTTTAAATACATTGTTGTTTGAAAATAATTCTTGTATAACATGATTTACTAAAACAAAACGGGTGTAAAAAATTAAGAAATTTTGTTTTCAGCTCATCCCAATTAAGTAAAGTACACCAAGGACAACTACGTACGTTGACTGGTAAATAATATTGTATTGATTGTGTAGGCAAGTCAGAATACACACAATCAGAACAAGATTAACATGCTCATGTTTATGATTGCATTACACCTAAAATTTGAGGGCATTATCTGGCTGTCCATGTTGTTTACAGCTTTTTTGGTTCCAAGAATCTGCCAATCCTTAATTAAACAAACATACAAAAAATAATAAAAATAAGCCTTTCTAAGTCCATAGTTACTAGGCATACTTAGTAACAACTTTTAAATAGATATAAATCTTGAATGATGAATTACAAATAGAAAGTAATCAGAAGACTACAACAATGAATATAATTATACATTCCGATTTTGGTAACGAAATCTTACTTATCCATTAGGCTGTGTATGGACAGGAAATACGATTTTTTCGTTAAACGGCTCTCACAGCTTGAAACCGTGGCTCTTTCGGGAGAAACTTTTGTTCGGTGTATATGGACATGTAGTCACCAAACACGAACTTCGGGTAGCAAAGATGATTAACTGTTTCATTCTCTTTTTCGACTAGTTCGGGTGCAGGTGCAATAGTTGCATTATAGGATGGATTATAGAATGAGGCTATTGATCTCCTAGTTCCATTGGACTTAGCATTAACCCTATGCCAGACACTCTTGTACCTTCCATTGCTCAAAACTTCTATTTGATCACCTGTATTGATGACAATCGAATTCGCGATGGGTTGAACATCAATCCATTTACCATCTTTGAGAATCTCAAGACCATCAACCTCATCATCCTGGAATAGAAGGATGACCCCTCCAGCATCCGTGTGGGCTCGCAAACCGGTCACCATCTCAGGATATGGACATGCTGGATAATGGCTAACCTTTGTCCCGAAAAACGCTTTATCCCCTTCACCGCCGTTTAAAACCTTCTTGATGTACCCCTTTGGTATCCCCAAATTCTCATCCATCACTTCCATCACCTTCTCCGCCAGTTTCTTTAATTCGGCTCGGTATTCAATCATCGTTTCCCTATTTGTTCATATCATTTACAAGTTAGATATGAAAAACTACTAGAATCCTGGGCAATTACCACTTAAATTGTGACAGAGAAAAACGGTTGCAAAGTTAGTGACTGACCCAAGATCCGGTCACAAGACAGTCGCAAACTTTGCGATTGTCCACTTTCAGTTGTAGTTTTATCGCAAAAATCATAAAAACTTTATACAATGTTTCAAACTGATTAGTGAAATCTAGAGATTAGTGTTAGTGTTTACCTGAATCCTGGGGTCTTTTGTGGCCATTCATAATCATCTGAAATAAGAAAGACGTCCTCCCAGTCGGTGTTTTCAAGTTTCTCTCCACTTTTCGTGTCGACTAATTCCTTCAACCGTTTGACGGGTGTTGAGTTCTTGAAAAACTCTTCTTCCCTCTCTATCTTATAGCATTCAGAGCTTAACTTTTTCACCCTCTCAAGAAGATCGACTGGAATTCCATGATTTACCAACTGTATGGAAAAAAACATACAAACAGATAGATTTTCGTTATTTATGTTTATATGGACACGTATGTACATGTTAATATGGTCTCTGAATGTTAATGCTAGATGGGTACCTGAAAGAATCCCCATTCTTCACATCCGTTAGCTATTTGCGCCATTGTCGTAGCTCGCTCTTCACCATTGAGTTTCAAGAAGTCAATCACAGGGATAGGCATTCTTCTGATTAAAATTGAAGGTAACTAATATGTGTTGTGTTTTGAGTTTGATATGGTTATGAAAGTTTGTAATGTTATGGAGGTATTTATAGCCTTTGTTAGTGTCATCATATAGAAATATGTCAACTCTTTGAGATATTATAATACTTCGGTTAGCAAAAGGTATATGGTTGAGCTGGTACCAAGGCTTTTAGTTGAGTGCAAATGATGTAGAATACTTTATGGAGGTAGGGTTTGATGATAACTTAAAATAATATGGTTAAAATTACTTTTCAACCCTTAACTAACACTTCAACGGGACACTTTAAGGTAAGATTTGGTTGACTTATGAATAAGATGTGAACTACAAAGTCTTTGCAAATGCAGGTGCAGCTAAGTAATTCACTCCACTTTTTTCCTTATATTCTAAGTAGTTACCGACCTTTGATGTTGAGTGTTCCAAGCATCTTGCGGCAACATTGACTTCATTAACACATAACATGGTTGCGTGGTGCGGATATATTAAAGTAATAGCCAGATGTTTAGGCACAGTTTGTGGGAAAAGATATGAGAAAATCATGCAAAGGGCCGTTTTAATAAAAAAGATACATCTAATGATCTTTTCATCAAGTTTTAATAATCCACCATTGGATGTTCAAGTAATATATGGTTTTATCTATTGAGTTAGAGTATTTGTAATTGTTAATGCCTATTAGGGTATTAGGGAGTATTTTCAGTCACATCAATATCATAACGCTTTTTTAAAAATGTGTTATGGTTAACCGCACTTAATATCATTTCCGTTTTTTCTTCTCATTTGCCGTTATATTATAAACAACTTCCATCCCACTTCATGCCCCTATAACGTCCATGCGAGCGGTGTTGGTGTTGGGGGCGTTATCAAGCCACTTTACGCTCCTATAATGTCCATTACGCATGTTCTAAGAAGTTTCAATGTGTCTAGAAAACAACAAATTACACTTTTTGAAGATTTTCCCTTGAAAATAAGCTATTACAATGGTGATTTATGATGAAATTACGCAGATAAAGATGGAATCAATCAAATAATATCATGTGTGCCCCTAAATATTGTTTTTAGGACACATATCATATTGTTGTTATTTCTAGATGAAATTACAAGGCCAAAGATAGAGTCTAGCGGGTTTAGTTTTTTTTCTTTTAAAGGTGAACTTTATTAAAACACAAAGAAATCGAAGCCTACAAACAAAGCAGTTTTAGTCACAAACCTTATATAAGATTCTGAAATCAAGGGTTATTCACTAATTTACTACTAGTTTTATAAAGAAACATTTAACAATCTAAACGGTCAAATACTTTTAAATACATTTGTTTTAAAAATGCGTTATTATTGAAGTACAAGCATCTGATATTTTCTTGATTTGTGTTGAATAAAATCAACTATTTACATTAATATTTCATACTATTGGAAACCTCCACTTTGTTACATATGTGGGGTGACTTGTCATGTGTCTTCTACACATGAACATGTCCCAAATGAAAAATTGGAACCGGTCCATGAACCACCTACTTTGGTCTCTTAGGCCCAACCCAATCCTCCTCAAGCCCATGGGAATGAGGATGGTTTTATTGATGTTAAAAAGAAGCAAGTGAAAAAGCCCAAAATGAAAGTCCAATGGGTTCCATTACCTAAGCCTTTGGTTAAGGGTTCAAAGGACTCGGGTGGCCCAAGTGGCTCGATTGTGGGCTCCTCAGCCCAAGCTAAATCCACGGGTGGCCCAATTCCGTTGGTTGTAAGCTCTTTGGCCCAAACTAGTGCTTTGGGTGGGCTTAATACAGAGTCTTTAAGGGCTAAGGATGATGTAAAATTCAAGGCGAAAATGATTTCTAATCGGTTTGGGGTTTTAAATGTGGATAATAAATCGAATGAAAAGGTGGGTAGTTTTGGTCTTTGGGATCATGAGATAGCACTTGCCCTTTATTATTTTGAAGCTAATGTTCGACCACCTGAGTTTGTTATTGCTAAGTAGAGTGAAGATCTTAAGGCAGATTTCAATGGGTTAAAAAGGACGAACCTAAGAAATTTGTCAGGGAAAGAAAGCTAGATGAGGAAGATGCTGATTTTGAGTCTGAGAATGATGAGAGTGCAAGATTTGTGAAGAAACTATAGCTTAATATCTTCCTTTTTGTTTTCTTTGATTGTATGTTAAGTTTTGGTTTTGTGTGTTCTAGTTTGTTTTTTGTTGTGGTTGTCCCGTCCTTTTCATATACGGAGTCGGGAGGGAGATGCACTTAGTTTAGTTTGTAATCCTTTTTTGAGATATTAATAAGATTTTACCGGGGCACTCCTAGTTCCCCAAAAAACCAAACTTAATCTGTTTACATGCGTGCCTAGCGCCTTGAAACAAAGACTGAAAATTACTGCATTGAGATTTTAATATTTCGCAAGAAAAATGGTTTGCTTGCAACAAAGAAAAGTGTGGTAGTTGGAAAAACTAATATCTCAACAAAACTAATTGATGTGTTTTTATACACAACAATGTGTAAATCAACAATTTTATGTCAAGATGAAGACATTACTATAAGCTTTGCTTTAATCATGGATAAACCTATGGACAACAATAACAACAACTATGTCAAGATGACGACATTACTATAAGCTTTGCTTTAGTCATGGATAAACCGATGGGCAACAACAACAATGAGACTTTGTTATACAATTGTGTTCCATAGGCATAACAAAACCAATCTTTGTTAATACTGATTTTGGTGTAACTTCAAATAAGCAATGAGAATAAATACTGTAGAACTAAAATTAAAATAAAAATCAATGCAACAAATACACAAAAGTCAAAAGCAATACAAATTCAGTTCGATACACCTCAAAGAGTTCAACAATTCTATTTAACTTGACATCAAACAGAAATGGTTCTAATCATAGTTAGGTTTTGGTTGTACAAGATTTCAAAAGGAGTTTTGTTTGGTATGACTTCTGATGGCAACCGGTTAATTAAGTAGGTTGTGGTTAATATGCATTCCCCCCAAAACTTGGTTGGTAAATTTGCTTCAAATCTTAATGCACACGCCGTCTCAAGGAAATGTCTATGTTTGCGTTCCACTACCCGTTTTGTTGAGTTGTGTGTGGGCATGTAGTCTCTAAGTTAATTCCTTGATCGACATAAAACTCAAGCATGCTGTTAGACGTGAATTCTCATCCATTGTCACACATAAACCTTTTTTATGTTCTTCTCAAATTGAGTTTTCACAAACCTGCAAAAAACAAATTATCAAACACCAATTTGCATAACTTTTTTTATAAGAAGAAACACCCAAACCGCCATGCTATAATCATCCACATCGGTAAGGAAATATCTCGCATGTGAGAGTGAAGGTGTACGATAAGGAACCCAAATATCATAATGCATTAATTCAAAACAACCATGAGTCTTAAATAAAACCAACAGGAAAAGGTGACCTTGTGTGCTTTGCCTTAGCACAAGAATCACAAAACCAATATTTTTTTTAATAGAATTGTTTTTGAGAAAATCAATATGAGAAAGTTTAGTACTTGAAGTGTGTCTGAAACGGTTGTGCAAAACATCAAGGCTTGTCATCGTGGCTCGTCTTTTATCTTCGACAATCCCCATTTGGTAGAGACCATCCACGTGTTTACCCGCTCCAATCAATGTCCTCGAGGTCAAGCCTTGCATGACAAAGAAATCGGGGAAAAATGTTACGGCGCAGTTGAGATCTTTCGAGATCTTGCTAACAGATAACAAATTGCAACTAAAGTTTGGGACATGCAAAACTCCCATTGTTTTTGTTCCATCTTCCAAGGTATAATCTCATCTTCCTTCCCCGGCTATCCTTTCACCATTTGGTATGATAACCGGAAGTTCACGGGTGCCTTTAGTTTCTTTTATAAAGAATGGAGTTCAAGTGTGCGACATGGTTTGTGGCTCTCGAGTCTACTATCCAATTGTCAACTTTATTAAAGTTACATGTGGTGTTGGCTGAAGGAGCACCTGACGCCATGTTGGCAACGGGTAAGGCTTATGTTTTCGCTCTTTTGTCTCCCCCTGCAAACAGATTGGCTTATGGTTAGACTCGGTAAAAGGGCTCGTTTCAGATTCAACACAAGTAGCCCTAGACTTCGTTTTCTCACGCTTTACTCCTTTTCCAGGCCACCAATCGGGATATCCGATGCATTTGAAGCATCCATCCCGATTATGACCATCTTTTCCACCGAAAGTGCAGTGCTCTACTTGATCTCCAGAATTTCGTTTGTTTTCTCCTTGGTTCACCTTGCTTACTTGCTGACCAGCATTGCGTTTTGAGGGTGGAAAAGCCTGAAAGGCTGTAGTATCCACACTCGTTCGCTTTCCGATTGTTAAGTTTCTTTGTTGTTCATCATCCGAAACAAGATGATAAGCCGCACTGAGAGTTGGCATGGTTTCATGGCTAGGATTTGTGTTCTGATGGTCGAGAACTCGCTATCCAAACCAAGAAGAAACTCATATGGTTTCTCCTTTTCCTTTAAGTCAACCGGTTTCTTGCCTGTTGCACATGTGCAACCATCACAAGAGAACCTAGGATTGGGTAAAACGGACTTTAATTCGTTCCACATAACACAAAGTTGTGTAGTATGTTGAGACAGATGCTCTGTCTTATCGAATGGTCATGAGGGTTTGCTTCAGTTGGTATGCCCTAAGAGGCAATTTGCTTTCCAAACCTCTCCTTCGAGTCGTTCCACATCTCCTCCGCTGTACCAACATACTTAATGTTGTTTCAAATCTCTTTCTCCATGGCCATGTTCAGCCAACCTTTGATCATGGCGTCACATCTCATCCACCCCATGTATTCCACAACGTTCTGAATAGGCTTCTTGATGGTCTCGTCAACGAAACCCATCTTATTCTTGGCTAACAGGAAATTGGTCATCTTTTGAGACCAATCAACATAATTGCTTTCGCTTAGCGTATCGTTCACATGCATTTGCCTAGGGTAATTTGATGGGTGGATGTAGTATGGTGAATCGTGGTCAATGGTAGCTCCAATTTTCTTGTTGTTCTCGGTGTGTTTGTCGACCATGGTGATAAGTGAAAGAGGATGACAAGAATAAGATTTTTGTTTAAGGGTACTTGGTTTTGTTCTGCTCTAATACCCTGAACAATTTAGTAATCAGAGAGATTTTTATTGAAGTTAATTGCTTCACAAAAATACAAACAAGGTTTAAATTATAGAGGTTTACAATGAGAAATGAGTAATCCAGGGGAGATAAATAAGGTAAGGGAATTGATCGGTTAAAAAATTAGAAGATTCCATTACTAACCACTTATGGGATTAAAGACCAGTTCAATGAATCAGTTTCAAAGAGCAGATCAAAACAAATTGTGGGAGATCATCGGTCTGTTGACAGTAAATATAAGTGGTTTATTATTTTGAATAACTCCCAACATAACCAATCCCAGTTCTGTTGTCGTGTCAAGGAGAAGTGTTGAGCAATAGAAGATACAAGAGTCTCTAGCATAGTGTTAAAAGTAAGCCCAATTCTGCAACTCAATTCGTTAGGAATAAATGATAAAGAAGTTAACTAATTCAGAAACCAAAGTCTATGTTTGGTGATTACATGCCCGTATATAACTAACAAAATTTTTTCCAGAATGAATCAAGCTTCCAAGCTGTGAAAACTTCATAAGCTGATCAATGGAAACTTTTTCAAAGAAGTACAAAGTGAGTACATATATTTTTAATAGCTTGAACAGAATTTGCTTAAGAGTGTTACAAACATCGTACTATGTTTGATTGGGTGTACTTTTATTAACAATAGAAGTTTAGGCTGTGCGGTATGGGGCGTGGGTCGGAGGGCGACGCCGGTGTTATCACCCCGGGTGGCAGGGCTTATTTTAAAAACCAAACCGTTGGGTTGGCCAAGCCCAGTGGTTATTTAAAGCCCACTGGTCCCCCTTCGCTACCCCAAACCGCCATCCTTCACAACCGACACCCCACCCCGACTGTCCTTTTCGCTACCCAAACCGCCATCCTTCACAACCGACACCCATGGCTTCCTGGACTAACGAAGAAAAGATCGCACTCGTAACTGGCGTCGTGGACGCCATGAAAGCTCGACAACCCAGTGAAACCCGGTACTGGCCAGCGGCTTTCGCAAGTTATCAACATAACGTTGGTAACAACCGCCACAACCTCAACGCGTGCCAACACAAGTGGCGCGAACTACGCCCGAAACTAGATCGCTTCAAGGCCTACTACGAAAGCGTCCCGGGCGGGGACATTAGCCACAACGATCGGGTGGCGGTGGCAAATATCGAGTATCGATCTAAGGAGATGCGCCCGTTCGAAAAGCTCGCCCTCTTCGAGATTTATTTAACCCTTTAGGGTTTTTTTAAAGTTTTAGTATATTTATGTTTAATATTTATAATGGTTTTTTATGTAGGTTTTTTTTTTAATTTTAGTATGTTTATGTTTAATATTAATATTTTTTTATGTATTTTGTAATTTTTAGGAGTTATTAATAATATTTTAGGTTTGTTTTATAAAAAAAAGAAAAATAAATAAATATACATGTGGCCTAGCCACGCGGCCTAGCCATACCCACCAAATTGTGGTGTGACCGGCGGTGCCCCTCCATTAACACGTGTCGACCCACGCCCCCAACTCCCGCCCCACCATACCCCACGGTCTTATTATATATTATCAGTGTTTTGCAATTGTTTCTGGACTAAAAACGTACTGGTTGCTGTACATCACATGTAAAAATAGTGTAAGGCACCCCTAGGCGTCCCCGTGACCTGTTCCTATGCCCAACATTATTGAGGTAAATGACGTGTCATCAGGGGCGGACCCAAGCCTATGTCAAGGTGGGCGGGCGCATCCCCGGGAAAATTTTTTTTTAATGTTATTATCCGATGAAAATCTCGTCCGCACCCCTTGAAATTTTTCGTTCTCACCCCTTGTATTTATATTAAAAAAAGTTAGTAAAGTCTGATTTAAAAAAAAACTACCTATATTATATAATAGTATACTAACCAAAGCCAAATCAAACCAAACCAAACCCATTATATAAACTTATACAATAGCCCACTAATAATCCTAGCCCATTAACTTACCTAAAACTAATTAAAATAAGCCCAAAGACCCTTCAATATCCACTCCCGCCCAACCTGATATCTACGTCATCTTCTGCCTCCTCCTTGTTAGCGACATCATCAACACATCAACAACACTAGCAGCCGATTGAAGCCGGAATCCGGCAACAATCTGACGGGAAAACCCACGAAACCAACCGGAATTCAACAAACAGTAAGTTTTATGTTTTTTATGATTTTACTTGATTTTATAGGAGAAAAGGGTAAATAAAAAACTTAAATAGGTTTGAAAAATCGTGTGTTTTGGCGTTTCTTATTGTTGTTTAGTTGATTTTTAGGATGAATATGTTATTTAGATGATTATTAGGGTTGATTAAACAATTCTAGGGCTTGATTGCTTGAATAGTTGATAATTAAAATTGGAACATAACATATGAAACAACGAACTTATGGTCATGGATCAATTTGATTGTGATAGGAACCATGAGTAGAGACGTTATGGCGCGATTTCTCAAGAGGAAAGTTGATACATCTTCCGAACTAATTGATTTGGATACTCTTCCTTCGGACCCGTATGTTCGCAAGCCGATAGAATCATATAACGTGACCCGACCGGACTCGATACAACCGATTTTTTTTACGTGTTTGACGAATATGTAAATTTAGTTTGATGTTCTTTGTCTCACATGACCGACCGACCCGCTACAACCGATTTTTACTTATATACCTAGGGGTCTAAAATTTTTAAAAATGTTCCGCACCCCATGAAAAAATTCCTGGGTCCGTCACTGCGTATCATGAAATAATCAGGTTATGTTAGGGTTTGATCCTCATACCTCCACAACAACGATTCTTACCTCTTACCAATATTGCAGCACTATCTTGGGGACGATGTACGTTAACTGTTAAATGGCACATCGGTTGCTTTTGTTGATGCCAGCGAATGTCAAAGGCTATATTTTTCTACCTTTTATTTACCTTTAATTACTTCATAGTTTAATGGATATATTCCTCTTTATTAAATGTATTTGAGTAGTAGACAAGACATGGAGTGGGACTTGGATCTAGGAGTTTGTCGAATCGTAACTACATTCTTTGAATCCAACAGGTCATTAATAGGCATATCAATGTTGAGATTTTGAAATATTGGTCACCTGGTTTTGTATATTTTTTACAAACAAAAACGCACACTTAATATCATCTACCTGGGCTCATATATATCCTCTAGCTACAACTATGTTAGTCATGGATTTATGATCGGAGGAAAATTATGACACCAAATATATATAAGTTCTAAACTTTTATATGGGTTTTTAAAAAGTTAATTAGATATTTCTTATGTGATTTGAAAATATTTGCTAATTAAATTGAATTAGATTTTCAAGTACATATTATCAAACATGTACATCGTAAAGGTAACTTATAAGTAGGGTAATATGAAACGAACGAAAGGGCCCATATTGGTAATTAAAGTTTAGGTGTTTACTAAGAAAAATAAGTAGAAACTTGTGTGTTAGCCAGAGTTCAGATGAAAGAGTTTGTGAGTCTTGTATAGTTAATTCGATATTATGTCAACAATTTGTTGGAAGTTAAATGTATGTTTTAAAATTATTTTAGCATCCGAAGAAAAACATACAATAAAATTAATCATATATTTCAGATAATGGTTCAAATTCAATTAAAAATAATCAAGAAACCGTAAGACAAACCATTGAATGTGGTAGATGTTACATTTAAAACTGATATCTCGAATTTGATTAACATTTTTCTTCCTCCACGGCAACTATTTTTGGTTCCTCAAAAACAACAAAGACCGTGCATACTGCTTGATAGTAACATGATTAGGCGATTACTATAATTATTTGCTGACCGTTTTGAGCATTAACCGACATGAATGCACCGTTTCCTCAAAAATGTTGTAATGGTTCACAACCTACACAACACAAATTTAATATAGTCCATGGCTTTGTAGCCTAGTGGCATATTGGTGGTGGGATAAAGCTTTGTGACTAATAGGTCCTGGGTTCGATTCCCACAAGGGGGTTTTCCTATATTTATTGGGTTTCCTCCTGAATTGCTGAGACATTATTGCCTAGTGGAGATGGATATGATCGGGTGGTTCCGCTGGTGGCACGATGATACTCCGGTGGTCCGTCAGTGATCCAAATTTGCCGTTAAAAAAAAAGATTTAGAGAATCCCATTGAAATGTTAGACATAGGCATATTATAAGCTAGATTATGGACAAATATAATTATGTATTATACTTTGGTTATTATGTATTTAGTTGTAGCGTTAAGTCTTTATTTCATTATTATTCGTTTAGGCAGGCCTTGGTGGTTACTAATCCTATACCCCAAGTGTATATGCAAATGTACAACTGTTGTTTCATTTACCAAATCGATTAACAAAAAACAATCTCATTGTGCATATTGGTTCCCTGTTTTATACTTTGATTCATATTCCTACATAGTGCTATAAGAGCCACATTGACCAATCCTTAATCTGCACTTCATAATCATTCTCATCTGGAAATTTAGTCCTACAATTTGATTCCTAAAACCCGAAAAACTAGCAATCAAACATGACGTCAAATGGTAGTATTCACTACAAGAAATACCTACTATTATCGACGACACTAATAGCGATAACATGAAGCAATAGCGGCGACAAGCAATGAAGTCGCCCCTATTGCTCCATGTTGTCGCTATTAGCGCGTCGTCGCTAATACTCGATCCATGTGAAGCTGAAAAGGTGTTTATCTTCGCCCTTGATGAGAAGATGATCCAATGGCATGGGCTCTTTCTTGAATCAAACAAACACACTCTTTATTTAAAACCCATCTTTTTCAACACATACTTCATCTTCTCTAATCTTCAACCACACACCAACAACCTCAACCACTACCACCGTGAAGCTACTACTACCACCATGAAGCTACCGCAACAGGGCCACCACCACTGGGAAGCTCTACCACAACCACAGCTCCACCACCACCACCGAACCACCGCCATCAAGCTTTGTCACTTCAGCACCACTGTCAAGCTGCAACACCACCACCACCATCAAGCTCCGTCTCCGGCCACTACTTACTTTTTATCTCTTGTAAATCATGTAGTGTTTAATATAGAAATCATGTTATGTAAATCTGATTTTAATGGGAAAAAGTAGTGTTTTGCTTCACTTTCGAGTACAAACATGTTTACTAACGTATTAATGGTATTTTGTTGGTTTGAAAGTTGATTAAGCCATCTCCAGTGAAGTTTCAAGGGAAGCGCCGGCCAAAGCACTAGGGGCGACACAATAGCGGCGATTACTAAGCATTAGCGGCTTACTATTAGCGGTGTGATCAGTAGCGGCGACATATCACCTCAAAAAGTATTGGCAGCGACAAAGGGGTCTTTAGCCGCGACATATGTCGCCCCTATTGCTTCGATTTCTTGTAGTGATTCAAACTCAAATCCCAAAACTCTTGGGCCAGAATTACTATTAGTGGCACATACAAATGAGGGTACTACTGGAATCACAAGATCTCTGGACAATTGTCGAAGAAGGATACATATCACTCCCGGTAGATATATCCAACGCCAATCAGAATACACATAAAGAAATAATCAAAAGAGATAGAAGAGCACCACACATATTATTCCAGGTTGTGAATGAAATAGTATTCGAAAGAAATGCTTCATGAAAAACGTCCAAAGATGCATGGGATATCCTACACAAGGCCTTTAAAGGAGAGAATATACTCAAAACGGTAAAGATATAAACACTCAGATGTGAATTTGATGCATTACGAATAAAAGAAATTGAATATATCGAAGAATATGTTAATTATACGATTGTTGTAGTAGATCAATTAAGATTGAAAGAGGAAAAGATAAAAAAGAGACTGTTGAAATTTTTTTGAGATGTCTGACTCGTAAATATGAGTCTATAGTTGTTACAATAGAAGAGTCGAGAGATTTGAATGCCATGTCCATAGAAGAACTTTTTGGGATCCTCCAATCACACGAACTTAGACCCAAACAATATGATGATGCGTCAATAGAACAAACATTTCAAATGCAAAGCCAAACTTATGATCGAACAGGGTCATATAGACAAGAATTCAGAAGCAGAGGGCACGATAGAGGAAAGACAAGATACTCAAGTCCCATACAATGTAATAATTGCAAGAAACTTGGTCATACTACACGTTTCTGTTTGAAGAAAGAAAATGGAGAAAAGACGGGGATCATACTGTTACATAAAATTGAGATGGAGGATCGTGAAGATGATACGATGTTTATAATCTTCAATGTAGAGGAGACACTGAAAAATTACTTTTGGTACTTGGACAATGGGTGTAGTAAGCATATGATCTAGATAAGAGTTTGTTTGTTAGTTCTAATGATTCGAAACGAAGAAAAGTTCGAATTGGGGACAATAAGAAGTTGGATGTTTTGGGCAGTGGAGATATTATAGTTAAAATCTAGGGATGAGAAAAAAGAGTGTTGTTTTGGTCAAAAATCACAATAAGGATAATGTAACCAAATCTGATTTTGTGAGGTTGAGTGCTTGAATGATGAACAATGAAAAATATGTAAGCTTGATGAATGAAATGATGAACACGACGATTTGTACGAGGAAAAGCCCTTGATCGCTAGCAGATCGCCTGCATAAAAACCTCGGATAGTGAAAACTATCACTATCGACTATATTACAAAGAAAAGATTACAAATTTGGATGTTGATCAAGTGTGGTACAATGATTGTTTGCTAAATGTGTGCTGTGAGAGCTCTGGTTTGCGATGATGACAGAAGTGTGTGTTTGTGAATGTTGATAATCAGCCTAAAACACTTGATCAACCCCATTTAAATAAGCTAACTACATGTCCTATTTTCTAGGAAGATCATGCCCATGTTCACATGACCGTTACTTGGCCACCAAGTAGCATTTTAAAAGGAATATTCCCGAGATTCTAGCTGAGATTTAGTCCACTACATCCATTACTGCGTATAAGCATTAAAAACGTGGATAATTGTTAGAAATCATAAGTAATATTAAGGATCCTTGATCCTCCGGGCCCCTGCACCATCCGCTATGGATATGTGATCCAGGCAACACTTCAGGATACAGGATCCATATGTATAAAAATTTGTGCCCTAACAATTACCCCCAAATATGGCAGATAAGATGTGAATCAAGTCTGTCATATTTCCATTGGATGCGAACTAGTCGTTGCCCAACTTGACGTCACTGATAAGACCTGCTATAATCATCATTGCGAAATATAGGGTTAGAGATAACTCCTTTTTTCTTTAAGGATTAGAAAATCCTTCTATTTGTGGAGGATGAAACCTTTTAGACCCTTCGTTCTTAACCTTCCTGTACTTAAAACAATTAGTAACACCCTGTATCAACCCGAGTGGATAAGCCACGGATCGCTGGCGAAGCTCGGGTTGAGCATTTTGGCAACCTTACGTGGTTTTAAATATAATCTTTTAGCTATATTTGTGTTCCAAGTTTTGGTTCGATATGTTTGTGACTCTTTATTCAAATAGAATGTTTGTAAAATATAACAAGGTTCTCCTTATAAGAATTTATAAAAATTCAGATTTTCAAAAAATTACCAATCCTTGTGTAATAATCTTAGATAAAATCTGATTAGATATATGAAGATAAGTCACATACCCTTAATTGCAAGGTTCAGGGTGAAGTCAATAAGATAAACAAGAATAAGAATAAAGCATACCAGAAAATCCAAGTTAGGATTTTGTATTCTTGAGAATTACCCTTGTACAAACAAACTAGTCACCGTTAGATAATTTTTAAGGATCTAGGATCCTTTTTGAATAAACTTGTGAATCTTCGAGGCTCCAAAACCTGTTGAAATCAACTTGGGACTAAGCCAAACAAACTGGGGACAAGCCCAACAAACTGGGGACAAGCCCAAATAAACGGGTGTAAACTGAAGTATGGCCCAAACTGGCATCTATCCAAACGTGAGCGACATGAAAATGCCAAAACCTTAGCTAACGTGAAAACGTTAGAAACCTTAGGAACGGATGTATGGTACGTCTACCATTATACTTAGGATCCTAAATATAGCCAACAACAATGAAATTGTCAGCCCCTAAAGCGGGTACTGGTCCCGTTGCCTCGAACTATACTTGGATAATGTGCGCAACTGGTGAGGGTGTCGAAACCCAATTCGTGTGAAAGGTGAAAACCTTTAAACCGTAGAAGGTAATAGATACCTTAAGCTGGGGACAAGCCCAAAAACTGGGGATAAACCCAAAACTTTGGAGGGTTGGCCAACCACTTGAACCTTTGTGATAGTTCTGCAAAAACTTAAAACTAGATAAAAGTAGATGTTAAATGTTTAACATCCTTTCCTTATAATGAATAATAAGTATAAAATGAAAGAGAGTGAAAATAAGATGTTACCGAAGTAAGGATCATATATCCTTTGAGGATCCTTGTTCCTAAGTCAGGGTATTGAAATCTCTAAGGATCCTTGATCCTTTTCACATGAAGTATTTCTTCAGATGAACAACATTCCAAGCTCTTGGGAGAAGATCCCATCCATAGTCAGTAAGCGATATGCCCCCTTTCCAACTTCAGCTTCTATCAAGTAGGGACCTTCCATTTTGGTGCTAATTTGCCATCAAACGGATTAGTAGTGTTTTGGAATGCTGTCCTTAGCACAAAATCACCAACTTGAAATCTTCTGATCCTGACATTTTTGTTATATGCTCCAGCCATTCTTTGTTGATAACTGGCCATCTGTCACAAAAGTTAGTAGTTCTACTCCAAATAAATTTGGATCCATTATCACAAATAATTTCGGAATGAATTCAAATCCTAGTAATAATTTTCACTTAATGAAGGATATAACTTCCTTTTCTCAGACTTGAGTAAAAACTCCTGCTTCTATCCATTTGGAGTAGTAGTTTGTCATGGCTAGCATAAATACTTTTCCCTTCGGGTGCATTTGGAAGTTTGATTACTATATCCATTCCCTATCTCATGAATGGCCAAGAAGAGGATATAGGATGTAGAGGTTCCGCTGGCTGATATAGAATGTTACTATGCCTTTGACAAGCATCACATCTTCTTGCGTATTCCACAATATCCTTCTTCATTGTAGGCCAGTAGTATCCTGTTATGAGGATCCTTGAAAATAGTGCTTTGCCCCCATTGTGATTTCCACAGTCTCCTTCATTAAAATCCTTCAAGACTTCTTGAACCTCTGGATCCTTAATGCACCACAAATAGGGACCTGCAAGAGATACTTTATATAACATGTTATTTAATATGGAGAATTGGGATACCTTAATCTTGAAGGCTTTAGGTTTTTCCCCTGTGGGAATTTCCCCTTTCAGGATGTAAAATTGGAAGGATCCAGGATCCTGAATTTGACTGCACATCATTACTAGGTACAATTGCAGCATCCTCCACTATCTCCATTGCTTCATTTTCTTCAATTGCAGGATACAAAACATGGATGATAGGTATCTTGACATCCTCTGGCATCTTTAGGGATGATCAAAGGTTAGCTTAAGCGTCTGCTTCTGCATTCTCTTCTTTAGGTACCTGTGTCAAACTGAAAAAAGCAATGGGGACAAGCCCAACACACTGGGGATAAGCTCAAATAGACTGGGGATAAGCCCAAATAAACTAGGGACAAGCCCAAATAGACTGGGTCAAGCCGAAAATAATCTGCAGTTTCCTGACTATCTCTAAATATTAGCTTTTCTCCTTTGACAGTATGTGAACCATCATAATAATTAGTAATTAATAATGAATCTACATACACTTGAAGATACCTGATCCATTATTGGCAGTTTTGAATCAGATGCAATGGATTGGGGTATAATGTCCCCCTGTGGCGATTTTAGTAGTAAGCCTAGTCCATTTCTCTTGACATTTGAAGCTCCACCTGTGAAGAGTGTCCAAAGGATCCTTGGTCTCTTCAAGTTGTTGCACTTCCAATTCAGCTTCCCTTTGTAGATCACTACTGAAATCAGCCACAAAGTCAGCCAAAGCTTGGGATTTAATGGCAGTCCTAGGCTCATACTTAATGTCATATGCACTAAGTTTGATTGCCCATTTTGCCAATCTGCCTGACATCTCAGGCTTCCTGATGACATTCTTAATAGGAAAGTTAGTCTTAACAACAATAGTAGGAGTTTCAAAATAATGTCTAAGTTTAGTAGAAGCCATGATTAAAGCAAGAATAAGCTTCTCTAAATGAGAATACCTGGCCTCGGCATCAAGTAGACTTTTACTTACATAGTACACGGATGTTGTTGCCTTCATGATCCTTAACTAGGACCGCTCTTACCGCTTTACCTGAGACAACTAAATATATGGATAATGGTTCTCCATCTTCTGATTTCATCAGGGCTGGTATGGAGGATAAGTAATCCTTGAGAGCCTTGAGTGTAGCTTCATGCTTCCAAGCGAAGGTAGACTTTCTTCTCTTTAAGAAGGATACCAGATCCTGCTCTACGCTATCCAGGATCCCGGACCCTATAAAAACTTTGGATTCAGGATCCTTATGGTCTAGGAGTATATCCTTGACATCTTGCTCCCTTGCCTCCATGACATCCCTGGATGATACTTTAATTGATATGCTTCCCTCGGTTTCCAAGCTGGCTTCATAGAAGAGTGTAGCAGTTCTTTGCCTCATGTTGATCACTTTCTATTTTCACCACTCCCCATGGGGTTGGTATCTTTACACATTGATGATCTGTCGAGGGGACTGCCTTCATGTCGTGTATGTCACACCCCAACCCGCAGCGGAAAAGGTGATCGGGGCATGATTGGGTTATCATCAAAGCTCATGACATTTATTATAACGTTTCACATTTATTATTACAATTTAAAGGGAAACATACAATCATAATTACATCATGTCCTACACATCATTCTAGACTTCATTATTTTCTTCTAAGGCATTTCCTATGTTTTCCTTGCTTCATCCTGTTCACATGTATCATGTGTAAAAATGGTTTTTGGATCAACAAAAAGTTGGCGAGTGAATCCTATGAAAACATTTAAACAAGTTTATTGAATTGATTATAAATAAAGTGCATAACCACATATGAGTAAATATAGATGTAAACTTATTCACAAAACACTTAATATTAAATAATCACACACATACAATAATAGATTGTTTTGAGGCACGCGTTGCTCAACTCGTCTCCCACGAGGAACTGATGGGCCTAATGAATGAGTTTTGAGGCACGCGTTGTTCTACGAACTGATGGGCCTAATGAATGAGTTTTAAGGCACGCGTTGTTCAACTCGTCTCCCACGAGGAACTGATGGGCCTAACAAATAATTTGCATACAACTTGACAATATGTAATACATAACTACAAACAATATTTACATTCTAAGTTTAAATCATAATATGGTATGGCACGAGTTTAAATAAACGAGTTAATTTTAGTGACACATGACACACCCCAAAACGTGTAATTAAAAAGGGGAGTTGTAAGATTCACTCACATTGGGTGCGTTCGGTTGATGATGTTGAATGCGCACGAAGTTGGATTTAACCACGAGTGAAACTAACCTTGATAATAACATAATGGTTCGGTAAATAAGCGGATTTTATTAATCAATTTTAGTAGGATTATTGAATATATTTCTGTGAGTTTAAGGCTATTTTCTAACTTTAAAAATGTTATTTTTAAGTATTTTTAATTGATTTTTAATTTAAATAAATAAATAAAAATAATAAAAAAATGTTGACTTTTGATCGTTGACCATAAGCGTTGACTGTTGACCGTTGACTTGTTGACCGGTTTTATTGTGTGTATGTATGCGCCGGGCAGGACTCGAACCCGAGACCTCCCGTACGCGTGCACGCAGCTCTACCAACTGAGCTACGTGTCTAACCCGAAATATTTCTGTTTTTAATTATATTTATATACTAATTAAGTTAATCCGAAAATCACTTATTTTAAAATAAAGATTTAATGTAACGACTCGGTGCTCTCCACAGGTCTCGAACCCGGGACCTGTGGTTTAGTTTGGCACACAGTCCACCGCTGGACTGTGTGTCTAACTTGGTAAATATTCTGATTTTTATTATACTTAACATCTTACTGAGTTAACCCGGTTCGGTTTAAAAAAAGGCATTTTATTACAGCGAATGTGTGTGTGATAGGAATCGAACTCGCGTCGTGTGCATATTGTTTGCACACAGTCCACCGCTGGACTGTGTGTCTAACCCGTTCAATATACTAATTTTAATTAATCTTATAATATATCTGAACTTCGCCTTCTTCGCTTAAGATTACTGATTATGATAATTCAACTGATTTATGTCTAATCCGATTAACAAGCTTTATAAGTAATTGAAAGGTAATGAACGGAGAGAGTTTAGGGGAAGGATGTACCGATCCGCGTCTTTCACAGAACTCCGGCGAAGACTCGTCGGCTCTGTTTGTGAACTTCGGCTGTTAGAATCAATTAACAGTTCTGTTCGATTAGATATGATATTGAGGTACATAAACAAGGATTTACAGAAGTTGGGTTGATTATACCGATTCCCAGCGTAAGATCAGAAATTTCAGAGGTTTTCCGGCGAGAGCTGAATATTTCGGCTACGTCGTCTGGGATTGATTCTGATGGTTGGATTGAAGTTAGTATCAGTCTAACAACGGATTGAAACGGAAATAGTCGATGTATTTACCGTGTAGATGAAATCTCGGTTTTCCGGCGACTTGCAGAGATTTTCCGGCGAGTAAAATTACCACGAGAATTTGTGTGATTGTGAGCGAAAAGGTTATCAGAAGCTTGTGGGTGTATTTATAGGGAAGAACATCGATGAATTTAGTCCGATTACCGTCTTGATTCGTCGGTCAATAATTTTTTCGGCGGTTATGACTGATGTCGCGGACTGGACATCGGTTATTACCGATGCAATAGTTATTATACGCGTTAAGACACAAGAAACCGACAGAGAAAGGCGAAATCGTTGGGATTTCCGACGACTGCGAATTGGGCGCGTCGATTTGAAATCGAGATTTTGATATTTGAATTAATTGTTTTGATACATTACTAAAGAACACAAGTGGTGGAGTGGTTTGGTGAATGAGAGTTAAGGCTTGGTTGACTCGGTTGACCCGGCTGACCCGGGTTCGAATCCCGGCAGCCTTGTTTTATTTTTATTTCACTATTTTTAATACATTTTCAAATATAAATTTTATATTCTAATATACTTGTTAATTATGTATCGTTTAAAATTAATTTGAGCATTAAATATGCAACGAAATTTTTAACTGGTTGTTCGGTTAATAAACGAAGCGGGTTTGGTAAATCCGGTTTTTTTTTTTACGGATGTTACAGTATCCCCTACTTTTTAGAAATTTCGTCCCGAAATTTAAGTAGTGACATATTTGTCTAAAAAGGATGGTGTTTAGTTTGACAGTTACATACTTAGAAAGGGGTAAGAGTTTAAATTTTGTTTGAGGCGGTAACGTTCCTTGTAAGGGTTGAGTACCCTGCTACAGGAATCACTTTTTGTTGCCTACGGTAAAAATATTGATAAGCGGAGTTGATTCACTACGTATGATTTCATGCGCAAGAGTTTTGATATGTTTGGAAAGATAAGGTTATATCCTAAAACAAAATTTCTAATACTACAACCTACATGGAACTTCTCATAACCGCCTGACAATGCCTCTGATCCTTTGGCAAGAATACTTATATATAGGAAGTACCAGCGGCGTATCCACCATATTCTTGTCAAATTTTCATTGGTTTTATTAGTAAGTTATGATTGGTTCTATGATGTGACTCTAGAACATAAATAAACACCACAACCAATGTCTGAGTCCTAATTCTGATAGTATACATGTTTGATTGGTGACATAATCCCATTTCTTTAAATGATGAGATGATATAAATGCTAGATCAGTGAGTATAAACGAACTTCAACCAAGAAATTACTAAATCCTACATGGAACTTCTCATAACGCCTGACAATGCCTCTGATCCTTTGGCAAGAATACTTATATATAGGAAGTACCAGCGGCGTATCCACCATATTCTTGTCAAATTTTCATTGGTTTTATCAGTAAGTTATGATTGGTTCTATGATGTGACTCTAGAACATAAATAAACACCACAACCAATGTCTGAGTCCTAATTCTGATAGTATACATGTTTGATTGGTGACATAATCCATTCTTTAAAGATGAGATGATATAAATGCTTAGATCAGTGAGTATAAAACGAACTTCAACCAAGAAATTACTAAATCCTACATGGAACTTCTCATAACCGCCTGACAATGCCTCTGATCCTTTGGCAAGAATACTTATATATAGGAAGTACCAGCGGCGTATCCACCATATTCTTGTCAAATTTTCATTGGTTTTATCAGTAAGTTATGATTGGTTCTATGATGTGACTCTAGAACATAAATAAACACCACAACCAATGTCTGAGTCCTAATTCTGATAGCATACATGTTTGATTGGTGACATAATCCCATTTCTTTAAATGATGAGATGATATAAATGCTAGATCAGTGAGTATAAAACGAACTTCAACCAAGAAATTACTAAATCCTACATGGAACTTCTCATAACCGCCTGACAATGCCTCTGATCCTTTAGCAAGAATACTTATATATAGGAAGTACTAGCGGCGTATCCACCATATTCTTGTCAAATTTTCATTGACTTTATCGCAAGTTATGATTAGTTCTATGTGACTCTAAACAAACACAACAACCAAAACTTAGTCTTAATTCTGATAGTATACATTTGAATGATGACATACTCTCTCGTTTGTTGTGGAGAGTAGTCTATGTGAAATGGAACACAATCCAATTTCTTTAAATAATGAGATGATATAAATGCTAAATCAGTGAGTACAAAACAAACTTCAATCAAGAAATACTAAATTCTACATGGAACTTCTCATAACCGCCTGATAATGCCTCTGATCCTTTAGCAAGAATACTTATATATAGGAAGTACCAGCGGGTATCCACCATATTCTTGTCAAATTTTCATTGGCTTTATCCGCAAGTTATGATTGTCCTATGTGACTCTAATACATAAATAAAACACAACAACCAAGCTTGAGTCTTAATTCTGATAGTATACATGTTTGAATGGTGACATACTCTCTTCATTTGTTATGAGGGAGGGTTAGTCTTGTGGAAGTGAGACATAGCTCAACTCTTAAATGATGAATGAAATCGTTGAAATGTATGATGAAACAACTTCGACCAAGACATTACTAAACCTACATGGAACTTCTCATAACCGCCTGATAATGCCTCTGATCCTTTGACAAGAATACTTATATATAGGAAGTACCAGCGGCGTATCTACCATATTCTTGTCAAATTTTCATTGACTTTATCCGCAAGTTATGATTAGTTCTATGTGACTCTAAAACAAAACACAACAACCAAAACTTGAGTCTTAATTCTGATAGTATACATGTTTGAATGATGACAATACCTCTCTCGTTTGTTATGATGGAGAGGTTAGTCTATGTAGAAATGGAACACAATCCAATTTCTTTAAATAATGAGATGATATAAATGCTAAATCAGTGAGTACAAAACAAACTTCAATCAAGACAATACTAAATTCTACATGGAACTTCTCATAACCGCCTGATAATGCCTCTGATCCTTTGGCAAGAATACTTATATATAGGAAGTACCAGCGGCGTATCCACCATATTCTTGTCAAATTTTCATTGGCTTTATCCGCAAGTTATGATTATGACTCTAATACATAAATAAACACAATCAACCAAAGCTTGAGATAACATAAAGAAAAACATAAAAACTAAGCGGTTGGAGTTGAATCTTGATTTTTGGTGAAGGGGACTAGTTGGGTGGTTTCGTTTGGGCCGTCATTATCTTCAACAGGATTGGCGTTGATGTTGAAAACTCTTCCTCTTGCTGGTGGCCTAGTGATTAGGTTTCCTTGATTTGCTTGGTTAACTGGGTTTGCTTGAGCTTGGGCGTTTATGATGTTAACCAATCGAGGGAACGTGTTTCTAAACTGGGTAGGGTCACCACAATTGAAACAAGTTCGAACATATGGGAACATGGGGTATTGGGGTTGTTGATAGGTTTGGATCATGTTTTGAGTAGGGGAAGAGATTTGGTTTTGAGAGGTGCGGCAAGCCTTGCTCAAATGACCATAGCGTCCACAATTCGCACATAGTCGACAAGGTAAGGTAGATGGATGGTGACAAAAACAGGTGTTACATCGAGGGTGAGGTCCAAGGTATGGTTTCTTATTTTGGTAAGTTGAGTTGGGTGCTACTTGAGTGATGGGGATAGCTTGGATGGGTATGGCTTGTGAAATTGGTTGATTACGTTGGGTGACAGCGAAAAGTTGCCCATCTCGTTTTCTCTTAAAAATGGGTTGAGAAGGGGATTCGGTTTGGGTGGAGTTTGAAGTTTCAGTTGATGCTTTATCCTTCTTCTTCTCCTCCTTGAAGTCTTTATTCCGGATGCGGTTCTTGGTGAGCTCTGTAGCTAACTCCATTGCGGCTTCCAAGGTTACAGGTATGGTACTTATTACAGAGTCTTGAATTTTTGACGGAAGACCTCGAATGTAGTGCTCGATCAAACGGTAGAGGGAGTGAATAAGTTGGGAACCATTTGATTTAACTCGAGGAATCTTTTGTTGTATATGGTGTGGTCGCCTTCCTTTTGCTTCAACGAGTAGAACTCATCCTCTAATTTCTTGATTTCGCTCATTGGACAAAACCGTCTTGTCATGATTTCCTTCAACTCTTCCCAAGTCAAAGTCATAGCATCTTCAACACCTCGTTTGGCCTTCTCTGTATTCCACCAAGTAAGTGCTATTCCAAATAAACGACCAGTAGCATATCGCACTTTGCGATCATCGGGGCAATCACAATTTAGAAAAGTGTTCTCCATTTCTTCAAACCAATGAAGGAGAGCCGTGACACCTTCAGTCCCTTCGTATTTTGGAGGGTCGCAGGATTTGAAATGCTTGTAGGTGCATTTGGTGGTATTTGGGGGAGGGTTGATATCATTTTGATCTTCTTGGTTGACGGGATTAGCGGTAAGGGCTTGTTGGACTTGAATTACAATGTTGGGTATTACGGCAGCCATTTGTTGAGCGATTAGGGCAGCCATGCGATAGCGGGCTTTTCCTGCTCTCATCTTCCTACGAGCGAGGCTAGAAGACATCTACAAGGAATACATATCAAGAGTATGAGTTGGATGTTTTTGGGATCATAGGTCGTATTTAGGAATGAACATTTATAAAATATAAAATAATAAATCTACTACATCCATAGGATGTCTTGGGCTTTGCTCGTAATTGGGCCTTGCATGCCGCCATATTTCACCTTCGTAATCATGTGAGCCCCCATGATTACCGGGTTTTTCATATGGTACGCATGTGTTAGCCTGGTTACGTACACTAAAACCCGGAGAAAATCGAGAAATATGTAACGTATGATATTCGGAATGTGTCCAGGTGTGGACACGGTGACACCTCAAAGTGGGGTTAGTTCGAACGACGTTTGGTATGGCATGCTTTGGCCTAATAGGTCCTTTGTACTCTCTTTGTTAGTCCCCAGGTAGGCAAACTGGTCCGTTATATTGGATTTATACGAATGCCAACCTAGACAGGACGTTCCGACTACCGGTACTTGTACCCTTACAGTTACTACATGCCCGTCGCATAACTCACTTTGATGAGATTTGAAAAATGGAAAAAAATGCGACAAAATCTTTGAATAACGAAAGTATGAAGATGATTTGAATATATGAACATTGAAATATGTAGGATGAATGTGTATGTAAGTATGTATGTTTGACTGTAAGTATTATCCACTATGTATCACAAAATGTAATATTGGAAATGTTTGTATGCATATGTGTATGTAATAAATATGAAACAAATAAATATCATAAGTTTGCATGTAACCACATAAACAATTAAAATCTAGTCAACTATAGTATAGGCTCTAAGGGTCTAATAACCTATCCTATATCCCTATAGTCATGGCTCTGATACCAATCTGTCACACCCCGACCCGCAGCGGAAAAGGTGATCGGGGCATGATTGGGTTATCATCAAAGCTCATGACATTTATTATAACGTTTCAATTTATTATTACAATTTAAAGGGAAACATACAATCATAATTACATCATGTCCTACACATCATTCTAGACTTCATTATTTTCTTCTAAGGCATTTCCTATGTTTTCCTTGCTTCATCCTGTTCACCTGTATCATGTGTAAAATTTGGTTTTTGGATCAACAAAAAGTTGGCGAGTGAATCCTATGAAAACATTTAAACAAGTTTATTGAATTGATTATAAATAAAGTGCATAACCACATATGAGTAAATATAGATGTAAACTTATTCACAAAACACTTAATATTAAATAATGCACACACATACAATAATAGATTGTTTTGAGGCACGCGTTGCTCAACTCGTCTCCCACGAGGAACTGATGGGCCTAATGAATGAGTTTTGAGGCACGCGTTGTTCTACGAACTGATGGGCCTAATGAATGAGTTTTAAGGCACGCGTTGTTCAACTCGTCTCCCACGAGGAACTGATGGGCCTAACAAATAATTTGCATACAACTTGACAATATGTAATACATAACTACAAACAATATTTACATTCTAAGTTTAAATCATAATATGGTATGGCACGAGTTTAAATAAACGAGTTAATTTTAGTGAAACATGACACACCCCAAAACGTGTAATTAAAAAGGGGAGTTGTAAGATTCACTCACATTGGGTGCGTTCGGTTGATGATGTTGAATCCACGAAGTTGGATTTAACCACGAGTGAAACTAACCTAGATAATAACATAATGGTTCGGTAAATAAGCGGATTTTATTAATCAATTTTAGTAGGATTATTGAATATATTTCTGTGAGTTTAAGTCTATTTTCTAACTTTAAAAATGTTATTTTTAAGTATTTTTAATTGATTTTTAATTTAAATAAATAAATAAATAAAAATAATAAAAAAATGTTGACTTTTGACCGTTGACCATAAACGTTGACTGTTGACCGTTGACTTGTTGACCGGTTTTATTGTGTGTATGTATGCGCCGGGCAGGACTCGAACCGAGACCTCCCGTACGCGTGCACGCAGCTCTACCAACTGAGCTACGTGTCTAACCCGAAATATTTCTGTTTTTAATTATATTAATATACTAATTAAGTTAATCCGAAAATCACTTATTTTAAAATAAAGATTTAATGTAACGACTCGGTGCTCTCCACAGGTCTCGAACCCGGGACCTGTGGTTTAGTTTGGCACACAGTCCACCGCTGGACTGTGTGTCTAACTTGGTAAATATTCTGATTTTTATTATACTTAACATCTTACTGAGTTAACCCGGTTCGGTTTAAAAAAAAAGGCATTTTACTACAGTGAATGTGTGTGTGATAGGAATCGAACTCGCGTCGTGTGCATATTGTTTGCACACAGTCCACGCTGGACTGTGTGTCTCACCCGTTCAATATACTAATTTTAATTAATCTTATAATATATCTGAACTTCGTCTTCTTCGCTTAAGATTACTGTTATGATAATCAACTGATTTATGTCTAATCCGGTTAACAAGCTTTATAAGTAATTGAAAGGTAATGAATGGAGAGAGTTTAGGGGAAGGATGTACCGATCCGCGTCTTTCACAGAACTCCGGCGAAGACTCGTCGGCTCTGTTTGTGAACTTCGGCTGTTAGAATCAATTAACAGTTCTGTTCGATTAGATATGATATTGAGGTACATAAACAAGGATTTACAGAAGTTGGGATGATTATACCGATTCCCAGCGTAAGATCAGAAATTTCAGAGGTTTTCCGGCGAGAGCTGAATATTCCGGCTACGTCGTCTGGGATTGATTCTGATGGTTGGATTGAAGTTAGTATCAGTCTAACAACGGATTGAAACGGAAAGAGTCGTGGTATTTACCGTGTAGATTAAATCTCAGTTTTCCGGCGACTTGCAGAGATTTTCCGGCGAGTAAAATTACGTCGAGAATTTGTGTGATTGTGAGCGAAAAGGTTATTAGAAGCTTGTGGGTGTATTTATAGGGAAGAACATCGATGAATTTAGTCCGATTGCCGTCTTGATTCGTCGGTCAATAATTTTTCCGGCGGTTATGACTGATGTCGCGGACTGGACATCGGTTATAACCGATGCAATAGTTATTATACGCGTTAAGACACAAGAAACTGACAGAGAAAGGCGAAATCGTCGGGATTTCCGACGACTGCGAATTGGGCGCGTCGATTTGAAATCGAGATTTTGATATTTGAATTAATTGTTTTGATACATTACTAAAGAACACAAGTGGCGGAGTGGTTTGGTGAATGAGAGTTAAGGCTTGGCTGACTCGGTTGACCAGGGTTCGAATCCCGGCAGCCTTGTTTTATTTTTATTTCACTATTTTTAATATATTTTCAAATATAAATTTTATATTCTAATATACTTGTTAATTATGTATCGTTTAAAATTAATTTGAGCATTAAATACGCCACGAAATTTTTAACTGGTTGTTCGGTTAATAAACGAAGCGGGTTTGGTAAATCCAGTTTTTTTTTTACGGATGTTACAGTGTATCCAAGATCTGCCAAGAATAACATTGCAACAGGATAAGCAATCATTAACATAGAATTTCTGAATAGAGTTTACTCCCTCTATGTAGATCGGGAGTTTAATGTCCCCCAATGTATTTTTTGTTTCTCCACCGAATCCTACGAGCACCGACGATCTTAAAACAATTTCAGATTCAGGAATATTCATTCTTTTGAGGACATCCAACTGGATTATGTTCACAGAGCTTCCTCCATCAATAAGGATCATGCAAACAAAATGGTTAGAAATAAACAACGTAATGACTAAACCGTCGTGTGAGGATCCTGTATGTCAACATGGTCATCCTCATCAAAGGATATCACTTTCTGCTGGGTTATAGTGGTCGTTCGAAGAGGTCTCTCTCCATTCTCCATGTTTGTCTCCTTGGCGTGACTTTTAGTTGCCGAAAATGAGGTTCCACAAATATCAGAGCCTCCAAAGATGAAGTTAATAATCCAAGCATCTGCTGCGGTGGAGGAGCTCTTTCAGGAACTTTTTCAGGATCCTGGATCCTTGACTTCTTCATTCTGAGCAGTTTCTTCAGGTAACCTTTGCTCAAAAGATAGCCTATTTCCTTCCTTAGTGCTATACATTCATCAGTGAGGTGACCGAAATCCTTATGATAAGCACACCATTTCGACTTATCTTTCCCCACCATCTAGCCTTGTCACCTAAATTCTGCAAAGCAAGGATTCAGTGTTATCAGCAGAAAAACAATATTAAAAAATATGAGGATAATCCTCATCGTCTTACTCTTGTCAATCCGCATGAACATTCTAATTTTCATGCTTGGAGTATTGCTTGGATCAATTATTCTTGTGAAAGGATCCTTGATTCTCCTATTTTGAGGATCCTGACAACCTATCCTGGATCCTCTTGTCATCCTCTAATCGGATGAATCTCAAGGCCTTGTTTCTTACTTCATCTAGATTCCTGCAAGGTGTCATAACAAGATCATCATAGAATGGAAAATCTTTTAGTAATCCCATTTTAAAGGCTTCCACAGCAGTGGAAATATCTAAACTACGGATTGCTAAGGATTCCCTACTAAATCTAGTGATGTAATCTCTAAGTGATTCATCACGTCCCTGAGTTATTCTATATAGATCACTAGTTAATCATTCAAAGGTTCTACTACATGAAAACTGGTTATTGAACAAATTAACTAGATGAGAAAATGAAGTAATTGAGTAAGGAGGAAGACTTAGCAGCCATTTTAAAGTTGATCCAGAGTGTTGATCGAAAACCCTTGCAAAGACAGGCTTCCTTCAACCTTTCTGGAATGGGGTTGATCTCCATCCTTTCCCGGTATTGTGCCACATGCTTCTCCGGATCAGTTGTACCATCGTATAGCTTCATGTTGGGGGTTTGAAAGCGTTTTGGTATCTCAGCATTGCATATAGGAGACGCAAAACGAGACACTCTGTGGCTTCCATCTGGGATCTCAGGAATGGGTTTAATCACTCTTGGGACGCTGGATATCATATCCTTAAGCTTCTGGAGCTCCCGCGCCATAGCCTGATTGATACCTGTATCCTGCATGGAACCGTAATTAGTACCAAAAGATGTATTGACATGGTTACCTCCTGATTGGTTTGGAACAAGTATCGCTGAAGTGTATCCAAAAGTAGACACTTCAGGTGCAACAGTTGGACCAGATGAAGCAATAGTCTGCATAGGGATAAATCCCCTTTGTGAACTTTAGAATCCTTGAATATCTGACTCCCTGAAGATCCTTGATCCTGAAAGATATTAGGTCCAGGATACATGGGTGCTTACGGCCTTAAAGGATACTACAAGGATCCTTGAACCTTATCCCAAGCAGAGGATCCTTGATCCTTAGAGAAGGATCCTTGATGCTGGGAATAGGGTCCCTTTGGTGCAACTGTTTCCAAATATCCTCCCGAACTGAGATAGCCTCCTTGATACTGATACGATGATCCTGGAGATTGGGATGAGGATCCATAAGGCTGGTCATGAGATGCTTGCGGCTGCGTCATTGCCAACGATCCATGCTGCAATCCTAAGGATGATGCGTTGAGAGATTTGAATACCATGTCCATAGAAGAACTTTTTGGGATCCTCCAATCACACGAACTTAGACCCAAACAATATGATGATGCGTCAATAGAACAAACATTTCAAATGCAAAGCCAAACTTATGATCGAACAGGGTCATATAGACAAGAATTCAGAGGCAGAGGGCACGATAGAGGAAAGACAAGGTACTCAAGTCCCATACAATGTAATAATTGCAAGAAACTTGGTCATACTACACGTTTCTGTTTGAAGAAAGAAAATGAAGAAAAGACGTGGATCATACTGTTACATAAAAGTGAGATGGAGGATCATGAAGATGATACGATGTTTATAATCTTCAATGTAGAGGAGACACCGAAAAATTACTTTTGGTACTTGGACAATGGGTGTAGTAAGCATATGATCCAGATAAGAGTTTGTTTGTTAGTTCTAATGATTCGAAACGAAGAAAAGTTCAAATTGGGGACAATAAGAAGTTGGATGTTTTGGGCAGTGGAGATGTTATAGTTAAAATCTAGGGATGAGAAAAAAGACTGTTGTTTTGGTTAAAAATCACAATAAGGATAATGTAACCAAATCTGATTTTGTGAGGTTGAGTTGAATGATGAACAATGAAAAATATGTAAGCTTGATGAATGAAATGATGAACACGACGATTTGTACGAGGAAAAGCCCTTGATCGCTAGCAGATGGCCGGCATTAAGAACCTCGGATAGTGAAAACTATCACTATCGACTATATTACAAAGAAAAATTACAACTTTGGATGTTGATCAAGTATGGTACAACGATTGTTTGCTAAATGTGTGTTGTGAGAGCTCTGGTTTGCGATGATGGCAGAAGTGTGTGTTTGTGAATGGTTATAATCAGCCTAAAACACTTGATCAACCCCATTTAAATAAGCTAACTACAAGTCCTATTTTCTAGGAAGATCATGCCCATGTTCACATGATCGTTACTTGGCCACCAAGTAGCATCTTAAAAGGAATATTCCCGAGATTCTAGCTGAGATTTAGTCCACTACGTCCATTACCTGCGTATAAGCATTAAAAACGTGGATAATTGTCAGAAATCATAAGTAATGTTAAGGATCCTTGATCCTCCGGGTCCCTGCACCATCCGCTATGGATATGTGATCCAGGCAACACTTCAGGATACAGATCCATATGTATAAAAATTTGTGCCCTAACAAGTGCCACAATGTTTTTTTAGGTAGAAGGTTTGAAACACAACTTGCTTAGCATGGGTCAATTGGTTCATAAAGGGTATGATGTTCGTTTTTGCAGCAAAGAATATATAATTAAAGACCCGTCAAGATTCTGCATTGGAACGATCAAATTGACTGGACATAAAATGTTCCCACTTAGTCTAAATCATGATATCATAGTAAGAGTATGCAATGTGACAAAGCAAGACACCTCAACACTATGGCATCGTAATATGGTCACTTGAACTTTGAAACCTGCATGACATGGGATAGATGAAACTTTTGACAGATTACCTATAATCTCAAAAAATCAGTAACCATATGCGAAGGGTGTGTCTTTGGGAAGCATGCATGAAAGCCCTACGCAAAACAAACAACTTGGCATGCAAGCCATCAACTACAACTCGTACACTCAGACATATGCGACCCAATGAGAACTCCATCTATCGAAGGATGTCGCAACTTCATCACATTCATAGATGGTTTCTCAAGGAAGACTTGGGTATATTTTATGAAATTAAAGTCTCATTCATTAACATACTTTCGTTATTTCAAAGCCATAGCAGAAAAGCAAGCATAAAAAAGGATAAAATGCATTTGAACCGGCCGATGAGAGAGTATTTTGGGCATGCATTTCAGTTTTTTTTTCTAAAGGAAAATGGTATTCGCCATCTGCTTACTACAAGTTACTCACCCCAAGAAAATGGGGTAGGCGAGAGAAAAAAACAGAACTCTCATGGAACTAAGTCGAAGTATGATTAAATGAAAGGTTTTCCTAACACTGTCATGTGCATCTTATTTACTAAATCGAGGTACGGCTAAAAGTACACCGAAATTCACTCCCCAAGAGTCAGGGAGTGACAGAAAACCGAATGTAGAACATCTGAGAATCTTTGGTTGAATTGCATACATTCATGTACCCAAGCAACATCGATATAAGCTTAATGACAAAACTGAAAAGGTTGTATTTGTTTGCTATAGAGAAAACACTAAGGCATACAAGTTGAATAACCGTGATACGCACAAAACTATTATAAGTGGATATATTATTTTCAATGAAAACCAAAGTTGGAACTGGGATCAAATTGCTACAAATCTGGGAACATCCTCTGTTCTAGTAGAAGCCGAAGATCAAGGATATGATCAGCAGGTTTCAAGTGATCACGGGGAATATCGAAACTGATGTTACTAATCACTGCGCATCCTAAGTACGAGAGTTATTATGTAATTAGTTAATAGTTAGTTTAGGTTTACATTTAAGGAAGTTATGAAGTACAGGGCTAGATGTGGCAAATCAGAAGTTGATAACCAACTCTCTAAAAGGAATCGATATGTCTCAAGGAGACATACCTTCTGATCGACGGCATCAAGGAAGAAGAAAAGGGACGCACCTCTTCAAGAAACAATAATATCCACAAGATCAAGAGACACACTCGTTCGTGAAGAGACACGTCTCTACAATCGCACCTTTTAGATTAGTATAAATAGGGTTTCAATTTCAACTGTAAAACCATGTGTATTCAAATTCTCCCTTTTATATATATTCAAGTTCAGTTTATTCATTGTTCTAGAGATCAAAGATCCATTGGGACCAACAATTGGTATCAGAGCATTAGGCTCTAGGCGCATCGAATCGTAGGGTTTTCTTGATCAGGAAATTATAAGAAATAAGAAAGTAATGTTGTTTGTTTGCAAATTTTGTGAAAGTCAAAATCGTTCAAAAACATGTATGATAAATCGAGCGGTTCGGGTCAACAAATTGTAACTCACAAGGATGTGGGATCTCTGACTCACTACCTATGTCCAATTTTAAAACCTACAAATTATACGGTATGGGCAATACACATAAAAACCATACTACAAGCGAATGGACTCTCGGAGATGATAGAACCCACAGAAGCTACGCAACAAGATACGAAAAAAACAAAGCAGCGATTGCATATTTGTTCTAGGCGATACCGGAAGATATGGTTTTGCAAGTGGCAAATTGCAACATGGCAAGAGAGATATGGAATACATTGAAGACAAGAAATGTTGGTGTAGACCGAGTGCAAATGGCGCGTTGGTATACACTAATGTCAGAGTTTGAGTTATTGCTAATGAAAGAAGATGACATTGTGGACTCTTTCTCAGCAAAGATAAACAGTGTTGTTACACGGGCAAGTGAATTAGGGACAACACTGAGTCAACCGACTCTGGTACGCAAACTCTTAAATGCAATACTCCGATCTAGACACGGTGACTCTAGATGAAGCTATTAGTAGATTAAAAACTTATGAAGAAAAGTTAAAGTTGAAGAAAAAAGAAAGCCCCGTGAACAATCTAGAAGAACTCTTGTATGCGGTCATGGACAACATGTTGGAAATCGTGAATGAGGGAGATTCCGTCCGTCACGAGGCCAAGGGAGAGGCAATTATCAACATAGGGTGAAGACACACCTCTTATGAGTTGAAAGGAACCGATAAACCAAAAAGGGATGATAGCAAACAAGAAACACCTACTATAAGAGATAAGTCGAAAATCACTTGTTACAGATGTGAGAAACTTGAGCACTATGCCTACGAACGCACACCTAAGAAAACCAAGGAAAATGAGACACTCTTGGTCTAAACAGAAGAAGATGATGAACCAGCACTTTTGATGTGCCCACACTTTGAAGAGAAGTAGGAACATGGAATTTGGTCATGTGAAATGATCAAAGGGAATAACCGGGATGCGGAGAGAGATAACCTGTGAAAGGTGCAATAAAATAATCCAGTGAGTGGATCAGGTAAAAATGAAGAATCTATGAAGAAGTAGTATGAAGAACGCGTTGTGAAAGACAACCGTAATAAAGAGATTAAATCTGTAATAGATCAAGGAAAAGACATGTATGAAGGTTACAAATAATCCTGTGAATGGGTCAGAAGAAAGATATTTTGTGTGATACAACCGCAAGAAGAATCTGAGTGGGTCAGATTGTCTAAAAAAACTATCTGAGATGCATTCAAATCATGTGATATGATGATGGCAAGTTATTCAAGACCAGGTGGAGTCCGTGTTGAGACAACTACGTAAGATGAGGTTCATGTGACACAAATCAAGTATGGTCAAGACAAGTGTGAAGCAAAGTGTTCGTGTGAAGCAAGTTCGTGAGGAGCAATGTTTGTGAATAAATGGATCCATGTGAAGTGTTGGATACCGAGAAGACTCGCGAAGATAAACCTACTCGAAGTTCAAGACCTTACAACAACTCAAGGATGTTCATGATTAGGGGGTGAATGAAGTTACTAATCACTACACATCCTAAGTACGAGGGTTATTGTGTAATTAGTTAATAGTTAGTTTAGGTTTACATTTAAGGAAGTTATGAAGTACGGGGACTAGATGCGGCAAATCAGAAGTTGATAACCAACTCCCCAAAGGGAATCGATATGTCTCCAGGTGACATACCTTCTGATCGTCGACATCAAGGAAGAAGAATAAACAATCATATCCACAAGATCAAGAGACCCATCCATTCGTGAAGAGACACGTCTCTACAATCACACTGTAACGCCTCGTATTCCCGTAGAATTATATTTTAGGAAAATACGTAAGGTTCAATATTTTCTTAAAATCACAAATGAAAAATGGAAAATACATATATATTTTAAATATAACTGCTATATTTAAATACAACTTTAATCACGCATTTACGAACCGACGAACGAACGCGACACTGTTTCACATGTTTTAAATCTAAGCTATATGATGTTCTATGACGATCGGGTTCGAACACGGATCTCGTAAATAGTTTTGGGCCGCTCTAAAGAACTCAAGAAACTAGCTAACGGGCCTTGAGGCCCAACACCCAACCCTAACTAAACCCTACCTTTTTAAAACTAACTCACACACACACCACACACACATATACAGCCCACACCCCCCTCCTTCCCTCACTTTTTTCTGGTCGCCGGATTCCGGCGACAATTCCGGCCGATTCGACCATCGCTCCTCCGGCAGCTCACCATAGACCTCCCACCTTAACCCCCATTACTCCTCCACTTACCATACCTGGCCCCAAGCACCTCTGTCTCTCCCTCGCTCATCTCAAAACCCGAACAAAGTTGTAAAATAAAAAAACAAGTGTATACTTATATCCTTTATAGCACTCCAATATCTTTCTCTTATCCATGCGAGGTGACCTCGAATCCCATCTTTCGACCGTTGGATCTTCTCGCAATTGCCAAAGAAGTCTTTGCAAAATGTGAGCATACTCGACCCCTTTTTATATTTTAACGCGTTTTGGAGTGCAACATGCAACAATTAATAAAATTCTTATTACTCGAAATAAACGTATCCAACTTGTACTTACATGCTATATTTGTCGCATTTATGTTAGTTACACGTGCTAGTTTCAAATTGAATGTCCATGCTATTTCATGCTATTTCATTATGCCTAGGTTATTATGCATTGCTAGTTGAAGATTTGAATTACATATTATTTGCTATGCACAAATTGTTTATGTATGCTCGTTTTATTTGATTATAAGATGCCATGTGACTAGAGACCACCTTTATACATATACATAAATTTAAACTTGTATGCTCGCAAGTGCTTTTGTACTGATCCATGCTTTTATTACATGTTGCAGGTTTGCGATCAACGAATCTAGTAGGATTTTCCTAGAAACGCACTTAAATTTTAATATTCATCGTATTGTAAATTATTTCCAAACCTGTTGTATCTCGTTCCCAATTCTTGTACTAAATTTTTTTTATCGATGAAATGAAAGTTATTATTTGAATATTGGTTGTAATTGACGGAAGCATATTACACATTATTTCAAGAAATGCAAAATCAGTATATTTAAGTACTTGTCGCAAATAGCGTTATGAAGCCTCTTGCAATCTAGTTTTCGTCTCATCCCGATGTTTCCGCCATCGGTTGGGGTGTGACACACACCTTTTAGATTAGAATAAATATGGTTTCAATTTCAATTGTAAAAACATGTGTATTCAAATTCTCATATTTATATATAGTCAAGTTCAGTTTATTCGATTGTTCTAGAGATCAAAGATCCATTGGGGCCAACACAAACTCTCTGATTTACAATAATGATGCACAACTACAGAGTGAAGATGATACAAACGTTCATGACAATTACAATCATGACGCAGACTCCTGATAATCATCTCCGAGAATAATGTAATTTATACTAAACCAATTGAGAATGTATGTCGAGATACACAAGCACTCACTAAGGAACAAATTGAAGACTTGCATCGAAGGGATCACAATGTCCCAGAGCAAATCACTAACTTTGTTCTCTACACCAATCTAGATCCTACATCTTACAAAGAAGCAACCAAGGAGACTAAGTGGAAGGTGGCTATGGATCAAGAAATTGAATCCATATTGAAACACATGGCAGCTTGTAGATCCACCAAAGAATCAAAGACCTATCGGTGTAAAATGGTTATACAAAACCATGTATGATGAACATGGTAATATAAGTAAGTATAAGGCATGTTTGGTTGTCAAAAGGTGTAGTAAAAATATTGGATAGATTATCAATATGTTTTTGCTCCAGTCATACGCTTTGAAATGGTTAGGCTTGTATTGGCTTGGCTGCTCATCATGGATGATATTTACATGAGATGGACGTAAAGTCAACCTTCCTGAATGGAATACTTAGTGTACACTAATTAAAAAACCTGAAAGTTATGTCAAGAAAGGAGAAGAGTAAAAAGTATGTCATCTCAAGAAAGGTCTCTACGGTCCTAAGCAAGCCCTAAGAGCTTAGTATAGTCGTATAGATCATTATTTTGGGATGCACCATTTTAAGAAATGTGTCTTTGAGCATACACTGTTTATCAAGATCACCAAGGACACAAAAATGGTGATATGCTTGTATGTATGTATCATATAAGGAAGTTACCATTACTCTTTCTCAACAAAAATAAGAAACCTTCTAGAAAAGTTTCGGATGAGTGACTGTACTTCAGTCTCAACACCTACGGAGTAGGGACTGCATCTGTCCAAAGAGGAACTAGAAGATTACATTGATCAAAACGTATAGAAGTTTGGTAGGAAATCTGATGTATCTAACGCATCCAAGGGCGTATATTATGTTTGCTATGAGTAAGATAAGTAGATTCATGGAACAACCAAAGAGAAGTCAATGGGAAGCTGGGAAAAGAATATTGAAGTATGTCAAAGGCATAAAACATTAGGGAATCACATACTCGAGAGGGTACAGTGGAATCATGGTTGGATTTAGTCAAAGTGATTATGCAGGAAACCTAGACGACATCAAAAGCGGATCGGGTTATATCTTTCACATAGGATCTGGAGTCATTACATGGAGTCCAAGAAACAAAAAGTAGTTGCATTGTCGTTCACCAAAGTTGAATACATTGCACTGTCCATGACTGGGTGTCAAGCTCTATGGCTTAAAGAATTCTCAACGAACTAAAATTAGATATCGATCGACCTTTTATAATCTACTGTGAAAATAAGTCCACCATCTACGTGGCTAAAGACCCAGTGTATCATGGGAAAAGTAAACACATCATGGTTAAATATCATTTTATTCGAGATTAAATCAACAACAAGGAAATTGAAGTGAGATTCTGCAATACTAAGGATCTGTTTGGTATGGAGTAATGGAATGGACGAGGTAATGGAATAGACAACGGAATGAACATATCATTCCATTGTGATATTTGGTTACTCATATGTGAATAGAACGAATTATTAATTTGTACAATTTGATAAACAAAAAAGACGAAGTAATTAAACACTATTGTATTAAAAACAAAAATATAATTGCCTCAATAATAAATAATAATAATAATAATAAAAAAATAATAATAATATATTAATGGTAAAAAATGATAATAAATTTTTTGATATGTATTAATATTAGTATCAATAACAATAATATTAATATAAATATAAATATAATAATAATAATATATTTCTTTCCATTCCTTGAAGGAATGAAAAAAAACACCTCTTTATCAAGAAATGGAAACATGTTTATTTTCATTCCATCTTCTATTCTTTCATACCAACGCTACCTAAGGATCAAGCTGAATACATTCCGACGAAAGCACAACAATCTAAGCACTTTGTTCGTAAGGAGAATTTGCTGCACATCACTATAATCAAGATTACGGGAGGGTGTTAGATGAAGGCATATTATAAGTTATACTAGGGTATATAATTTTGTATTATACATTGGTTATTATGTATTTAGTTGTAGCATTAAGTCTTTATTTCATTATTATTCGTTTAGGCTAGGTCTTGGCGGTTACATCCTATACCCCAAGTATATATGTAAATGTAATGCTATTGTTTCATTTACCAATTCGATTAACAAAGAACAATCACCTTCTGCAAATCATTTTCCTATTTTATACTTGATTCATATTCCAACACGAAATAATTTCATATGTCAGGGAAGTATACTATTTAGAGAAATTATCTGGTACCCTAACAACTAAAAAATGTACAATGAATCATGTAAATGCATTTGTACTCTATAATTATAGTATCTAACTTCTCTGCTTTGTCATCAGTCATTCAAAGGTGACTTGTTACACACATCTCGTCTAGGGTTGATTTTCATTTGAACAATCTATCATACCTAATAAAGTTCATACCTAGGGAACACATGGAATCCATCTAGGGCCTATATTTTCTATTTTCCGCCAAAAATCACAAGAAATCCATTTGGTTTATTCGATTTGGACTATCCGCTTGACTAAAACGGGTCAAAAATTTGTTATCATATATAAACTTATAACCCGGCTCCTTTCATTCTTTACCTCACAATCTCACTGCGCCGATTAGGGTTTCTCTCTTTCTCTTCCTAGGGTTTCTATCTTCCATCACACGACTCTATCTTCTCCATCCCTAGATCGCCTCCTGAAACATCTTCATCATCAACGTTGGTTTCCGATTTCTTTCTATTTATCATCATGATTTACTAATTCTATTTATTTGTTTGTTTTTTGTTTTGCATTCTTAATCTAGGGTTTCTTCATCTTCAATCATATATCTTTTCTAATAATTAATGTATTCATCATCAAGGTATGAATCCCCTCCATATCTGTCTGCATTCTTTATTGTTGATTGTATTCTTTGGATTTCAGTAGATGTAATTCAGGAAATCTTTCTCTTCTCCTTTGCAGTCATTCATGACGAATACACCATATGTATGTTACTATCTCCGATGTTAATTAAGAATCGTTGTTTTCTTTCTCTTATTTCCTTTTATTTTTTTCTTTTATGTGACACGGCCGATCTGATCCATCTCAGATGTACTGTGTTTAAGTTGATTTTCGTTATTTTCTCCTGTTTCATGTTCGTGAAAATTGATTTTTCATGTTAATGTTGTTGTTGAGCTTAGGATTTCATATTGTGATTGATTAACGGATTATGATTGTTGTGTTTGTAATTTGTTGTTAGGCTAGATAATATTCGTGGAAATTTAGAAGTGTTTGGTTGTTTTTTATTTCACTATGTTGTCGAATCTTTACTCCACCTTTCTATTATTTTGTTTGAAGATTGGTTGAATATCATATGTGTTCTTGGAGTTTAATGGTTTGATCCTTGATGTTTGACCATTGAATTTAGATCATGATAATGGTTCGGTACTATCCATCTGTTTGTTACAAAATTATTATTGTTAATTATTATTTCCTTATTTAGGGGATAGATAATGATTTGATTTTAAATTCAACATTCAATTTGAAAGATAATATGAAAGTCAACGATTTAGAGTTAATAACATTAACTGAATTTCCTTTTTTGTTAGGTTCAATTTACCTAAACATGTTAGGGGTCTAAAATTTAAAATTTTACATATAACTTTTGATTAAATTCTTCAAAAATATTATAGTAATTTTAAGTTTAAATTCTATTTGACTTATTTTCTCTTTATTATAATCAATTTTGGATTGAAACTTTCAGGTTAATTTTGGTAAACTGAGAACTTAATAAATACATTTTCAGGCGTTTATTTTATATTTTTAAAGTTAAACAAAGTCAAATCCTAAATTGATTTGTAAGTTCTTATTCTAATATTAATCAAATTGATTTTGGTAACTTTTTTTTCCAACTTACCTCTTAAAAACATAGAACTGTTATTTGTTAAATGATTATTCAAATTTTAATCAACAAATTATAGTAACTTTAATTAAAAATTCTTACCTAAATTACGTAAAGTACTGTTAAAGTCTTTTAATTTGTTACCAAATCAGTGTTTACTATATTTTAGTATCTTATTTTTACTTACATAATTTCTATTCGTTATAATTTTAAAAATAAAATTTAACTTAACATATCATAGTCACCCAATTTTTTGGTATTTTATTTTATACATTTCATTTTTCAATTTAAAATCATTATAATTGGTAAGTTTATGTTTCTATATCACCCTATTTACGCTAATTTATATTGTAAATAGAATTCGTGGGATTCCATTTTTGCTCCGTTGGAATAGTAAGATGTTTGGTGGTCTTGCAAATGGTTACTGAGGAACAACAGTCACAATATGATATGACAAAAATTGTCTTAGTTTAAGCTTTTTAAGAAATGCGAGTCTCATACTTTCATTGTGCAACATTTCCATTTTATTTGTTGCATATAAATGATAACGAGAATGCAAATGATGGGTTTTACCTTTATTTCTTTGTCATGTTCATATCGATATGCCATTAATTTTGCAGGACTTCAAGATTTTATATGGAAAAAACTGACTCAATAGGAAATTGTTTTTGCAAGAATATTGTTCTACACAAAGCATACTAGGGATGAACAAATGGTACCCGATACCGGTATTGAATTTACCGAACCAGGTACATTTTCGGTACCGACTTTCGACATTTTCGGTACCGGTCCGGTACGGTACGTTATTTACCAGTTTTTACCCTCAAATATCGGTATCCACTTTTGAGGATTTTCGGTATCCCTAAAGCATACAAGGTTGTAGGTGGTACAACTATTTTACATACCGGTTGAAAGAAAATGTACATGCATATTTAAGATATTTGGTTTAATCCTTAACACTTTAAACAAGAGATTAAAGATATTGACTTCAACAAGAACAAAATACAAATGTTTCTTACACCCGCTTTTAAATCATAAACTGAAAATTGAATTGTAATTTACCAAAGTCATACTCTTATTAATACTTTAGTATTTAATTTTCTGATCAATTTTTAATATTTTTTCGATATATATGTTTTACACCAGGTTTCGAGTTATTGGATGGTGTAATTTGATTAAAGCTGAAGATATTTTAATAGGTGATGAGTGTGTTATAATCAATCTACAAAAAATAGTAATTTATTAGTTTAAAAGGTCAAGAAACAAAAGTAGTACATTAGAAGTGTACTTCACAATTTAATGTTTTCTGCTAAATTGTATGCCATCTATGGTTTTTGCATTGAGTTTTTTTCTTAGTTTTAAACATTATGTCTTCAATATCATTGAGTTAAAAAAAGTTGGTTGCATCATTGATTTTTCATATAGACGTATATATTCTTCCTTTTGTTTTTCTAATTGTCATGTTTGAGTATGTTGATGAACAACCCTAATGTTAGGTAGTGATTAAAATATACAAATAAACTTTAAATGTTGTATACTAAATAGTATTTTATAATTATTTAAATTTATTTAAGTGTGTTTTTTTTATTTCGCAACGTATTATTTATTCAAAACCGTGAAGTTCGCGGGAATTAACACTAGGTCCCTATATACAATTTAAAATGATTTGATTGTTAACATCTGTTTATATTTTTTTAGTAGAACTTAAAGCCAAGTAAAGTATTTCTTTGTGTAACTACTTTTGATGTGAATTCGAGTTTGCATGTAACACATTAATGCGTTGAGTTATAACACAAAGGGGTTTAAAAATAAGTAGTGTAAGAAGGCACCATAAAGCGACAAGTGTCCATAATTTTGTCCATAAGAGAAAAAGAACAGTGCAAAAACTCAAAACTTAAACCCCCCACACCGCCCACCCCATCCCCCCTCCCAACAAAAAAAAAACACATTTTTTTTAATATTCTTTATATAAAAATCGCTACTTCTCGTAAAAAAAAGGTTTTTAAGTATTTTTGGTTATGTTCACACTGGACTATAATCTGTTTTACCCTTCTTACTTATCTTACCCTTTGTATTTGATCCTAATCCACACATTAATATATGTTATACATGTTATGCAAAACCTTTCATGCATTCGCAAGGCATCGGTAAAGGTCAGAACTGATCATATCTTTTAGGCTGACATCAAAATAAGAAGTTGATTAATGGTGTGATAATTTGTAAGTTGAATGGTTGTGTTTGATGACACGAACACATGCCGTTTACTTATTAAGTTGCTTACAACTCACTCAGGTATCACGAGGGATACAAAATTCAGTCTAAGGTGGGTGTATTTACATGGATTTTTTTATGTAGTCTTTGTTGTCTATTATTCCTTTGTCATTAAATATAACAATCATAAATGCTTGATATACAACTTCCTTTAAGATATAAAAGTACTGAAGTCGTCTGCAACATGAGGATCTGTGTGTATGAAGTGGCGAAGCTAACCCATTAATCTAAGGGTATTTAAAGAAAATTCCGTCCATAATGAAAAAAAAAAAGAAATTGTTCGATAGTTTAGGTTCAATATTTTGTTTCCACTTTCCAATTGCCGCCCAATCGCCCATAATAAAAAAGTTCATTTAATATTTCTGATCTTGGGCTAAGCTTTGGTAGTTGCTAATTGGGCTCCTTTCAATTATATTATTGTTAATTTAGGCTTACTTTATAATTTGGGTTTAAGTTATTCTACAACTTTTGGATCGTAAATGGTTCGGGCTTCAAAAAAAATTTGGATTTTAATAACATCAACTATCCTATTTTTTATTATTATTTTTTTAGTCAGAGGTATCTTCGTATTTATTTAGGGGTATTATTTATATAAAACCGAAAAATACATTAAGAATACGGGGTTGAGCCGTAGCCCATGCTACTCCTATTATTACGTTGGCTCCACCCTGTGTGTATCTATTATGTATTATATATAATAAATGAAAGTTTTTTCGGGTACTTGATTAGAGCATCACAATTCCATTTTGGCGGGAAAACAATGGGTCGCTATTTTTGGTAGTGAGCACCCAATTAATTTGGATCCAATTCAAGTTCTCATTCTCCATTCACTAATGAAACCCTAGCAGCCTCCCTCTAGATCCATATGTCGAAAAGTTTCACAATCACAAAACCCTAGCCCTCCCCGTTCTGATTCAAGACATTGACCAGGTTAGCAATCCCTTTATCATTTCTTATTCCTTTTTTCAATCCATTTAAGGTTTCCAATTTCTTTTGAGATTTAATTTCGTTAGGGTTTTCTTCTGAACTCAAAAAACGTGAGGCTTTTTTATTCATTCAGAATATAGATTGAGAAAAAGGCTTTCTCATCCATTTGTTTTGAGCTTTCTACCAGATAAACTCAATCGATTGCGTTAACTTTCTACAGAATTCATATCCAGAAAGAGGCTTTTGTGATCATTTGAGCTTTATGATCGCGTACGTCGTTGTGTCTCTATCTCTGGCCACTCTTGATTTCCAAGCTGGTGTTACAAAGGGCTTTGTAAAGTATAATGGTATTGTTGTGTGCTTTGAATTAAATCAAAGCTGGTAAGCCTAATACTATTCAATTTCTTTATGTTTTTTCTATGGATTAGAATACGTTAAACCCATCTATAAAGTGTAATAAAAAAAGATATCTAACTGGTGTTGCTGGTGAGTTTTGTGCCAATTGGAACTCAAATGTTCTTTTAATAATTTGAAGCGAGTTTGATGATTGAATCAAACCAAGCAAAGTTGAAATGTTATCATTTTTTATTAGGCGTTGCTTATTGCACCAGTTTAATTTTTATTCTTTTTTTAAACTTCCAAGTTTTTTTTTTCATCCTGAAACATAGCAGATTATGAAATGATCGATTCCTTATGTATGAATGAATACACGAATGGGTGGCACATGTTTGAGGAGTGAGATTATGAGATGGTGGTGGTCGAGAGTATTGGATGTTACTCAAAGGCTTTAGTAACTATCAATATTGTTCTTGCTTTCATTGATGGCGATATTTTTTGTCCTCGCGTTATATCAAGAGGTGTTAGTAGTGAGACTTTTAGTATAGGTGAGAAACCGATTGATGCACGGACTTTGCAATGTGAGGTTGTTGGAAGGAAAACGTTGGTTGAAAACAGGAGGGTATATACATTAACAATAAACCTGGCACTTCTAACCAGTTTGACCCGTTCCCCTTTCATGTAAATTAATTTGATTCAGTTGTGATGACTTTTAAGTGGTCCGGAATGCTTCCAATGGGTTAGTCATAAGACATTTAAGAGTCTTTGTTCCTATCAAGCCCATTCATTTTTGACCCATTATCCAAGCGTATTCGAGATATTGCGGGTTCTGTTACCGGGACCTACAAAATGAATCAGAAGAAGCAGAATGTGAATACATTTCCCAGTTAAATCTTCTAATATCATGTTTATTTCTTACTTTTTGTAGGTTTGTAGAGTATGTGAACTCTAAGGTAGCCAGCGTGCACCAGATTCATTGTACCAAGCAGAGAAAAGTTGGCTTCTTTAATCACATTCTGTTATTATTATTAATTTTATAATAGATAATGCTTATTATTTTGAATGTTTCAGGGAGACAATAAGACGTTCAAGATGGCTTTAGAAACCAAATATTCGTCTAGAATAAGTTGGTTCATGGGGACTGTTTCTTCTTTTCATGGTATGCTCAAAATAGTTGGCTGAGTTCTCCTGGAGGCTTCTTTAGGTATTAATTTCATTTTTTTCTTGTAATATTTACATTGTTCATGCATGTTATATGTTTAAAAGAACTTCACTAGATGCGTGGGGGATGGGGTTTGCTTGCTTAAAGTTATAATAATCCGACAATTAGATGTCCGGGTGATCTATAGATAATCAGTTTTGTGAAGCAATACAACAAGCGGAAGTTGCTCTAAGTAGTGGCAAAACTTGAGATTTCTGACGGGGGGTCGAAAACGTATATACCCAAAAATTTCTGTAGACCCACAGGGTCGAAAACATATAAACCCAAAAATTTCTATATGAAAACTACATATATAACATTATTGAGCGAAAAGTTCGGGGGGTCGGGCCAACCATTACCCGGTTGTTTTCCGACTAGCTTTTTCAATGATTACGTTATGGGTTCAAAGTTGACCGCGTGGTTTTTTTTACTATTCGATTCCTTTTTTGTTTCATTTACCTTAGGCCAGACTCTATATACTTGGAAACGGTTTAATGATTTTGCGTAGTACAATAATGATTATAAACTCACTTCTGGATAGGTCGAGTAATTGTTTTTGTTGATAGCTCCTGTAGTTTATAAGCACATTGTGAGGGTGGTAAAGGAGTTAATGGACCATAACCTCCGTGACCTTATTTAGCTTGGACCACAACTGTATTTCTTTTTTAGCTTGGCTTTTGTAGACCTTAAGTATTTTATCTTGACTCTTTGAAAAATTTGTAAGCCTGCTACTTGTTGCATATGACATGCATTTTTTAGTTGTATATCCATTCTTGACTCATAGTTTGATTGTTGCTTAAAGATTAGATCTCTGCTATAAAATTAGTATAAACTGCCAAGATTTGAGATTTTATTTTTCACACTTATGGTTAGTGTTACACAACTGAAACTGGACCACCTTGTGCAACAGTTATGCACTTATTATTTCATTTGTGTAAAATTTAGCTAGATGTCGGTATATGGGCACGTAGGGCACATTTCTGGCACATTTTTTGGCGAGTCCAACCCAACCCGAGCTCGAAATTTTTACATGAACCCAAACCCGAATATCGTGGCGTACATACAAATATTCCATATATGTGAAATTTTGTCTTCCTATGCAACTGTCATATATTGTAGATACATATGTGATTTTACACATGAAGATACTATTAATAATGTATTCTAAAGTTACAACTTGACATCATGTTTTTGGAATGCATTAGAAATCATGTGTTGTTATCTCATCTTTAATGTTATATACTTATATGTGAATGTGCATGCACATAATATTCCTCTCTTAGTTGTTACTAACATATAGTTGGGAAATTGAAAGACACGTAGGAAGTGATGGCATTAGCAACCACTGAGAAGATGAAGCTTCAAAAAATATCTTTATCATATTAGAACAATGGAAGACAAATAGAACAACTAAGTATTTCTGTATATTGACCAGCAAGAGTTTGATGTATCGAATTAGTTTCATATGGCTTCACACTTTCACCCAAGTTGTGGATTTTACTGATGTATAGTGTTCCCTTTTCACTTCTTATGACAACTAAATCAAAGTTAATGTGCTTATGTTAGATCGCTCCTGAATAGCTCGGGAACCTAAATTAGTTTCTATTGTCCATACAAGCGGAAATTATATGACAAGTTAATCAAATATGCAAGAATTACTCGTTAATGTATGTTTATTAATCACTGATTCAATTACATCGAGTTCCGGATCCGACTGAGCTTCGCCTCTAAGTGTGCAAAAGTTACAAATAAGAAACCATAAGGCACATATATATATAGTGAGACAAGTTCGCTTGAGAGACTACAAGTTCGGCCGAACTTGTTGAACAAGTTCGTTCAACAAGTTCGGCCGAACTTGTTCACACAATACTTTTCCTGGCGAATTTGATCTCCTATTTACATAAATACGACATTTTCTAACGTAATCTCATCTATTCTAAACAGACTCGATACAAGACTAAGACATAGACATATTGTACTAACAGACTTCCCATTGGATATCGTCGTCGTCTTGATCAGTCTTCAAAAACTCTTATCTTTAAATCTTTTATCTGCAGCGCCCAAAGAAGTTCTATATACGGCTTCTTTCTTCTTTCTTGCGCATGAATTGGCGTTTGATCAGTAGGTGGCACCTTTATCATAAACTGAAAACCTCTAAGTCTTGCCTCCTTAGTCTTTTCATGAAGACGTTCCAGACGCCTTTCTTCCTTCAAAAACTCTTCACGCTCTAGCTCTCCCCAACTAGATTCCCACATCCTTCCAGAATTTACGTCGTGAGCGTAGCAAACATTAATGATTCCTTGATACTGCTTCGCCTGTACCTCTTCACGCTCTCAAAACAAATCTTGTTAAAGAATAAACATCGAATATCCTCCCTTGAACAGTTCACTAGGCACATCGGGTCTAGTATGCGTATCGTTCTCCATAATCCCCAAATCCTTTTTTTTAAAGCACTTCAGCTGATCTTTCTTTCGGAATATCCAGATGTTCTTCAAACCTCAAAACTATAACTGCTTCACACGTCGTTGGATCAACTTGCCACCACTTGAACAAAGGATAAAAATCTTGTTCGATTGACATTAGTGGCATGTTCTTCATTGCAAGCGAACGTTTCATAATCAACGTTATATCTTTCTCTCCCGTCTTCTTGTTAGTCTTGATTTGCGTTTAGGTATAAACGGCTTCCAGCATTTGAATCTTTGCGTCGCTTCAAACTTTATCATTTTCCAAGCAACTGATCAATAAACTTCATATTGTAACTCACGTTTCTTGTTTGCACTAATTCCTCCACATCCCAGTAAGGTAGTGTACTAAAATCAGCCAAGTAACAAAAGTATTGCACGCCAAATTCACGTTTGATGGCATAAACGTTCAACTCTTTCAACCACCCCCAGCTTAGGATATCACCTAATGACTTGTTTGCATCTCTGGTAAAGAATGCTAACGGTCGTCGAAACTTTCTTTCTTTTGGCATCTCTTTAAACCAGGACTTCTTAGCTTCAACAATCTCTGCTTTCATCACAGGCTTAGGAACTTTGCCTTCTCGAACAGACTGCAATCTTTTCTTTCAACAGATCTTCATTCAGCTGTTCGTACATTTCTTCAAACGTAGGAAAACTATCAGTATTCAAACCAACATACTTCTCTGCTTCATCCTGTTCATCATATAATCTATCTTCTATAATAACTCTGTCATAATCATCAGCATCAGATTTTCGTTTGTAGCAGTACTCGTTAGGTTCAAACGTATCAATATTCACAACTTCCTCTTCAAAATCAAAATCAAATGATTCAGCATCAACGTTTAGCAGCTTAGCTAGATCTTCTTTCGTCATGTTGTGAATAAACTCTCCTTCTTCAACGTTGTGTTCTAACATTAATACCATCGATTTTGCAGCATAGCAGCAACATGCATTGCAACAATCGCATCAGTTAAGTCTTCATCTGTTTGCTCTGATTGCTCCCCCTTACTTTGATCTTCCATCATATTAACATCGTCGTTCAGTAAGGTAGTAAAATCAAACTCATCATTCACTTTGGCATCAATAACTTTCAATCCAACTCCACCCTGACCATCATCATTATCATCATTGTTGTCAGAATCATCTTTCGGATCATCAATAGGTTCATCATCTTTAAACTTCATCCTCAGCTTCTTCATCGTCAGTTTCTTTTTCTTGAATATCTTCTGGAATAGTCTCGGACTCAGAAGCTTTAGAAGCATCAACTGTTTCAATCACAGGCTCTTCCATCATATTAACATCGTCGTTAAGTAAGGTAGTAAAATCAAACTCATCATTCACTTTGGCATCAATAACTTTCAATCCAACTCCACCCTGACCATCATCATTATCAACATTGTTGTCAGAATCATCTCTCAGATCATCAATAGGTTCATCATCTTTATCTTCATCCTCAGCTTCTTCATCGTCAGTTTCTTTTTCTTGAATAACTTCTGGAATAGTTTCGGACTCAGAAGCTTTAGAAGCATCAACTGTTTCAATCACAGGCTCTTCAGTTGTTTTGGGCAAACCCTCGATCACATTCTTTCCCTTTCCCTGTGCAAAAAGTTCTTTCTCAGCCTTTTCTTTCGCTTCTTGCACGTCTAATCGTTCATATTCTTCATTGAAATTAATCCCCAGACTGTTAGATAACACTTTCTGCAGTCTTGAAAACCTTTTATCATTCATTTCTCTTTCAGATCGTAACTCAGCAATCTCTTTCTACAATCTTTCATTAGCATCCTGCAGACATTCTCTCAATGCCTTCAAATACCCACGATCACCTTCAAGAAATTTCACTTTGTCATTCAGAATTTCCTTTTCAACTTCGCTTTGATTCATTTTCTGTTCTAGAGCAATTTTTTCAGTTTATTCTTTGACACTCTTTCTTCAAGATCTTTGATTCGCTTTTCTAATTCATTAACGTTGGAATCTGGAAAGAAATCATTCAGATCTTCAAGAGTAACCGGCTCTTCAGGCATATCTCCAACTAACTTTAACCTTGGAGTTGTCTTTGGCGTAGACTTCGTGTATCTGTGTATGCGGTGAAGTGTGAACTGGAATCTCTTTCATAATAGAATTTTCAGGCTCGATGTTGTTGGAGGTTCTTGAGATTCAATGCTCGGAATATCAAGCAAATCAGACGCAGGAGGTTCTTGTGTAACTCCTGGTTGCTCAGTAGTCTCTTGCACAGAAGAAATTTGAACTGTTTCAGCCGTAGGAGGTTCTTGTGTAGCTCCTATTTCTGTAGCACCAGAAGGTTCTTGTGTAACTTCTTTGCGCTTCTTCTGACTTAAGTATCGACGGCTTTGCGGCTTTTGTGATGCTTTTCTTCCTTTGGTACTCGGAGAACCTGCAGTCTTCAAAGTATTATCTTTTGCAGAAGACTTAATACGCTTAGCTATATTCTTTGGTCTCTCCTCATCTGAACCTTTATCAGAACCTGGTTCATAATCAACATCACCTTCTTTTAACTTCTCTCTCTTTCTCTGCTATAGACTTCTTCGTCTCTTTCTCAAGCGAATCATCACTAATTTCATCCTTATCAGAAGTCGCAGAGATTACATCATCTTGTGTTTCTTTTTCTGTCTCTTGACTCTATGTTGACCGCAACACTAGAACCAGCTTCAGCTTGAACATTCTATGGTTCATCTTCATCTATAAGCATCGTTTCAACTTTCATTGAATTTCTGGGTTGTTTCTTTTTCTCTTCAACCTTCTTCAAAAACCAATCTCTACGCTTCTCTTTGAAAGTAGATAGCCATTCTTCTTCAGCTTTAACTTCTTTCTCATCTCCACTACCTGCCTTTCTCCACATATACTCAGGTGGTGCAACGTAATCAACAGACATGATAGCACCAAATAGTGGTTTTGCAACTGGCGCTGAAGCTTGCTTTTGAAACGTAATAAGCTTCTTGACTGTTACTTCATCCATGTGGCTTAGATAAAGAATGTCATTTGGATCCTTCACTATCGTTTTAAACTTGTCGTCAATAAGCATTTGCACGAATCTCAGATACATGACAAGTCTGTTTGTTCCCATATTGTTCTTCATATGTGTAAACATGAGCTTGAGAAGTTAAACTTCTTGTTTAGGATCAACTCAGTAGCCATACACGCCATATAGTCTTGGACATCGTCTAAACCAGCCTTCGATGACTAAATGTATGAATAATCGCATGCATCAGAAACTTAGATAGATCCCCTTCTCATTCGATTCATTCACATGACCTTTGTAGCCCATCTATCAGAAACAACCACGAACAATTCTCTCATCAAGTAGCATTGGATCTTCAGCACTGTCGTTAAAGTTTAGAACTTTGCGGATATCAGCTTCAGACATTGTAAGCTCTTTGTCTTCATTTCCGATACAAACAATCGACTTGATACTGTGCTATCTTCATTAAGTGACGATGCGCTCTAGAATCTGTAAATAACGAAAACCATAAAAATAAATTTAAATTAGACAACTGGACGGGCTGATTTTAAAATAATTGTAAATGGAAACGTTGTTATCTTAAATATAATTTTAATGAAAAGGGAACCTAAAACTAAAACACTTAACATAAAGAAAGAAAAGTAAAAAATTTAGTTGTTCAAATATAGCAATATGTTGCAAAAAAAAATATAGGTGTTTAAAATCAAGGGGGGAGTAGTTCATTTGAAAAAAAAAAGACTATATAGCCTTTGCTATTATTTTTCTCAGTAGTTGTTTTGATCATTAAAATTACATAAGGTTCAATCCTTGGAAGGTGCAAGTATTTGGGGAAAAAAATTTTGTTGTTTAAAAAACATAAAGAAAAGTAAAAACAAAAATTATATAATAAAGTCCAGAAGAAAAAAATCAAGTAAGAAAAATATAAGGTATTATTCACACAACTTGCTAATTGTAATTTTCCGTCAAACGCAGAATAACTGAAAACGTACATAAAAGTAAGCACGAAAACAGATTATATTTGACCTCACATTTTTCCGAAGAAAAATTACGTCGAATTATAAACCAACTTGACTTTAAATCTACACGTGCATATTAATAAGAACGTAAGAAAATAGTTATGACGCGTTGCGACGGTGTCGACACGTATAGTGACTCGAATTTATACCATTTAATAAAAACGTATTATATTTTACCCGACTTAATTCTGGAAAAAAATCACGTTAAAACGTAAAACCGAAAACATACATAATAATAAGCATAAAAACATGTTACATTTGACCAAACTTATTACCGAAAAAATACATTTAAACGTAAATCAATTTGAATTTATACCAACATGTACATAAAAATAAGCACGTAAAATTCGATTAAAAAGTATTTAGAAAGTTAAGCGGTTGTAATTGTTAACGCTAAAAGTTGAGTGGTAAAAATATAAAAAAAACAAAAAAAAAAGTCGAAGAACAAAACAAAAGAGACAAGACAAAAAAAAGAGACAAATTGCAAGTTATCATTAATGTAACTTACAAATGTTAAATTGTATAATATTATGGGTCTACATATTCACACACCCAAGTGCCTATTTTCACATCTTCAAGACAGGGCGTCTAGACCTATACGGGGTATAATTGTAATTTTGAAAGCCTAAACGAGTCTACATATTCACACATCCAAGTGCCATTTCCAGTCTAGGCCTAATTCAGGGGTATAATTGTAATTTTGAAAGCCTAACGGGTCGTTTAGGTCTAGACTGGGCGTCTAGACCCCTTAGTTACCATATTACCCCTGAATTAGGCTTAGACAAGGAGCTACACAGGAGTAAAATGGCAACACAAGGGTAAAATTTTGTGCCAAACATCTCACTCAGTTCCTTCTTGAATTCAGTGTCTAGACGCCCTGTATAAGCCTAGACGAGGCGTCTAGGGCACAAAAGATGTCCAATAAACAACAAGGGTGTGTAAATAGATCGAGCCAATATTAATCGCTGAAATAGAATCAAAATAGTATAAAAGTACAAGATCTGTAAAATCTCTTCCGCTTATGCCAGCAAACAAATTGACAAATTATAATATGTGCAAATGAACAGTTTTTATTTATAATCGTAATAGATTAGAATAAAATGAATTATTTTATTAAAAGTCAAAAAGTAGTTACAAATTTTCTATTCGAAGGTCAAAATCAAGATGTGATGTGGACGTGGATGGGCATACAAACGATAATTTATCAATGTTATCTTCTCCCTCGACGTATGCCTATGTATGTGTAGCATCTCTTCGGTTTAAGAAAATATTAATTCATATTTAATTCTCTTAATTAATATATTTGTATATATTGGTTTAAGAAAATATTAGTCCATATTTAATTCTCTTAATATATATTTATATATATGTCATCAATGCTATAATTTAATCTCTTTTTAATGTCATGTGTTCTAACGGAGAGCAAAAATAATTTGGTCGACATCAAGAGGTTGGCAGAGATAATTTAACCGGTAAAGGAAACTAGATATCTTCAAATGGAGATTGCGAATGACATCTACGTTTAACCTAATCAACTCTACCATGCGCATAGGCATTAAATTAATAAAAGACACAATCTCAAAATTAGTAAGCAATGCTTTTCAATGTTTTTCATGAGTAATAAATTAATATATAATTTATACATGGTCAAAACTTAATAAATTCACTTATTACATTTTGATGACAATACATGAATATGACAATATATAAACATATTCAAATACTCAATTCAATACTCATGACAATACATGAATATGACAATCTGTTAACATATTCAAATACTCAATTCAATACTCATATGTTCGATTCAATTTCATATTTCTTATCATATATTATTAATCATCGGTAACTATACTCCCCTAAAACACCAAACTAGTGAAAAATAATATGTGATATGCAAAATAAATATGGTGGCGGTAGGAATAACGGTCTCACTGGCGTCGTCGATCGTGGCAGGCAGTGACAATGGTTAGAATGAGAGGGATTGTAGTGGGAATGGTGATTGGCAATGGTGATGGTAGCAGTTGTAGGGTGGTTGTGGCAGTTGCAGTTGTGGTGGTGGTGTTGACGCTAGTGATGGTAGTTGCGAGAGCTATGATGAAGAAGTGGAAGATAGCAAATCTTTTGATTGAATTTCTACACAATCTAAAAGTAATGTTTAATTCTTTTAGTTAGTGTTTGGTATATAGGAATAAGAGACAGAATGAAATGGATCATTGAGAGTGAATGAAGAAATAGTATTTGGTTGGTCAATGCAATGAAATCGTCCATTACACAAGGCATTCCAATCTATCAAAATCTTTCCATCGACCCCCTGTCTTTCTTTTTCATTCCATTCCCTCTGTCATTCTTCATTAACAACACCACAACCCACTATTATCGCAACTACCGTCACCACCGCCCACTGTCGTCGCTGCCACCCACCACTAGCCACCGACGCCAGCGCCACTACTACCACTGCCACCACCCACCACTGATGTTCTTCACCGCCCACTGCCTCCGCCACCCACCACCATCACCCACCCTTGCCGTCACCGCCACCCACCATCACTGCCACCTCCCACCACCGACGTTCACTACCGCCACCCACCACTGCCACCAACCCCAACCGTCACCAATTGTCACCAGCGCCACCTATCACTACCAACCATCACCTTCATCGGCTACCACCCAACACCTACCACCATACTTACTGCTTATTTTATTTATTTGTCTTTTCTTGTCTTCCAGACAACACAAAGTAATGATTTATTTCATTCCTAGATGGTAGCCAAACAAAGATATGAAATGGTAATGATCGATTCCATTACCTTGTCTATTCCATTACTTCATCCACTCCATTCCCTCATTCATTCCATTAACCCTAATGAAATTCAGATAAGTTCCAATATAATTCCCTTCATTATTAACCAAACATGTTATAACTTGAATTAGGATAAATGTATTCTTCTACAAGTAGTTGAAGATTTCTATCCTATGTTAGACATTGTATAAATTTAGGAGTATGTATAAAGGGTTTGAGATAATCTTTTTCCATAAAATGAAAACTAAACATGTGAAACCTATTATTCAAATTTTACTTCGATTGAATCCAAACAACAACAAAAAATGGTACCTAAAACCAAAATACAAATTAAAATCCAATAGTTTGAACCAAACCATAATCTAAACCCTAAAACCCCAAACCAAACGATGATCCAATTATTTTTATTTGTCAACTTTTTGCTTGGATATCTATTTAGTTTGTTATAAATGCCTTTCTTGTTAAACATCTTGAATTTGACTTCTAGATTACCGATATCATCTTTAGTCATAGCTTTCTTTTATTTCCTCTTGCTCCTCATTTTCACATTCATTGTTGCTGCAATTTACAACACATGATTTCTTCAATATTGATGTGTTTAGTCCATAATGCTTTAGTAAAAAATTACCTAATCAATTAGTTGATCAAATTCATTATCCGTGGTAGTGTGCTAGATTGTAATCAATTGAAAATTCCGTTCAATAATGTAACACTAAAATGTTGTGCAAAGATGATAAGCGTTTTTAATGAAATAGTATTTGAATTGCCAAAAATACTGCTCGGGATATCGGAATATGGCTAAGGATATAAAGATCAAAGTAATGAATAAGTCGCAAGACATAAACGATTTTAGCGAGGAAGGCCCTTGATCAGTATAGATCGCCAACAGAAAACCTCGATAGATGACTATAAAACTCGTCTACCAGAGTCAATACTATTAAGACGATTAAAGAGATACAACTCGTGAACTAATGTGATTGATGGTACAATGATCGCTAAAGTACAAGTGTTGGTGTGTAATGTGGTGTATGATCTGCAAAAAGAACGTTTTAGCGTATGTGAGTGTATGAGCAGGGTCAGTAAGTGTTCTAACCGATCACATGGCCTCTTATTTATTGGATAATAGCCTAACTACTAGTCTGATATTACTGGGATGCCATAGTAGATGCCTTTTCGAACGATAGAGTCTAGGTCTTCCAGTCCAACGGCTAATCTCTCCAACTAATTGAGTGAAAATCAAGCAAGGGCTCGGTCTGTCATTAATTGACCTGCAACTAATAAATAACATATGTAGAAAAGTAGATTAGTTCAAAAAATATAAGACAAACCCAGAATATAAACATGTTGCTTATCCCAGATGGCGAAATACGGTCTAGAATATTAGTTGAAATATTCACCCTTAACAATTGTTCCTAAAAATAGGAGTACTGGTATATCTATATCCTAGCTGGTCAATTTTTCAAATTAACTCAAGTGTTTTCAGGTAGGTGTAGACGATTGGACTTGGTGCAACTTCCAATGTGATTAAACGGCACCGTTTTAGTTTAAAGTTTCGTTTATAATATATCATTTAGTATCTCCTAACGATTTCTACAACCATTAATGCAGGTCACCTGTAACAAAAAAATTCAAAAGTTACCTAGAAACAAACAATGTTTTCAAAAATTACCAAGAACCCCTCCAACAACGTTCATCAATTTAGATCCAAGTAGAACCTCATCAAATCTATTTATAATACAAACTAGACCTTACAAATGATTTTAAGATAAAATTTAATTTTAGAATATTTCTCCAACAAGAAGACTTAAGTCTGAAAATAGAAATATCCACATGAGTTTAAAAATGGTATATTAATTATCAAAATATTACACTTTTAGGCTATGCGGTATGGTGCCCGGAGGATGACCCGCCATGTAAGCGCCACGTAGATCAGGTGTGAGGATGGGCAAAGAGGATGACGGGGGGAAATGGGTGATGGGCCTAAAACATATATATATATATATATGTTGTATGTATATGTATGTGTGAGAGGGATTTTGTCCTTTTCTTCCCGTCTTCTCCGGCTTGGGGACGCCAGGCAAGACGTTGCCGAGGGGGGCGAAATGGTGTTGGGGCGGCGCCGGCCCTATGCCGACCCCATACCGTCTGGCCTTACAAACTTGTATGAATACCTTGTTATTATCTTTTAATAGCCCATTAAAAAAGTGATCTTTAATCATTATGAACCTAAAGACAATGCGGGTTAAAAGCATCTTTGCAATATACTATAACAAGCATATGCGTTGACCTTGCTTTGCACTCAATCATCGATCATCACCCAACTGCCTTCCTCTAATGGCTGCTAAATCATGCCTTAGCGCATAGAAAGAATATATATATAAAAGAATATAATATATCAAAGAGTTGACATGTTCACGTATCATAAGTAGGCTATAAATAGACCATATCATAATCATCCCTCATTGCCACAAAAGTTCATCATTATCAAACTCAAACTACAATACCTACCTTCTTTTCTTTACCTCTGAAATATGCCGATCCCCGTGATTGACTTCTCCAAGCTCAATGGTGAAGAGCGAGAGAAGCCGATGGCTGAGCTCGCAAACGGATGCGAAGAATGGGGATTCTTCCAGGTACCCATCTTACATAAGTGTTCAAAGAACCAAAATTAGTTCATTTATGTATACATAATGCATTTTGTTGTTGATATTTATTTGACTGTGGTTTTTCATTTCAGTTGGTGAATCATGGGATTCCAGTGGAACTTCTTGAGAGGGTGAAAAAGGTGACCAGTGAATGCTATAAGGTAGAGAGGGAAGACAACTTTTTCAAGGACTCAACACCAGCTAAGCTGTTGAAGGAATTAATTGACAAAAAGGGCGAAGAAAAGCTAGAAAACATGGATTGGGAAGATGTCTTCCTTCTCACGGACGATAACGAATGGCCACCAAAAACCCCAGGATTCAAGTAAGCATTATACTACTTTCATGTACTCGTAATAACCTACTAGAAAACTAGGCTATTGCGACTGAAAATTGTGGCAAAAGAAAATGGTGGCAAATTAGCGACTGGTTTGCAACCGAACATAACGGTTGCAAAATACCCACCGTTAGAAATTCTGTCCCAAAAAAGGATTACCCACCGAAAGGCGGTAAAAATGACGAGTTTTCTAGTAGTGTAATATGAAATGTGTTTTTCTGTTTTAATTGGTGATATCTGATAAGTACTCAAATAATATGCTTGACCTGTGGTTGGTGGGATGATTGGGGCACCTGTCCTTTCACTTGACCCAAAGGCCTGTTTGTACAGAGAAAAATGTTTTTGAAGTCTAAAAGTTTCATTCTAACTTGTGAGTTAAATAAACTATAGGGAAACAATGACTGAATACCGAGCCGAACTGAAGAAACTGGCTGAGAAACTGATGGAAGTAATGGATGAAAACCTGGGGATACCAAAGGGACACATTAAAAAGATGTTCAATGGTGGTGATGAAGAAAATGCATTCTTTGGGACAAAGGTGAGCCACTATCCACCATGCCCTCATCCAGAGAGAGTGACCGGTCTTCGGGCTCATACAGATGCTGGTGGCGTCATCCTTCTTTTCCAAGACGACGAGGTTGGAGGTCTTGAGATTCTCAAAGACGGTAAGTGGACTGATGTTCAACCAATTCCAAATGCGATTTGCATCAACACTGGTGATCAAATAGAAGTGTTGAGTAATGGGAGATACAAAAGTGTTTGGCACCGTGTTCAGGCTGTGCCCAATGGGACTAGGAGATCAATTGCTTCATTCTATAACCCATCCTATAATGCCACCATAGAACCAGCAAGCCAACTGATCCAAAAAGAGAACAAAGAGGTTAACCATTTTGGTTACCCGAAGTTCGTGTTTGGTGACTACATGTCGGTATATACTGAACAGAAGTTCCTCCCAAAAGAACCAAGGTTTGAAGCTGTGAAAGCGGCGAATTAAAGTAACAGTGTCGTATCATCCTTTATGTGTTTAATATTTACGAGTGATTAAGGATTATAAGCTCTTCTCCAAGTGGCAAAAATGCTCTCTGGGTATGTCCTGCTGCTAGTTATGCAGAATGTGCACACAGCTTATTTCTATTTGATGTTTTTGATGTATGTTTACTTTCATAAGGTTGCAAATCATGAGCATGTTCATGTTTGCTTTGTGTCACTTGTTTATTGGCAGTCATTTCTTATTTCTTGGGATTATGTAACTTTGAATACCTTGTAATATATGCTTGTAATAACTTGTAACTAAAGGCAGATCTGTGCATTTCTTCAAAAATTTTGTGGCTATATTTCGTTATCAGCACCTTACATTTTAAAATATTTAATTAGACATATGACTTTACACAGATGTATACCACATCTTAAGCATAATAGCTGCTTGTTAGATAAATGAAATTAAGTGCTAAAGTGTAATATTATAATCCGCAAACAAATAAACTTGCGGGTTTATAATACTTTCTGCTTTTATGTTAGATGTATTATTTTTATGTAACATGATATATATTCGGTTGGATATTGAGAAACAAATAAACATGCCGGTTTATAAAACTTTCTGCTTTTAGTTGTATTATTATTTTTATGTGACATGATATATATATAAGGTTGGATACTGAGAAACCAAGTTATAGTATTTTTTTTATATATTTAGCGATTGATCCAAGATCGTAACAATTGATACTTTTGTAGATATTAATAGAATATTAAAATAACGGCACATCCCCTAAAAGTATCTACACATCCCCTAACCCTATACGTCTCTCATCGATCTATACGCCTGAAAATGGGCCCACCCATGCCCGATACACTTGCTTCTGACCCATCTTATTGTTTCCAATCATTGGCTGTGGGTTGCCCAATTATGTATCCAATGATTGGGCTGTACCATGTACAACTTTATTTAATTTCATGAATGTTTAGTATGGAAGAAGTTGTGAAATATGAATATAAGAAAATTAATAGATTTTGTATGAAATGTTGTTATAAAAAAGGTGTTAATATTATAGAACGTCATGTTATTATTTGTTTTTTAGTTATTAAGTATTATTAGAGAATATCATCGTTTTTAAATAAAAAATGTGCATATGTTTATTTTATTAAGTATATCTTAAAAATGTGCGAGATACGCTACCATCTTGGCAAAGCAAACGTCGTAGCCGATGCTCTCATTCGACGAAGCAATGTATATAGTGTTCGTGACTCTCAAGCTTTGAATGATCTCGAAATCATGATTCGCTTCGCTCAGTTCGCTTGTTTTAACGAGAATACCCTGGAGGAAGAAATGAAATATGGTGCCGAAACTCAGCTCGTTGTGAAACCTAACGGTATCTATTATTATCTCGATCGTATTTGGATTCCCAGCCATGATAATCTTCGTGATCTGCTAATGACCGAAGCTCATAAATCTCGATACTCCATTCATCCGAAGCCGACAAAATGTACCAGGACCTTCGTCCTAAGTATTATTGGCCGAGCATGAAAAAGGATATCGCCGTTTACGTCTCAAAGTGCTTAACTTGCTCGAAGGTTAAAGCCGAACATCAAAGGCCCTTTGGCTTGCTCAAACAACCCGAAATCCCGATGTGGAAATGGGAGAGCATAGCTATGGACTTTATGATGAAACTTCCTCTCACTTCATTGCTATACGAGAAGACTTTAAGGTAGAACGATTAGCACGAATCTATACCGACGAAGTCATTTGTCGACACGGGACGCCTCGTGACATCATCTCTAACCGCAATGGTCGCTTTACCTCACGTCTCTGGGAGACTTTTCAAGCCGCTCTCGGTACTACGCTTAATCTCAGTACCGCTTTTCACCCTCAAACCAACGGTCAGACTGAGCGCACGATCCGCACCCTCGAAGACATGCTTCGTGCGTGCATCATAGATTTCAGTGGTAATTGGGATACGCATTTACCTTTAATTGAATTCTTCTACAATAATAGTTATCACACCAGTATTCAAATGGCTCCTTTTGAGGCACTGTATGGAAGAAAATGTCGATTGCCTATTGCATGGCACGAGATCGGCGAAGCACAAATCACCAGTCCCGAGCTGATTCAAGAAACGACAGGCACGATCCTCCAGATCAGAGACAATCAATTGAAAGCTCGGAGTCGTCAAAAGAGTTATGCCGATAAACGCCGCAAGCCCCTACAGTTCGAAGTGGGAGATCACGTTCTCTTAAAGGTTGCACCTTGGAAAGGGGCGATCCGCTTCGGGAGGAAAGGAAAGCTAGCGCCACGATACGTAGGTCCCTTTAAGATTCAGGAAAGAATTGGCAAAGTGGCCTATCGACTCGAACTACCGGCAGAAGTTAAGAACGTCCATCCGACATTCCACGTGTCGAACCTCAAGAAATGCCTAGCTGAAGAAAATCTCCAAGTCCCTCTCGAGGACTTGCAAATAAACGAGACTCTCCATTTCGTTGAAAAGCCAGTCGAAATCATGGACCGAGAAACCAAGAAACTACGGCGCTCTCGCATCCCTATCCTGAAGGTCCGATGGGAAGGCAAACGTGGTGCCAAGTTCACTTGGGAATTGGAAAGTGACATGAAGGCTAAATATCCGCATCTCTTTGTTACGGCCACTACTTAAATTTCGGGACGAAATTTCCTAAAGTAGGGGAGACTGTAACAACGCCAAATTTCCATTGTTATTTATTTCTGTGTATTTTGTTTATCTCAATCATTTGTATTTCGAGATTTGGATTATGAAAAGTTACATTAATGGAATTATAGTGTCACATCTTTATCGCATTTAATTGCTTATTAAACGCTAATTCAACACAATCACAAGTAGTTATGCTACTATACGAGCCGAGTGTGTTATTGTTTATAAACACTTGTGCCATCGCACCGCTTATCCCATCGCATCGCAAACCGCAGTTAATTATGTGTAATTATGTTTTATATGTGTTATGATTGTTTATGTATGGATTAATATCGCTAAAACGCTCGCACGCTCTCATAACTCGCTCTCTCTCAATTCAATGATAATATAACACTTAACGCTTCACTAAAACGCTTAATATAACTATCTAATACGAACCGAATCGCCAAACGAACTCTTAACGCGAAATAATAAAACAAAGCTTGGCCACTAGGTCAAGTTCGCCCGAACTTGTCTAGGCCACCAAAATCTTCAAGACACAACAAGTCCGCCCGAACTTGTCCCAATACTCAGGAAAATCACCAAGTTCGCTCGATCTTGTAGCAAGTTCTCCCGAACTTGATGTTTCAGCCCATTTTCTCACTCCACCTATAAATACCCAACTCCTCTTCTCATTCGAACTTGCTGCAAGTTCGCCCGTAGCTCCCCAAAACTGAAACCGTTTGTTTTCTAAGTAAAATTCAACCCGTTTCAAGCTATAACAACGTTTTACAATGATTTTGCACAAGGCTTTGCCTTCTTTTTAATCAAATCTCTTCTGTTTACGAAAATATTCATCTTTTTATGCAAAACTTCTGTTTTTCACTTAGATCTAAGTCTAGATGTAAGTAAAACCTTTGAATCATCGATTTTACACAATATTCAGACTAAATGACGTATGTTTCGTTCACTTTGAAGTGGAACGAGGCGTTGTCAAGCTAGATCTCAGCTCCAGAAGCACAAGGACGAAATCGTCACTTTGCAAAAACTGAAGTAAACCGTTCGAACCTTCAAGTTCGCCCGGATTAGTCCGAGTTTCTGTAAAATGGCTAAAACTCGCTCCAAAAGACCTCTTCAGCCTTGGTTTTGCTCAATAGCCTAAGTTTGGAGGGATGGACACTCGACTTCCTCAGCAAACGACGCGAAAATGCACGATTTGGATGCCAAAACAGTTAAGTTCGCTTGGAATACATCAAGTTCGCTCGAACTTGTCACCAGATTGGTGACCAAGTTCGCCCGAACTTGATCAACATTTACCAGAAATCACACAAGTTTCCCGAACTTGTATCCCCCTTCATCAAACAGGACAAGTTCGCCCGAACTTGTCTAGTTTCTCAGGAAACATGACAAGTTCGTCCGAATTTGTACATTCAGTAAGTTAGTTAGTCAAGTTCGCCCGAACTTGTACCCAAAGGTACAAGTTCGCCTGAACTTGACTACTGCTCCTTCACCCGTTAACCATTTCAGCAATTCGGAAGACTGATGCACTTCTATCCGCTTACAGGCTGATCCGGCGCTCTCCACAACTCATCTCAGATCCCGTCTCATCTCCCAATTCGCACCGACAGTGATTATACTTGAACCCCTTTACGCTTAAATGCACTTTTGGGTGTCACATATGTTCATATATCAAAACACATCACACAACTCAACTTTTATTCGCAAGCCCGCTATTACATGACTATACGTGAAATCTGCTGAACACATATGTATTACTTGATTGCTTGTACGCCACCCTTAACATGATAGTATACTAGAGTTGACCCGCCACCCGGAGGCCCGGGGTTGTTAAGGCTAGAATTTTTATTTCTCATTTATTTTCTCTTTAGGATGTGAACACTTGTTTGCATGCCTCGATCAATCGTGGTTTGTTGGCTTGCTTGAATCTAAGTAGTTACATAGTTTACAACTCTTACGTATGTCATGCGGTGTATGCTAAACGCTTTTATATCTATTATGTACGCAAACCTGTATGCTCACCTTTACTTAATTGTATTGACGTTTTATTTGAACATATGTGGCAGGTTGAGGACATTAGCTATGGATGCTTAGTTTAGGATTTTTTTTAGAATCTCGTTGTAATAAAACCTAGGGAAGATCAAACTTGAATTGTTTTATGAGATTACTTAACATTTTGTAACTTGTTTAAGGATTGTATGTTGATAGTATGGGATATTAACTTTTGAATATTATCGCTTAAATACTGTTATGGAATTTCTCGTGAGATAATCTGGTTCGCCTAGTGCCGCGCCCCGATGTTTCCGCCATCGGTTGGGGTGTAACAACCACCACCACCACAGCCGCCTCACCACCACAGTCGCCTAACCACCACCACAGCCACCTAACCACAACCACAACCACCATCACCACAGCCGGCCCACCCCCACCACCACCACCACCACCACAACCGACCCACCACCACAGCCGACCCACAACCACCACCACCTCCCACTGTCAAACCCTAACCACCGTCAAACACCACCACCGTCAAAGACCACCACCGTCAAACACCACTACCCTCAAACACCTAACCACCGTCAAACACATACCCACCATCAAACACCACCACCGTCACCGTCAATCACATAATCACCATCAAACACCATCACCGGCCAAAATAAAAAAAAACTCAAAAGAGATACATGAAAGATGAAACGAGCCACTAACCTCTTATGAAAATCCGAAGTGTATAGCTTGATACGAGAGAGACCGAGTATATGAGAGAGAGCCTTTGTGTGTGTTTTTTTGGTGTTTAATGTGTGTGTTTGAAATTTTTAGATCTATTTCCCCCTTTAGAAACATTAATAAATTCGTTGCGTACACTATATTTCACGGATGCTACACCTATAACAAGTTAACAAATTCTTTTCGTCGAGTTCTATTACTACCTAGTAACGCCCTACCCTGTGTCATTCCATAGCTTCCATACTTCGGTATACATTCCAAAGTCTATTTGGTACTGGTATCGGGCAATCATCCGTTAACTTAACCATGATGAAATGGCCACCTTCGACATAAGCGATCGTTAAAATGGAATAGTTCGGGAAAAGCTGTGGTCCATCGAACATCGGGAAGTAAGTTTGACAAACACCGTTGCTTAAATGTTGAACAATCACACCAAATTTTTGAGCCACCAACAACCCTGTGTAGGGCAAAAAACATCCAGCATGCCTTTGGTGCAGGTTCCACATTTAACCAATTTAATGATTGATACATCTCGGTGTAACATCCCTCTTCCAAATAGTCGAGTATATGCACCCAACGCTTTTTGTTAATGAACATCTCATCGAGTAGATGTTGGCGGATCCACTTCCACTGTTTCTGCTCCAACCCCAAACCCATAGCTATGGATCGAAACTCACAGTTACCATCCGGCTGAGCATCTTTGATATGTGTTATGTATCTCCGATACATAGATGGAAGCCAATCCTTAAAACGCTCGATCATGTTTTTGTACCTATAATTGGCAAAAATAAAAAAAAATAAAAAATATAAAAAATAAAAAACTGAAAAAGAATATATACATATGTACTTGTGCCCGGCTAATAGTGGAAAGTCTTTATCTATAATCGGAATTGTATTTTTTCTTTCATTTTCTTTGAATGACAATGTCGCACAACTGCCTTTTAAGTGTAGTCTTTCCTCTGTGATTCGGTTGTTTATCTTTACGTTTCCCAAGCTCTCCATTCTTTTGTTGTTTTGCTTTCATAGTTGGGCGGCCCCGGGTATCTTGTTGTACCTCAAGCGGTTGATGGTCAGTGATACTTGGATTCACCACCACTTTCATCTTCAACAACATACTTTTTAACACTATAGGGGTTGCGCCTGTAGTTATTGTGTGAGTCTATCCATTTCCACCTGAATATTACAATCGTCTTGATTAAGTTTTTCTGTTGAATGATCAAGTTTTGTCCAGAAGTTGTCTATCGCGGGCTAGTGGAATTTTGCAACCTGTTTTTCAAGAATCATAGTTAAAACATGAAGTATAGTGATGATTATATATTCTACGGATCGAGGTGTATGTTATAGTTGTTATATTACATGTACTTTCCCACCATTCCATCTGACAAGCACATGGCAACCGACACCCCGTAGAAAGGTGGTGGCCACAAGTCCCCCTGCTACCCTCAACGCATGTAGATTTTTCCTTTGGACAAGCAACAACTCTAAGGATTTTTGGGAAACATTACTGTGTAGGTTATCAAAAAATGGTATTCTGTGGTCCCCCATTTGCACGGACTTGCTATCCTGAAAACTAAGTTTTATTTGTATGTGTTGTGACTCTACAACTTTGCCAACAAGCCACATAAGTCTATGGAGCGAGTTGTTTGGCCCTCTAATGTATCTCTTAAACTGAGAATGCTGGCTTTCAACTCTATTGGTTGTATGTTGACCAAAATTGGGGAATGTGTTAGTCCAAGCTGAAACGAACTTTTCTTTATAATTTTTCAGCCACACATTATACAAATACTCCAAAACATCTAAAAAAATAGAATACAGCGATTTGTAATGTTTGTACCTGATCGTTTGTCGTTAGTCAGTCGCGTGAAAAGCCGCTCAAAGTTATAATTGTATAGCGTCGAAGTGGGAGAACTACACAGTCGAGACCAAGAAAGCTTGAATATTTTCCAGTCTTCATTCGTAAATTTTTCCCGACAGTGTTTTTCAATATTCTGTGAGATGTGCCACCTACATAGCAATTTGGAAGCTTTTGGGAATACTTTATCGCAAGTATTCATTAAAGCTTGATCCCTATCTGTTACAATTACACGTGGCTCCATACAATCTACCACCAATTCTTTGAGCTTCTCTAAGACCCATAAGAAGTTATCTTGTTTTTCTTTAGAGACAAACGCATGAGCCACACAAAAAGACTTGTGTATCGACGTCACACCCACAACTTGAATAAACGGAAGCTTATACTCATTCGTTTTGTAGGTAGCATCAATCATCAACACATGTGGGAATGCACGCCACATGTTGTACGAGTCCGGATGAACGAAAAAAACCTCGTCGACCGCGTTTGTGGAGGTATTCACCCTGGTGAAATAAACGTACCTTTCTTCTTGCAACATGTTCTCCAATATCTGCATTGGAGTTCGATCACCGTACATTTGAGTTTAATCTTTTTTATCATGTTTTGTATGTCTTGTAGAATGCACACGCTGTGTGGGTTTTGTTTTCTTATGGTTAAATGTATATTCGTAGGCTACATGTTTTGCATATAAAGTCTCTCCAACGGTGATTCTTCGTCCGGAGTCAGCCTTCTAGCGAACGTGTGGCCCTCGAGAAATTCTGCAGGCTCATGATTATGAATGTTTTTCTTCTCCACGAGGCTCCAATTACCACTACTTGCGTCTAGTTTCCCTATCAGACTAAAAGGACAGCCAACCTTTTTGCTACTAGAATGCCGAACTGTTGCTTTACTTTTGGGTTCACCGCCATGATCGCATTGCAGCCATATCTTCACTGTCCTTGCTGACGAACTTCGCCTTTTGTTATGTTCGTTTGGTCACAATAACGTAACCTTTCGCTACTTCTCTTTTGTAAACCCAATTCTTCAACTCTTCAAGTGACCCAAATACCTCAAAAAAATGGTACATTAGAAATCCACATAAATGAAATTAATATATTAATTTGTCGAAAAGACAATAAAAAAATTCGTGTTTAACATCGGGTTCGGGTTAATATGTATGACACATTTTCGGGTTTGTATGAAATTTTGGGTCATACATTTTCTAGTTTTAATCAGTATACATGCCTTGTTCGTGTTCGTTCGGTTCATTACAAGCCTAACTAATCTAATTTTAACAAAATGTTTCACCAGAATATATAAAATATTTAACCAAAATGATAACAAAATCGGGTCAATATGTATGAAACAATTTTCGGGATTGTTTGAAATTTCGGGTCGGGTTTCAAACATTTTCTAGATTTCTCATACCTAATAAAAATGATATATAACAAATAACATGTATACAAAATAATTTTTTTCACTATAAAATTATATAAACATTATATATAACACGAATAACACGTAATTGACGGTTATGTCATACCTTTTTAATTTTTTTTCTCGTCATTAGCACCTTCCTCGTTAGCACGTTCGTCGTCGTCAACACCTTCCTCGTTAGCACCTTCGTCGTCCTTAACACCTTGCTCAAAGTGCATTACACGTTCCTCGATTTCGTTATCATTTTCATCAAAGTTCTTAGCACATTCCTCGACTTCGTATTCATTTTCCTCAAAGTCGTTAGCACCTTCTTCGACTTCGTTATCATTTTCCTCAAAGTCCTTAGCACCTTTCTCATACTCTAACCTGTGTTGGTTTTCAGTATACGAATGGTAAGTCCCGTATTCGTGTCGCGGATAACTTTTGGCAATGTAAGATGGTTCTGCCTCATCTACAAACACCTGGTTCAAATCAGGTAACATGGGACGCACACTCCGTCATAACAACGAGGCACATACACAACCTCCTCCTCACCGTGATCCACGCCGGATAACCAAACGCTTTCGGAGACGTATGACTGGTTTGAATCTTCGCCAAAAACATTACCAATGTCCCAAAACGACCTCTTTATGCTTCACGGTTTCAACCAACGTTTTTATTTGAGAATTTTCATCATTTTCATCGGTACTTTGTGAGTTTTGAACATGTGCAACATATAGTTCCCGTATGCTTGGGTAAATAACATTTTCTTGGTCGATAACCGGCGTATAGATAAATAACCGCGTATGGGGTTACCTTTTCATGCTTTTTCAGACTGAACTCCGTGGATGTCAGTAATTATACCTTAAATTCATCAAAAATCATGCTGTAAGCCGCTCATAATGTAATGAGAGGCGTATAGGGTTTGTTGCTTCAACTACCACAATCTTATACGCCCCTCATAGGGCAATGAGAGGCATATCAATACCCTTCATCTGACACATTTATTGCTTTCACACTGTATACGCCTCTTACAACCCTATACGCTGCCTCTGGGGGGATGTGCACATAAAAAGTGGGGATGTATCAATACCCTCACCCTAAAATAACAACTATCATGTAAATAATCTATATAATCATCTATTAAATATATGATACAATTATGAGGTTATGAACAGTTTTTTTTTTCTTTCAAGCAATTCAATTGCGTATAAATTTTTATAATAAAACATCAAGCAATTCAATTGCATATAAATTTTTTATAATAAAACATAGGTCTGTGAGTATTTTTTTTAAATTTAATTACATAACTATTGTATTAATTATCATGTTTGAAACTACCGTCGATTGTGTACCAAAGAATTATTATGAAAGAGAGACGAATAGAAATCGGAACCACTAGTCCATTCGATGAGGAAAAACAAAAGCAAAGCGATATGCAATAAATCTCAAGCATCATTCTCAAAAGTGCTACATTAAATCCTATAACGTTTTGGTTTTCGAAAGTTTGTACGAAAAGAATGACCCCCTAATTGGGTATAGAGAATACGAACGCATCATGGCGGACCTTGCTTTCCTCCAAAAAACTACTCGTGGGTTATCAGAGGAAGATCAAGTGTTTTTCGATCTAGGGAAACAAAAAATTCATGAACACCTCTGCAAAATGTCTTTCGATTAGTCTTATTTTTAATTCCTTTCTAGCTTTCTTTTAAGTTTGTTCTCTTTTATGTCTTTTTTAATTTTAATGTAACTTTTATTTTTAGTCTCCTTTAATTTTCGTGTAATTTTTAATATAAAGTAGCTTTATTTATTAGCCGCGGGAGTTCAGTCGCTATTAGCAGGTCTCATTACGGTACCGGCACTTGATATAACAATGAAATGAGAAGTCAAAATCATTTCCCTAATACATGTCATAGATGAAAAATTAAAATTCCCTAGCGTGTTACCGCAAGAATTCGGTCGGTGTCGGTTCATTTCATTAACGTAACGATAATATACATCTTTAACTCATTAAAGTTTTTAATTATTTGTAAATAACTCACGTTCGTTTGAATTTAAAAAAGGGTTATTAGAGTTTATCACCTAACTATTGGCTATTGGTCGCTACCACCCACAACTATCACTTTGACGCCCGCTATCCCCAACTTAACACTTAGTGTGTTCTGTCACCATGTCGTTAACTGATCACTAACTTTTGATCATGTTACTATACTTTTGGGGGTGTCATGCCCAAAAGTATAGTAGCATGATCAAAATATGTGATGAGTTAACGATGTGGTGACAGAACACATTAAGTGTTAAGTTGACGGTGACGGGTGTCAACATAATAGTTGGAGGTGGCAGTGGCTAATAACCGATAATTGGGTGTGATAAAATCTAATAACCCTTTAAAAAAACCAAATACACAACTATTAATGAAAAGGTTTACCTGACTCCTAAACACATAAGATGTAATAATTGATCCTGTATTTTTAAACACAGACAAATTATATGTCGATGTGCTTGTCACTTAAATTATGAAAATAAATATTATATCGAAGGATTTTATTTAAAATTACAAACTATGTGGCTTTTTTAACTATCATCAGCCCATTTCCAAATTTGAATTTGGACCACATGAAATATCCAATGGATTTTGAAATATAACAAAACTAGATTATTGTTTATTACATGGGTTTGGGGATAAAAATTATATAACTTAATAATACATGAGATAGGTTTTATATTTACTTTTTTAATCAAATATCACAAATATATGGTAACCATACCATATTTACTATGGTAACCTTTTCATTTCTTTAATTATGTGATTTATCGACCTTTCTAAACTATTTTGCACGTTTCCAATTTTTAGCTCACGAAACATTCTTATACTATCTAATAATTTTTAATAAGTCGTCCATGATATAACAATTATGTTCTCTTCAATCTATTATGGAGTTGCTAAGCCAATGTATATACGCGTTTGCTTTATGCTACTACAACTCTTTTTTTTAACATAGCTTGGCTTTGTTATGATTTGATTCTGGTTATATTTTTGTTATGTATAACTTTTACATGTTACTGTAACTTTTTTATAAGTATATTTTATTTTTTTCTCAAATATAAAAACTGTTGGAAATTTTTTAAATGTAATGAATGGAAATTTATCGATGTTGGTGCACATATGTCTATTGTCTACATTTAGGACGAGTCTATTGTATAGATAGGGTTTCGCAACGTCAAATGTTTAGATTTGAAAGTTAAGTTTTTGTATGTAACAAGAATTTTCGTACGAAAATTCTTGGGGATTTTCGCACGAAAATTTCATGCGAAAATCCTTGGTCCTGAGTCACTAGTGCTGTCATGTCTTGCCTATAAATTGGTGACTTAGGATGTTTGTTTAGCATGTTGTTTTGTTGATCAGAGGCGAAGCCCTACTCGAGTCTGTAATCTTTCCAAAGTTGATTAATACAAGATTCAGGCGGTTTAACAGTAATCATGACGCTTGTTCTTTGTTTGTTTAATCAGCTAACATTGAATTCCGCCTCTGTTAGCTGAGTAAGTCTGACCGTAAGCTCACGAGTTGGGTCGATCCTACACTCACAAGTGGTATCAGAGCCTTGAGGTCTGATTTGTGAACAAACAACCAAGTTTCAGCTGGATTCAACCTTCAAAGTTCAAGATTCATCCATTGGAAACTCTTCTTCTACTCTTTCTTGGAACATAATCTAAATCTGAAGGATTTCATGGACTATTTGGACTAAGTTATTAGTATAACGTGTTAAAATCAATTCTAAACAAGTTCAGTGAAACATACAACCTAAAATTCATCAAAATCATGCTTGAAATTGCAGAAAACGTGAAATTGTGAAAAAGTGTTCGAAGCAGACAAGAATTTTCGCACGAAGTAGTCTATTTTCGTACAAAAATCAAGAAGTTAAACTTTTAGAAAATTGATCTATCATCAGATATATTTTCGTACGAAAATCTAGTTTTCGCACAAAAATTTGTTGCATCTTTTCGTACTGAAAATTTCTCATTCTTTTGAGATTTTCAGTTCGCTTCAGGTTATTCAACTCTAATCTGTTTTTCTGTTAAAAGTATTTTTAAGATGTCAGGTGAGGAAGAATTTCATAACGCGTTTGCCACACAAGCAGTTACAAGTTCAGTAGCAGCTCAGAATATGAATCTCGAAAATGAAATGGGAACCACTATAAAGCCTCCGAAACTCATGAACATAGAAGATTATTAAAGTTGGAAGGAGAGATTCAAAAACTGGGTTCAAGCAAAAAATTTAACCATTTGGTTTGCACTTGAGAACAAGTATTAAGCACCACTTAATGAACTTGGTATTGAGAAAACACTGGCTCGTCTGTCCGATGACAGACGAGAAAAATACGTTAATGAGAAGAAGATGATGAATCTTCTACAGCAAGCCATAAAAGAAGATATCTTGGTTCTTTTACAGCATGACGACGATGCTCAGTCATTGTTGCTCGCCTTATGATTAAGGGCACAAGGGAGTACACATGTCAGGAAGGGAAAGAAAGCTTTACTGAACAAAGAATTTGAAGTGTTCAATGTTCTTCCAGGCGAAAACATGAAGCAGCTCATAGAAAGATACTGCCACTTGGTAGTACAGATGAAGCGTATGGAAATCTTCAAGACTAATGAAGAATTAGTTGATCAATTGGCTGATTCACTGCCTGAAGGAGATTGGGGAACATATCTGACCATCCTGAAGAATGGAGCCGAGTATGATAGCCTCACTTTGCCAAGATTCATCGAAAAATTGGAAGGTCATGAATTAGAAAGGTAGAAAATGGCAAAGAGCAAGAAGTCGAATGCGCAACAGGATGTGGGTCTATACTACAAAGGAAATCCAAATACACCTGTTCAAAGTCCCAAAATTCAGACAGCTTTCAGTGCCAACTCAAATGCCAGTCTAGCATCCAACCAGTCCAGTGGATTTCAAACGTTTGCTTCCTTCAATCACCAAGGGCAACAATCATCTCAAAGCTCCAATTAACCACAAAACAATCAGCAAAATCAATCCAATTCTAACCAGCGAATTTTGCAGTGTAACATCGTAGTAAACCTCCAGAACTGGTTAGAATTGGAGCTTTTAGATGATTCTAGAACTGCTGCAAGTAGTACCATGTGTTACAGGTAGCTTTGATTCTGGTCACAAAGAAGAAAGTCCTAAAGAGACAAAGACAGAGAGTATGGAGGTGATTGATGTCACACCCCAACCGATGGCGGAAACATCGGGATGAGACGAACAAATTGCTCAAAACTTCATAACACTATGTGACAATATGAATTTAAATTGAATTTCATAAATTGCTAAAGATGTCATACAAGAATCAAATAGAACAACATTGTTTCAAACACATGACACGACAAATACTTTAATCTAAGTGTGTTTCTAAGTCCACCTAAATCTTGTTTCTTCACTTAGCATCATCTTGTCTATCGAACCTGCAACATGTATTAAAATATGATCAACAAAAACTTGACGAGTATACAAGTTTGATGCATAGCATAAAATTGTTTAAAATAGTCTAACGGCTCGTATCCAACATGAATCTCAATATGCAAGTTACTAGTACGTTGAAACGGTGTCAAGTATATGGTCAAACCCAAGAGTACAATGCGTTAAAATAGCCTATCCCAAAGAATATCGGGAGGTAAATAGTTTAACTTAACAATACCCCGAGACTAGTAGGCGGTGCATTACTCCTATAGCGCTATAATTGTTAAGGTAGGCTTGTACGAAGTTAATGAGCATATAGACACAAAAGTTTAACATAACATACGAGATTAACAGGCATCATATAGTTTCATGTTCAAATATGGATAGAGAGTGATCAAATAGTTTCAAGTGTTTCGTGTTTTGATATAGAATACATGTTGCACCCAAAAGTGTTTAAAAGTAAAAATGGGTTCGACTATACTCATTAAATTGCATATGCTTTCCGATTATCCAAGTGTTGACAAGCGAGTGAGTTTAGGAGAATGGAACATCGAGGTCACCTTAACGAGCAAACGAGGGTGTATGAGTAATTGAAATTATAAAGGAGATTTAGAATATGAGTTAGGAAGTACGTATATATATTTAACATCGATTATGAAAGAAAACTCTAAGTTAAATTCATCGAAAGAGTCGTAGGTGTGTCGTCAGAATAATGAGTGTATATATATATATATTTATTTATTTTGACGGAAAGTATCATAGATATGTATATTTATCAGTTGTATAATAGGTAAACAAACTTCGTCAAAAAAATATAATAATTGAATGCATGTTTGTCGAAGGGTATAGTAAATAGATGTATTTTGTTGATAAGCTAAAAAAATGTATTTTGCCGAATGGCGTAATAAATAAACATATTTTTTCGTTAAACTAAATAAATATATGTTTTGTCGAATGATGTAGTAAATAAACATATTTTGCCGTTAAACTAAATAAATATATATTTTGTCGAATGATGTAATAAATAAACATTTTTGTCGTTAAACTAAATAAATATATATTTTGTCGAATGATGTAATAAATAAATATTTTTGCCGTTAAACTAAATAAATATATATTTTTTATGTTTTGACGAAAAACGGGCAAGTTTCCCCTGTTTTTAGACGATCCCGACAACACAAGTTGTCGATATAGCTTCAAAACGGAACTATTTATCAACAATATGTATATATATAATTGTCGTAAATGTACAAACGTAAGTTATCACTACGTATAATGTTGTGGATGCGTTTTCGGAACAATATATACTTACCTAAATAAGTTAAACTAAATTCGTGTCGACAAGGTATACAAATGTATAATTTTCGTCAATAACGTATACAAACATATAATTTTCTTCGACAAGGATTAAATAGGAAACGATGCGAAATAATAATTTAAAATCAATATATACATGTATAATTTTTATAAACACGGTTAGCGTACGAGTAGTTTAGATCTTACAAGTTTATTAGTCGATTGAAATGATATCCAAATATAAAACTCTATGATGTTCGTGTCATTAACGTACCGAGCCTCGAGTTTATAAAACAATAATAACATAAGTAAAATAACGAACTTCAAAACATTAGAATTTTACCGAACTTTGAATCTGATCCGCTGACCGTTTGACCAGGTTTGACCAATGTTGACCCGAACCCGATTCTGACCGGAGACTCGTGACTGAAGCTAAATAAACCCAACAAATCTGAGCCAACGAACCCAACCGAGTCGTGACCCAACTGGAACGAGACCAAGCTGAATCAAGCGACATTTTGAATCGTAACCGGATCTAAACCACTGAACCGAATCTGAACCGACTGAACTGAATCTGAACCAGAACCAGAACCCGGACTGAAAATGCATGCCACCACTGTAGTGGGGTGCCGCTGCTGTTGTCACGAGCCGCCACCACGCAGTGGTGGCCGCTATTGCTGCTGTTCTTGGTGCACCGCCACCTAAATGGTGGCCGGCGTCCATTTGCAGAGAGAGAGGAGAGAGACGAGTGAGAGACAGAGGGTGTCGGAAAATCGGTCCGGTTTCCGGACTTCAAGAGAGAGAGAGAGAGAGACAGTGGCGGAGTGGTCGAGGGAGGGGGCAGAGGGCGTTTGCGGTGATGTTTGGCCGGAGAAAAAGGAAAAAGGGGGGTGGTCGGAACACACGTCGCCTGCGGCCGGCCAGAAAGGCGTTGCCGGTGACTGGAAAATGAGAGAGAGAGCAGGTTTGGGGCTAGGGTTTTGTAAAAATGGAGGAGAGGGGATGTATTTATAGGTAGGGTTTGGTGTGTTGGGCCAAAGGCCTGTTTCTTACGTTTTAAGTGGCTCGTTACGGTTCTGAAACCCGTTTTCGAATCCGAGCGTCGTGAAATGTATACGAATCTATTATTATTATTACTATTATTATTATTATCAATTATTATTATTTTATGGAAAATTAAAACGCGGCGCGTTACAGTCTCCACAACTTTAGGAAATTTCGTCCCAAAATTTATTCAAAAGGAAGACTCGAATGAATTGGCTAAAGAATGAAAGTTAATGATTAAGACTTGGAGTTCTGGATACGTGAGGGAAAGCATGAAGGTTAAAGCAACGAAGAGTTAGGTTTGCAACAAGAAGTTGTTTGACTAGAATAACTTGAGGCATTAAGCATAAGTAAAACGTGTATGTGTGTGTATAGACGATTGTTTAAACAAGTTTGAATAGTTCAAGATTAGGTAATTCAAAACAACCCAGTTGTCGAGATAGCGGCCAACTAAGTGTGTTGTACATCAACAAGAATGGAAGTTAGCTTTAGAGTGAGAAGGCATTTAGGGTTCGAATGATTAAACCTATGGATTGTAAACGAGATTTGCATAAAAGACAAGCTCAATGGGGGATAGTGGAGGTATAAGAGTGAATGATTGATAAAATAAACGAATGCGAGCATAAGGATGGCATATGTATTTGAACAACGAAAACGTTGCGTTAGGGATGAAGTCCCGTCGTGGATAATCATGTATCGTGCGCTTAGCAATGCAGTTGTAAGTTGTTTACAGTTTGCATATCAGGCCTTACTATGGTCTTTAAAACACTGAATTTCTCATGGCACGTATTACGAAAGTTTGGCAACATGGTGAAAACACTTATATATAGGAAGTACCGGTGGCGTATCCACCATGTTTTGACCACGTTGCGACCGTTTTGTTACGCGATGCAGTGTTACGTCCCTGGTGTATTACCATACGCGGTAGTGCACCCTATGGTTCTCATGCGCTTATCACTATAATCCCGTGTGCACCCGTGATTATACCGATCGTCGCATGATCCGCATAGCTTGTACTAGTTGCGCATGTGTTAGGGTATACATAAACTTTGAAAACAATAATGTGTACGTGCAAGAATGCAGTATACGCATGTTTTCGTTCAAATAAGCATGAGACCTACGCAAACGAATCCCTCGGGTTTCGCTCGCATACAGGTGCAAATGTATGTATGTTGGGTAAAAATAGGAGTATGAACATAGTATAAGTCTAAGTATGAATACACATGTGAGTATAAACATAAAACGCATGAATAAGGGTACGAGTATAAGTATAAATACGAGCATAAATCACATTAACATGAATATGAAAATGGTTATAAAATGTACGAATGTGAGTATAAATATGAGTACAAGTATAAGCATAAAGCGTATTGTGGTGAGTACGAGTGTAAATACGAATATAAATATAAACAGAGAATGTGTGAGCATAAGCACGAGTGTGAATAAGAATATAAGCACAAACATACCGGTATGAGCGTAAATATAAGTGTAAACCTAAATTGCATGAGTACAATTGTGAATATGAATATAAATGTAAACATAAGTGGATGAGTTTAAATGCGTTTATGAACGTAAACTGTAGGAGTATAAATATGAACATGAATGTAAGGGTAACCATAAGCGTATAATATGAATAAAAGGTGTGAGTATGAAAATTACCGTAAACATAATTTTATAAGTATAAATAAAAGGTATGAGCATGAATATAAGTGGAAGCATAATCTTCATAAATATGAATAAAAGTAAAATGCATAAGTGTCAACATGAGTATGAATATCGTGTAAACATACACGCAATAGGATAAATGTAAGTTAAAGCGTGTAATGTATGAATGTGAGTATGAATATGAGTATAAACGTAAAGGTATAAATGTGAATATAAGCATAGACGTATAATTGTATGGATATGAGTATAAATTTGAATATAAGTGTAACGTAAATGTATAATTATGAACATGACTATAATGTGAAACGAAACACGAAAGTGTAAGTATGAATATGAGCGTGAACATAAAACTTATAAATACGAATATGAATATGAGTGTAAGGAATAATGATTTTGTATATGGTATTAATCGAAATATACGAATTTAAGCACATGAAAGATCAAGAAGTTTTGAGTATGAAAGAAAAGAAAATGAGTGATATGCGTGACATTGTCGCGTTATATCGACTAAAACTTGTAAGATGATATGCATATATAGCTGTTTGAGCAAAGCATGAAGTTTATTGAATAAAAATAGATTGAGTTGTCATGGAATGTAGAATCTAATTTGTGAATGTAAAGAGAGTATAAAGCATCTATTGGTTATATATGTTGTACTTTGTAAAAGAATGGAAACACTACTCTTGTTTTAAAAGAATTTACATAAGTTGAAAATTTGTCGGTTCTTATGAAGTTACCTTGCCCACGTGTTTTTGAGTTCAATTGACGTGTTGAGTGATTTTTTTTAAAAGGTTCCAAAAGCTAGTAAGTTTGCATCGTTTTAAATGACCTTGCGTTAAAGAAGAATTTCGAAGTTTAGAGGTTCTCGTGGAAATGTTGACTAAAAAGAAATTTGGCATATGAACTTAGTGATTGTTGAACAGTGTTCTTAATAAAATGTTTTATTGATTTTGTAAAGAGATTTAGTGTACGATCGAACAATATTTGTAATATTTTGTAGGTGCGTACGAAAGTTGGTTAAATTCCCAAATAAAAATCTTTAGTACAATGATACGAGATGAGCGGGTTTTTAATAATTACGTTGAATACGAAATTTTGTGGGCAATGGATTTATTAGGCCGACTAAGTTGATGAGTAGTATTTCGTAGGATTTTGGAAATCGGGGAACAAGCGTTTATGGCATGGTTAAAAATTCGTGTATGTGAGTTGTGTGAAAATAAATTGTAGGATAAGAAATACGTTTGAATAAACAATGCATTTGGAAATAAATAGGGATTTTGGGCGAATGATAAACGCTTTGGGTATAAACAGGATCGTGTTTGCATAATAAAGTTTATTAAAAGGAGGTATTGGTAACGATCACACAGGTAAAGAATCACCCTAACCCGTTGGTGGGGTCGTTGTAAGATGAGAAAAGAAAGCGGAGTTAATCGTCAAGGTAAGGAAATCACTCATATCTTGATGATATGCCTCCATTTGTTGTTACAAGGGATATAAATAAAATTATATGAGACCATGCATGTGCATAATGTGTAATTGTATGAAAAACTCTAGTGTGATGCATGTGTAAAAAGTGGGGTCTCAAAATAATTTGAATTTGAAAATAGATGATTACATCATATAAGATTGAAAATAGTAATACGTAAGTTCGATTAAAACTTGGACGGTTCCAAAACGGAACTTTGACTAACCAAAGTGGTCGAAAAGTCTTTTAAATTTGGGAAGCATGCTTTGGCCTAATAGGTGGTATCCTCTCGCCGACATGTCGGTTAACGGTATTCACCCTTCCGGTTACTACATGTTCCAATTCAATCGAAAATTTGAGACTTGGCAAGATTTAATAAAAATCAAGGAGTGGGATTAATCGACGAGATGTGGGTTTCACCCCTGACTTGACGACCTTGTACCCTAAGTGTGGTTGGTACTCGTCGGGTCAAAATTTAATTTCGACATGCTGACGAGGGTCCACTAGAATTTGAAATTTGAAATTACCATTAAGATGTGGATTTCACTACTAACTTAATGGTGTAATTTCTTGCAAAAATAGAATTAGATGGAGTGAGAGTCGTTTACCAAATTGTGGGTTTCACGCCTATTTTGGTAAACTCGCCTCGTTTGTAGAATACGAGTGTTTTCGAGTTTAGTGAAATCGTGTAAAATGCGTGAGGAAAAATGTATGTTGGGGAATAATAATACAAGCATTAACGCATAAGGAAATATGCTAAGAATAACACATAAAGAATAGGATCATGAAACAAGTATTAGCACATAATAAATCAAGTATCAACACATAAGGATAGCATGTCAAGTATTCACACATAAGCGGCATATACGTTTAAAAGATCAAATGAGGATAATTACGAAGCAATTAAAGTAGCATGCAAGTAGCTCCGAGGAAAACTAAAATAAGTAAATAAATAAATAAATAAATAAAGCTCTAAAACTATAGACTAGGTAAAAGCATTCCTACTTTTCCTTGTTCCCTATAGTTATGGCTCTGATACCAATCTGTCACACCCCAACTGATGGTGGAAACATCGGGATGAGACGAACAAATTGCTCAAAACTTCATAACACTATGTGACAATATGAATTTAAATTGAATTTCATAAATTGCTAAAGATGTCATACAAGAATCAAATACGAACAACATTGTTTCAAACATACGACGACAAATACTTTAATCTAAGTGTGTTTCTAAGTCCACCTAAATCTTGTTTCTTCACTTAGCATCATCTTGTCTATCGAACCTGCAACATGTATTAAAATTTGATCAACAAAAAGTTGGCGAGTATACAAGTTTGAAAAATTGGATTAAATTTGCTTAAAATAGTCTAACGGCTCGTATCCAACATGAATCACAATATGCAAGTTACTAGTACGTTGAAACGGTGTCAAGTATATGGTCAAACCCAAGAGTCCAATGCGTTAAAATAGCCTATCCCAAAGAATAACGGGAGGTAAATAGTTTAACTTAACAATACCCCGAGACTAGTAGGCGGTGCATTACTCCTATAGCGCTATAATTGTTAAGGTAGGCTTGTACGAAGTTAATGAGCATATAGACACAAAAGTTTAACATCACATACGAGATTAACAGGCATCATATAGTTTCATGTTCAAATATGGATAGAGAGTGATTCAAATAGTTTCAAGTGTTTCGTGTTTTGATATAGAATACATGTTGCACCCAAAAGTGTTTAAAAGTAAAAATGGGTTCGAGTATACTCATTAAATTGCATATGCTTTCCGATTATCCAAGTGTTGACAAGCGAGTGAGTTTAGGAGAATGGAACATCGAGGTCACCTTAACGAGCAAACGAGGGTGTATGAGTAATTGAAATTATAAAGGAGATTTAGAATATGAGTTAGGACGTACGTATATATATTTTACATCGATTATGAAAAAAACTCTAAGTTAAATTCATCTAAAGAGTCGTAGGTGTGTCGTCAGAATAATGAGTGTATATATATATATATTTATTTATTTTGACGGAAAGTATCATAGATATGTATATTTATCAGTTGTATAATAGGTAAACAAACTTCGTCAAAAAATATAATAATTGAATGCATGTTTGTCGAAGGGTATAGTAAATAGATGTATTTTGTTGATAAGCTAAAAAAATGTATTTTACCGAATGGCGTAATAAATAAACATATTTTGTCGTTAAACTAAATAAATATATGTTTTGTCGAATGATGTAGTAAATAAACATATTTTGCCGTTAAACTAAATAAATATATATTTTGTCGAATGATGTAATAAATAAACATTTTTGTCGTTAAACTAAATAAATATATATTTTGTCGAATGATGTAATAAATAAATATTTTTGCCGTTAAACTAAATAAATATATATTCTGTATGTTTTGACGAAAAACGGGCAGAGTTTCCCCTGTTTTTAGACGATCCCGACAACACAAGTTGTCGATATAGCTTCAAAACGGAACTATTTATCAACAATATGTATATATATAATTGTCATAAATGTCAAAACGTAAGTTATCACTACGTATAATGTTGTGGATGCGTTTTCGGAACAATATATACTTACCTAAATAAGTTAAACTAAATTCGTGTCGACAAGGTATACAAATGTATAATTTTCGTCAATAACGTATATAAACATATAATTTTCTTCGACAAGGATTAAATATGAAACGATGCGAAATAATAATTTATAAAATCAATATATACATGTATAATTTTTATAAACACGGTTAGCGTACGAGTAGTTTAGATCTTACAAGTTTATTAGTCGATTGAAATGATATCCAAATATAAAACTCTATGATGTTCGTGTCATTAACGTACCGAGCCTCGAGTTTATAAAACAATAATAACATAAGTAAAATAACGAACTTCAAAACATTAGAATTTTACCGAACTTTGAATCTGACCCGCTGACCGTTTGACCAGGTTTGACCAATGTTGACCCGAACCCGATTCTGACCGGAGACTCGTGACTGAAGCTAAATAAACCCAACAAATCTGAGCCAACGAACCCAACCGAGTCGTGCCAACTGGAACGAGACCAAGCTGAATCAAGCAACATTTTGAATCGTAACCGGATCTAAACCACTGAACCGAATCTGAACCAATTGAACTGAATCTGAACCAGAAAAACCCAACCCGAACCCGAACTGAAAACGCACGCCACCACTGTAGTGGGGTGCCGCTGCTGTTGTCGCGAGGCGCCACCACGCAGTGGTGGCCGCCACTAATGCTGTTCTTGGTACGCCACCACCTAAATGGTGGCCGGTCGTCCATTTGCGGAGAGAGAGGAGAGAGACGAGTGAGAGGCAGAGGGTGTCGTAAAATCGATCTGGTTGCCGGACTTCAAGAGAGAGAGACAGTGGCGGAGTGGTCGAGGGAGGGGGACAGAGGGTGTTTGCGGTGATGTTTGGCCGGAGAAAGAGGAAAAGGGGTGGTGGTCGGAACACACGTCTCCGGCGGCGGCCGGAAAGGCGACGCAGGTGACCGGAAAATGAGAGAGAGAGCAGGTTTGGGGCTAGGGTTTTGTAAAAATGGAGGAGAGGGGATGTATTTATAGGTAGGGTTTGGTGTGTTGGGCCAAAGGCCTGTTTCTTACGTTTTAAGTGGCTCGTTATGGTTCTAAAACCCGTTTTTGAATCCGAACGTCGTGAAATGTATATGAATCTATTATAATAATAATAATAATTATTATTATTATTATTATTATTATTATTATTATCATTATTTTTATTATTTTACGGAAAATTAAAACACGGGGCGTTACAATTGATGTAACCAAGCCTGTAACACTGGAGAGCTTAACTGACATTGCCAACAAAGCACTCATGGCCAATACAAACGAGGTAGTCAGTCTGGAAGAACAGGTAGAAAAGGTTGAAACAGTAAAAGAAACAATCAAACTGTCGAAATGGTCAACCCATGTCCGAAATGTGACATGGCATGTGAACAATGCACTCAAAAAGAAAAAGATGTTAAAGATCTTAAAACATATAATGATAAGTTATCATATGATTATAACACCGTAAAAGAATCATATGATAAACTTAGCAGGACCATTCGACAGTATGAGAAAACTGTCAAAGAGGATGACAAAAAACTTTCAATGCTCAAAGCAACTGTGATGGACAAACAAATGGCCATTAATCTTCATATTAACATAATTGCTGAGCTGAAAAGTGAGCTGGAGAATACTAGAATTGAAACAGAAAGGGTTAACAAATTGTTAATCAGTTACTCTACCAGCATATATGTCCTCGATCACATCCTTCCAAAACCAGAAAACGGAAAAGAAGGTAAGAATGTGAAAAATGTTGGAAAATGTTACTATCATGTTCCACCTCCTATGTGGAATAGCTATGCTAATAAACATCCTACCGGAGTGGATAGGGCGTTGAATTTAAATCTACTCACTGAAAAAAGTAAGGAGCTGCCTGAAAATATTGACGTAACATATTCCAAAACAGAAAAGGAGTGTGAATCCGATAACCAAAGCGATTGAAAATATTTTCGAAAATGAGTCTGATAGCACATTTTATGAAAGTGCTGAGTCAAACAATGAGAATACAGAGTCAAGTTCACCTTCTTGAAGTGAAGAGTTTTCATGAAATTTTTATCACAACATCAGATAATGGTTTAAATGATGATCCTAATGTAGTGATCTACAAACTAAAAGGATCAGGTAAACTATATACTGACGAAGATTTTCCAGTCCAGAATGTTAACTTTGACCGTGTCAACAAATTTTTTAAACTCATTGAAGTTAAAATTTCTGATCTTGAAAAGAAAGATGCTGGTTTCTACTCCAAACAAAAGAAATCTAACAAAAACATTCATCCTAGAGGAAGAAGTTACCTAGAAAACAAAAGGGATGGGCTAGGGTTTGAAAAGAAAAGAAATAGCAAATCACGAAAGCCAGATTTTACAAAGAAAGTTGAGTTTGTTTTTGAAACAAGCACCGTTGAAGAAAAAGAAGTCATTAACAAACAAACCAACGATGAGTTTAAAAGGGAAAAGGAGCTTCGTGAACAGAGTTTGGAACACACAGTCAGAAACGACAATAGAAATACAAATGTAAAAAAGTTAGGCATATTGCGCGACAATGTTCTCAAAATCGTCCAAAACATGTTCATGAACAAAGAAGGTTCACAGTAGATGAGAAGAAAAAGGTCCATAGTTTGTGCCAACAAAGATTTTAAAAAGAAAAGAAAATTCCAGTTCTAATGAGGAACCAACAATTGAAATCATTTCAAAATTTGAAGTTGGTGAAACATCAAAGAGAAATGAAAAGAAAGAGTCCAATCTTTACATCAAAAAGGCATTTTCGAAGGCATAAACCTGGGTCGCCAAAACAAAAACATCTCCTGTGACCACAAAATCAGCCAATGTCTCCGTCAAATCAAAAGAAAAGACTGAATCAAAGACTGAACAATGGGTTGAGATTAAGAAAGATATCAAAATTGCCAATGTTCCAAAGGTTGACATTGCCATCCCACCCAAGACCGAAAGGGCTTGGGTCTCTCTCCTTAAGTAATTTGTTTTTCATGTGTGTAGGGGCTTCCAAGGTCAACTATTTCAAAGTGGATCATGGACAGTGGAGCTTCTAGACACATGACAGGGATGTTGGCTTTTTTGTACAACGTTAAAGCCATCAGGGGAGGCTATGTTGGGTTTGCCGGAACACAGGGCGATAGGATCGTGGGAGAAGGAATTCTAACAAACGGAGTTGTATCTTTTGACAAAGTAAACTACATTGCTAAGCTTGAGAACAATTTATTAAGCATCTCACAGATTTGTGATAAGAAGTTCACAACTCACTTCAATGACAAGGAATGTCTCATTCTCAAACCGGGTTTCATAATCCCTAAGGAATGGATCCTCATGCGCGCTCCACGTGAAAATGATTTATATGTCTTAGATATGAGCGTCGCATCCACTACTTCAAAGGAAGGACCGTTTTTTTTATCAAAGACCACTGAAAAGGAATCTATTCTTTGGCACGGGAAGATGGGTCACATTCACCTTACGAAGATGAATTTTCTGGCGCACAACAATCTAGTGGAAGGGGTGAATCTAAAAAATTTGCATATGTCAGATGACTGTATTAGCTGCAAAAAGGGGAAGCAGCATAAGAAGTCACACCCTAGAAAGCTTCTTAATTCTATCAAGCTTCCACTGGAAAGGCTACACATGGATCTTTTTGGGCCTGTCAATGTGAAAAGTATTACAGGAGATCTATACTGCCTTGTCGTAACCAATGACTATTCAAGGTTCTCGTAGGTTTTCTTTCAAGAAAGCAAGAGTGAAACGTTCGAAAATTTGATGATCTTGTTTCGAAGATTGAAAACCTTTACCATTTACCTATCAAGAGAATCAGAAGTGACAATGGTACTCAGTTTAAGAACAACAAGATGCTCGAATTCCTCAATGCTAAGGGTATTCGTCATGAGTTCAGTGCCCCCTATACTCCTCAACAAAATGGAGTAGTTGAAAGAAAGAACAGAACGCTTATCGAGACTGCACACACGATGCTTGCTGATTCAAAAATACCTATTAGCTTTTGGAGCGAAGCAGTTGCATCTGCATGTTACACCCTTAACGGCATAATGACTGTCAAGAAACACAAGAAGACATGCTTTGAACTTCTTAACCAGCGAAACCTAATCTAGAGTTTTTGGAGCCTTTTGGATCCCCGTGTACTGTATTAGACCCGGAAGGAAAATTTGGAGCCAGATCTTTGGAAGGATTCTTCATAGGGTATGTAAGTCCGCAAAAGAGAGTTTATCTACCAAGCATAAATCAGGTTATCATTGCTCAACACCTTGAATGCCAGAGATACACAACGCCCATGCAAAAACCTGGAGATCCTTGGCTGTTCAATTACGAAGGGTTGTGGAATTCATTTGATCTACCAGAAGAACCATCCGAGGAAGAGCTCACCTTGCTATTTCAACAACATCAGATATCTAATCAAGGGCAAGTAACAGGGCCATTGGTAATTTCTCCAACAGCAACACCTTCCTCGGAAGCAGGTCCGAGTAACACTCAGCCAGAACCAGTTGTTACTGCAGTTCAGAATTCTACAGAACCATCTTCCTCTCAACCAGCAATTGCAGAACATGAACAGATCCTACCTTTGATGATGGGGGATCTAGTTCCGATGAAGGATCAGGAGAGATTACAAGTTATCTTAACAATCAAGCTGCTGAGACCAGTGCGAGAAATGAGGATACTTCTTCAGAACAAGTTGAAGATCAGAATATCACAAATTTAGAAAGCTTAGTAAATGTTCCAGGGGAAGTGATGCCTAGATCAGTCTCCTACCATCCAACAGATAACATCATTGGAGAACTACAAGCTGGCGTGAAAACGCGAACCAGATCAATAAGGATCTAAGTTGTTTTTATTCTAAATTGCTCCACTTCAAAATAGATTTTCTCATAGTTATTTTGTTTCTCAGGTAGAACCAGGAAACTTCAGAGATGCTCTTAAAGATGAAAGTTGGGTGGAAGCAATGCAGGAAGAATTATTGCAGTCAAGAAACTTGGAGTCTGGGAACTTGTTGACCTACCACCAAAGCAGAAAAAGATAAGCACTCGGTGGGTTTACAAGTGCAAAAGAGACGATAGAGGTGTAGTTGTTCGCAACAAAGCTCGGCTCGTAGTTCAAGGTTTTTGTCAGCAGGAAGGGATAGACTACAACGAGGTCTATGCCCCAGTCGCACGTCTAGAAGCTATCCGCATTTTCCTGGCATTTGCCTCATGTAAAGGTTTTAAAGTGTACCAATTGGATGTGAAGTCTGCGTTCCTGTACGGTAAGGTAAAAAAGGAGGTATATGTAGGCCAACCACCGGGGTTTGTCGATCCAATTCACAAAGATAAGGTCTACTTGCTGAACAAAGCTCTTTACGGTTTACACCAGGCCCGAGAGCCTGTACGAAATGTTTTCCAAACACCTTCTGGCTAACCGATTCACCATAGGAACAATAGACAGCACTCTCTTTACCAAGGAAGTAGATGGACATCTGATTATTGTGCAAATCTATGTGGACGATATCATCTTTGGATCGACAAATGAACAACTGTGTAAGGACTTTGAGAAAGTCATGAAAGAAAAATTTGAAATGAGTGCTACGAGGTTTAGAAAATCTGACATCAGGGGATATTTATGAGGTTGAATTTGAGGATGACGATGTTTGGACGTAATCCTCACTTGTAAGTCAAATGTTTTTCTATAAATAGTTTTCATGCTTTCTTAAAAACAGAAATCCAAAAATATGTTTTTGATTTTAGGGGGAGAAAAAGATGTGAAAAATACAAAAACATTGAAAAATCATGAAAAATACAAAAACATTAAAAAAATTAAAAATAATATATATATACACACACACACACACACATATATATATATATACAAAAAGAGTTTTGTGTATAAGAGGAGATGATAGTACATCAGTGGACCATTACAGTACGCCAAAGAAATGTACTGTTTAAAAGCGTCTAAACAGGTCTTTCTATGGATGTGTCGGTAGGCTTCGCACATTCAGTAAACTGCTCTTCAGGATATAAACCTAAATAGATAAACTGGTAAATCTGTGGATTAACATCTCTCGGATATATGGACTTGGTACCCCGAAATTTCGATTGAGAGAATGCCAGATTCTGAGATACTAGGTCTTTATATTTAGTTGATATATGGGGTATTATATGAGTTCTTCTGATTTTGAGCCAGCAATGGCCTAGAACTTGTATATTACTTTCACATTATTCACCCCAAAGCTGCATAAAAAATAAAAAATAAATAAGGAAAAATGTCATAAAAAGATACGACATTCTGCAGTACAAAAATTAAAAGATTCCCAAGAGGAACACCACCTAAAGTCGAGCCTTCATCTCTTTCTCTGTACGGAAGTACTAACCTGAGCTCTCAAGGTCTCGCATTTCACCCCTCTACAAATATCAGTTAGATATATTCATCTGTGAGATGAAATCTAGGGAATCTCGATGCGGGAGTATATTCTGAGGTGGGAAGCACAGATTAGGCCATGTTGCTAAAAGTTACCTAACATATCTTGAAGCAGTTGAGAAACGTGTAGAGGTTTAAGTGGATCAGTATACCGACAATCTAAAGAAAATCTGTTTAAGAACTTAAAGTTTCATCTAGAGCAACGGTACTGGTAATGTGTCTACATAAACTGATATGATCCTCTAACACAAACTCGCAAAAATATGTCTGTAAATATGTTTGTACATATCGCTTTAAATGTTTCTGGTTTAGGAATATTCAAAAATTCAAAAAGATTTTCTGGTTCTACTCTAATTTTTTACTGTCGGTGATGGAGAACAGATCTTCAAAGTCAAAAAATGACAGATTGCTGATGAAAATCTAAAAGAATTATGGGCTGGGAGCTAATCTGGAAACAAAGTCTGGTTTGAAATGTTTAAAACATTTAAAAGTTCATTAATTTGAAACTTAAAATCAAAGGATAATGTCAGTTTTGGACAAAGAGTGGTCAACAAAGCTTATTAACTTGGACTCGGTAGCCAAAACAGTTAAACAAGGTCACTAACTTGGACTTGGACAACTGTGTGGATAATTAAAACTGAAAACAAACGAAAAAGTTGGAAAGTTGAAAATAGTTCAAGGGTTTAAGAATTTTCGCACGAAAATTGGCAAATCTTCACAAAGCCAATTTTCGTACGAAAATCTCAGGGCTATATATAAGAGTGAGAGTTGCTGATTTCGTAGGAAAAACTGAAATACATTTTGTGTAACATTAATCAAAAACGGATTTTACCAAACCCGCTCCGTTTATTAACGAACAATCAGTTAAAAATTTCGTTGCGAATTTAATGCCCAAAATAATTTTAAACGATGCATAATCAATTATTATATGGGAATATATAGTTTGTTTTTGAAAAACTGTCAAAAATAAGAAAATAAAAATAATATGTTCCTGTTGGGTTTCGAACCCGGGTCAGTAACCGGTCCAGCAAAGACTTATCGCACACACACTCAACCACTGCGCCACTAGTGTTTCTTGTGAATTAATAAAGACAATTAATTCATAACATGATTTTCCGAATTCAAAAACCGGCGCCTAAATGCAGTCGTCGGAAATCCCGGCGATCTCGCCAAGAATCGACGGTTACTTCAGTTATAACGTAAAACTTAATCGCTACATCGGTTATAACCGACGCCTGAGTCCGCGACACAAACTATAACCGCCGGAAAACGTAATGACTTTGAATCAAGTCGGAAATTGGACCAAGTTCATCGATAACCTGCCTTATAAATACCCCCTCGAACCTCTGCAAACTTTTTCGCTCAAAACCGCACCCTTTCTCGGCGAAAACTCACACGCCGGAAATCTTCTGCTCATCGCCGGAAAACCGAACCCTCCACTTCTAAGCCTTACTGAACCCCTAAGCTTATACCGAAGTCACCCACATCCTTTTCAAGATTTCTGAAGACTCGCTGCTGCAAGACACACGACGCCGGAACCTGTTGCTGTCGCCGGAGTTCTACCGGAAAAACAGAGGAGTCCAGTCGGTATACCTTACGCCTAATTTCTCTTTCTTTTTATTTATATCTCACTTGTAATTAACTAAAAAAACGCTAAAGAAACCGATTAAAACATTGAACCAGTCGGACTTCCGATTCTGGTTAAAATCGACGAAGAAGACGAAGTCCTATAATGTTTAAGTATAATTAAAATCAAGTTATAACTCGGGTTAGACACACAGTCCAGCGGTGGACTGTGTGCACAATAAACACACTAACGTCTCGAGTTCGAATCTTGTCCCACGCATGCTGCCTTAATAAAAATGCCTTTTTTTGTTAACCGAACCGGAGTCACCACTGTTACATGTTAAGTTTATTAATAACCGGAATAATAACCAAGTTAGACACACAGTCCAGTGGTGGACTGTGTGTATGTTTAATCGCAGGACACGAGTTCGAGTCCGGTCTTCTGCACCGGCCCGGATAATTATTAAACTTTTTAAATAAGTCAGAAATGAAAATACTTAGTTTGTGTTTAAGTATAATAAAAAAATCAGTTAAGTTAACAAGTTGGACACACAGTCCAGCGGTGGACTGTGTGTTAGCATAAACCACAGGTCCCGGGTTCGAGACCTGTGGAGCGCACCGAGTCACAGATTAAAATCGTTTTTAAGAAATAAAGGATTTTCTGTTTAATCTAATTAGTATATAAATATAATTAAAAACATAAATATTTCGGGTTAGACACGTAGCTCAGTTGGTAGAGCTGCGTGCACGCGTACGGGAGGTCTCAGGTTCGAGCCTCACTCAGCGCACATATACACGCATACGAACCGGTCAAACAGTCAAGGTCAAGGTCAAGGTCAACGGTCAACGGTCAACGGTCAAAAAAGTCAAAAATTTTTATTATTTTTATTTATTTATTTTAATTAAAAAATCAATTAAAATACTTAAAAATAACATTTTTAAGGTTAGAAAATAGCCTTAAACTCACAAAAATACACCTCACAATCCTACTAAAATGGATTAATAAAATCCGTTTACTTACCGAACCATAATGCTATTTATCTAGGTTAATTTCACTCGTGGTTAAAACCACTTCGCGTGCATTCAACATCATCAACCGAACGCACCCACTGTGAGTGAATCTTACAACTCCCCTTTTTAATTACACGTTTTGAGGTGTGTCATGTGTTACAAAATAATTAACTCGTTTATTTAAACTTGTGCCATACCATATCGTGATCTAAACTTAGTTTGTTTATATTGTTGTAATTATGTATTTCATTTTGTCAACTTATATGAAATTCATTCATTAAGCCCATCAGTTCCTCGTGGTAGACGAGTTGAGCAACGCGTGCCTCAAAACCAATCCATTATTGTTCATGTGTGTATTATTGAGTTCATATTGTTTGTAGTTATGTCTTTCATATTATCATGTTTATGCAATTCATTCATTAGGCCCATCAGTTCCTCGTGAGAGACGAGTTGAGCAACGCGTGCCTCTAAACGATCCATTATTGTTCATGTGTGTATTGTTTAATATTAAATTGATTTATGAATAAGTTTACATCTATTTTTACTCATGTGTGGTTGTGCACTTATTTTATAATCAATTAAATAAACTTGTTCAAATGTTTTCCATAGGATTCACTCGCCAACTTTTTGTTGATCCAAAAACCCTTTTACACATGATACAGGTGAACAGGATGAAGCAAGGAAAACATAGGAAATGCCTTAGAAGAAAACAAAGAAGCTTAGACTGATGTTTAGGTCATTGATGTAATTATGATTGTAAATTTCCATTAAATTGTATTAATGAATATGAAACGTTAAAATAAATGTCATGAGCTTTGATGATAACCCAATCATGCCCCGATCACCTTTTCCGCTGCGGGTCGGGGTGTGACAGATTGGTATCAGAGCCATGACTATAGGGATATAGGATAGGTTATTAGACCCTTAGAGCCTATACTATAGTCTGCCTAAATTTTAATTGATTAGGTGGTTACATACAAACTTGTGATATTTATTTGTTTCATATTTGTTTATATTTACAGTCAAACATACATACTTATATACATATTCATTATACATATATCAATGTTCATATATTCAATTCATTTTCATACTTTCATTATTCAGAGATTTTGTTGCAATTTTCAAATCTCATCAAAGTAAGTTCTGCGACGGGCATGTAGTAACTGGAAGGGTACAAGTACCGGTAGTCGGAACGTCCTGTCTAGGTTGGCATTCGTATAAATCCAATATAACGGACCAGTTTGCCTACCTGGGGACTAACAATGAGAGTACGAAGGACCTATTAGGCCAAAGCATGCCACACCAAAGGTCGTTCGAACTAACCCACTTTGAGGTGTCACCGTGTCTACACCTGGACACATTCCGAATATCACACGTTGTATACATATTTCTCGATTTTCTTCGGGTTTTAGTGTACGCAACCTGGCAAACCCGTGCGAACCATATGAAAAACCCGGTATTCATGGGGGCCCACATGATTACGAAGGTGAAGTATGGCGGCATGTAGGGCCTAATGGCGAGCAAAGCCCAAGACATCCTATGGATGTAGTAGATTTATTTTTCTATAATTATTTTATGAATGTTCATTCCTAGTGCGACCCATGATCCCAAAAGCATCCAACTCATACCCTTGTCATGTATTCCTTGTAGATGTCTTCTAACCACGCCCGTAGGAAGACGAGAGCAGGAAAAGCCCGCGAACGCATGGCTGCCCTAATCGCTCAACAAATGGCTGCCGTAATACCCAACATTGTAATCCAAGTACAACAAGCACTTACCGCTAATCCTGTCAATCAAGAAAACCAAAACATTATCAACTCTCCCTCAAATACCACTAAATGCACCTACAAGCATTTCAAATCATGCGACCCTCCGAAATACGAAGGGACTGAAGGTGTCACCTCTCTACTCCATTGGTTTGAAGAAATGGAGAACACTTTTCTAAATTGCGGTTGCCCCGATGATCGCAAAGTGCGATATGCTACCGGTCGATTATATGGGATAGCACTTACTTGGTGGAATACAGAGAAGGCCAAACGAGGTGTTGAAGACGTTATGACTTTAACTTGGAATGAATTGAAGGAAATCATGACCAGACGATTTTGCCCAAGGAGCGAAATCAAGAAATTAGAAGATGAATTTTATTCGTTGAAGCAAAAGGAAGGCGACCACACCACGTACAACAAAAGATTCCTCGAGTTACATCAAATGGTTCCCAACATGTTCACTCTCCTCTACCGTTTGATCGAGCACTATATTCGTGGTCTTCCGTCAAAGATTCAAGACTCTGTAATAAGTACCACGCCTGCAACTTTGGAAGCAGCAATGGAGCTAGCAACAGTGCTCACCGAGAACCAAATCCGGAACAAAGACTTCAAGGAGGAGAAGAAGAAGGATAAAGCATCGACTGAAACCTCCGACTACACCCAAACCGAATCCCCTTCTCAACCCAATTCTAAGAGAAGAAGAGACGGGCAACTTTTCGCTGCTATCCAACGAAACCAACCAATTTCACACGCCATACCCATCCAAGCTATCCCAATCACTCAAGTGGCACCCAACTCAACTTACCCAAATAAGAAACCATATCTTGGACCTCACCCTCGATGCAACAACTGTTTTTATCACCATCCCCTTACCTTACCTTGTCGACTATGTGCAACTTGTGGACGCTATGGTTATTTGAGCAAGGTTTGCCGCACCTTTCAAAACCAAATCTCTCCCCCTACTCAAACCATGAACCAAACCTATCAACAACCTCAATACCCCATGTTCCCATATGTTCGAGCTTGTTTCAATTGTGGCGACCCTACCCACTTTAGAAACACATGCCCTCAATTGGTTAACGTCATCAACACTCAAGCTCAATCAAACCCAGTTAACCAAGTAAACCAAGAAAACCCAACCGCTAGGCCACCAGCAAGAGGAAGAGTCTTCAACATCAACGCCAATCCTGTCGAAGATAATGGCGGCCCAAACGAAGATACCCAACTAGTCCTCTTCACCGAAAATCCAGATTCAACTCCTATCGTTTAGTTTTATGTTTTTTCTTTATCACATAGAACCAAACATAACTTAGGGATAAAGCCAATGAAACTTTGACAAGAATATGGTGGATATCGCCGCTGGTACTTCCTATATATAAGTATTCTTGTCAAAGGATCAGAAGCATTATCTGGCGGTTATGAGAGGTTCCATGTGTAGACTGTTAGAGTAATTATTGTTTATTATTTTCAGTACATGCAATTTCATAGGCCGCCGCTCCCCATTACATTATGAGCGTTGAGCATGTTCCCCATTTCATTATGAGGTTGAACCTGGCGTGCCCACATACGATCGGCTCCGTTTGATTGAGCGTTGATCGCACAGACATTTTCATTTTCAGTACATGCAATACGATCGGCTCCGTTTGATTGAGCCTTGATCGCACAGACATTTTCATTATCAGTATTTTGTGGTTGTTGTGTTTGTTGTAGAGTCACATAGAACTAATCATAACTTGCGGATAAAGTCAATGAGAATTTGACAAGAATATGGTGGATACGCCGCTGGTACTTCCTATATATAAGTATTCTTGTCAAATGATCGGAGGCATTATCAGGCGGTTATGAGAGGTTCCATGTATAGGCTGTTTGTGTGATTGTTGTTTAGATTAAGTTTATTATTTTCAGTACATGCAATACGATCGGCTCCGTTTGATTGAGCCTTGATCGCACAGACATTTTCATTTTCAGTACATGCAATACGATCGGCTCCGTTTGATTGAGCCTTGATCGCACAGACATTTTCATTATCAGTATTTTGTGGTTGTTGTGTTTGTAGTAGAGTCACATAGAACTGATCATAACTTGCGGATAAAGTCAATGAAAATTTGACAAGAATATGGTGGATACGCCGCTGGTACTTCCTATATATAAGTATTCTAGTCAAATGATCGGAGGAATTATCAGGCGGTTATGAGAGGTTCCATGTATAGGCTGTTTGTGTGATTGTTGTTTAGATTAAGTTTATTATTTTCAGTACATGCAATACATCGGCTCCGCTTGATTGAGCCTTGATCGCACAGACATTTTCATTTTCAGTACATGCAATACGATCGGCTCCGTTTGATTGAGCCTTGATCGCACAAACATTTTTCATTTTCAGTATTTTGTGTTTGTTGTATTGGTTGTAGAGTCACATAGGACTAATCATAATTCACTGATAAAACCAATGAAAATTTGACGAGAATATGGTGGATACGCCGCTGGTACTTCCTATATATAAGTATTCTTGTCAAAGGATCAGAGGCATTGTCAGACGGTTATGAGAAGTTCTATGTAGGATTTAGTAGTTTCTTGGCAACTAATCATAACTTGTGGATAAAACCAATGAAAATTTGGCAAGAATATGGTGGATTCGCCGCTGGTACTTCCTATATATAAGTGTTCTTGCCAAAAGATCAGAGGCATTATCAGGCGGTTATGAGAAGTTCCATGTAGGATTTAGTATTGCCTTGGTTGAAATTTGTGTTACATTTATATCATCTCGCAATTTAAAGAAATTGGATTGTGTTCCATTTCTACATAAACTAACCTCTCCATCATAACAAACGAGAGAGGAACTGCCACCATTCAAACATATATGCTATCAGAATGTGGATTCAGATATTAGCTGTTGTGTTTATTTATGTTCAAATATTAGCTGTTGTGTTTATTTATGTTCCATGTAGGTTGTAGTATCAGAAGTTTTGCCTTAGGATATAACCATATCCTTCCAAACATATCCAAACTCTTATGCATGATACCATATTTAGCAAATCAATGCTGCTTATCAATACTTTTACAGTAGGCAACAAAAAGCGATTCCTGTAATAGGGCACTTAACCCTTACAAGGAACGTTACCGCCTCAAACAAAAAACTTAAAACCTTACTTTTTCTTAAGTATGTAACTGTCAAAACTAAACACCATCATTTTTAGTCAAAATATATCACTATTTAAATTTCGGGACGAAATTTCTAAAAAGCAGGGGATACTGTAACATTCGTCAAAAACGGATTTTACCAAACCCGCTCCGTTTATTAACCGAACAATCAGTTAAAAATTTCGTTGCGAATTTAATGCCCAAAATAATTTTAAACGATGCATAATCAACTATTATATGGGAATATATAGTTTGTTTTTGAAAAACTGTCAAAAATAAGAAAATAAAAATAATATGTTCCTGCCGGGTTTCGAACCCGGGTCAGTAACCGGTCCAGCAAAGACTTATCGCACACACACTCAACCACTGCGCCACTAGTGTTTCTTGTGAATTAATGAAGACAATTAATTCATAACATGATTTTCCGAATTCAAAAAACCGGCGCCTAAATGCAGTCGTCGGAAATCCCGGCGATCTCGCCAAGAATCGACGGTTACTTCAGTTATAACGTAAAACTTAATCGCTACATCGGTTATAACCGACGCCTGAGTCCGCGACACAAACTATAACCGCCGGAAAACGTAATGACTTTGAATCAAGTCGGAAATTGGACCAAGTTCATCGATAACCTGCCTTATAAATACCCCTCGAACCTCTGCAAACTTTTTCGCTCAAAACCGCACCCTTTCTCGGAGAAAACTCACTCGCCGGAAATCTTCTGCTCATCGCCGGAAATCTAGGTTAGTTTCACTCGTGGTTAAATCCAACTTCGTGCGCATTCAACATCATCAACCGAACGCACCCACTGTGAGTGAATCTTACAACTCCCTTTTTAATTACACGTTTTGGGGTGTGTCATGTGTTACAAAATAATTAACTCGTTTATTTAAACTTGTGCCATACCATATCGTGATCTAAACTTAGTTTGTTTATATTGTTGTAATTATGTATTTCATTTTGTCAACTTATATGAAATTCATTCATTAAGCCCATCAGTTCCTCGTGGTAGACGAGTTGAGCAACGCGTGCCTCAAACCCAATCCATTATTGTTCATGTGTGTATTATTGAGTTCATATTGTTTGTAGTTATGTCTTTCATATTATCATGTTTATGCAATTCATTCATTAGGCCCATCAGTTCCTCGTGAGAGACGAGTTGAGCAACGCGTGCCTCTAAACGATCCATTATTGTTCATGTGTGTATTGTTTAATATTAAATTGATTTATGAATAAGTTTACATCTATTTTTACTCATGTGTGGTTGTGCACTTATTTTATAATCAATTAAATAAACTTGTTCAAATGTTTTCCATAGGATTCACTCGCCAACTTTTTGTTGATCCAAAAACCCTTTTACACATGATACAGGTGAACAGGATGAAGCAAGGAAAACATAGGAAATGCCTTAGAAGAAAACAAAGAAGCTTAGACTGATGTTTAGGTCATTGATGTAATTATGATTGTAAATTTCCATTAAATTGTATTAATGAATATGAAACGTTAAAATAAATGTCATGAGCTTTGATGATAACCCAATCATGCCCCGATCACCTTTTCCGCTGCGGGTCGGAGTGTGACATTTTGGTGCGGATTCTCTGAGGCGATTTCGCTCTATCCCTCATTATACTCACTTTCTGACTTGTTCGATACATTAGGGAGGTTGATTTGCACACCTCTTGTAATCGCAAAGGTATAACACCGAGATCGAACCGTAAACTTGAATGATTTGGACTTAAACGAACTAAAAACATAGTTCTAGGATAAACTAGCCGGTAAAACTTAAACTTGAACTCTCTAATGTGAAAATCGGCTAATTTAACCTAGGTTTACCGTTTCAATTTCGTGAAAATCACAAAAATTATAAGTGTTTTGAGTCGGTTCAAATTGTAAAGACTGATTGGGGACGATGCAAATTTTCGCACGAAAATAGTTGAGGTGAAATGTTTAGATTGGCTTGAACATTTTTGCACAAAAATTCAGAAAAGATATGTATAGTCATTTTCGTACGAAAATAAAGAGAAGTTTTGTTTTCTGGGTAATTTTGTCTAACTTTTTCATATCTTTCTGTTTCACAGAAAACCGCACATGAGTTCCACCCCATGCACAAATCCTGCTGCTTAATTGATAAAGATATCCCAGAGTTTGCTCCATTTTCACAGTACATTGATTTTCTAGAAAGGCTGCTGGTATATTATGCCATCACACATAAGCATAACGCTTATGCATCTCATGTAGACCGTTTTGTGGGCGCAACAGAATTACAAGCCGAACCAAGGGCTATTACGTCAGCAGTCAGAGTCGGAAAGAATGATGTAGCAATTACAATCACAGAAGATCTTATACGAACAGTGTTGCATCTAAGAGATGAAAGCAGCTTTCCTACAGGCTTCACAGAAAAGTTCGTCAAAGGATGCTTTTACAGAATGGGTTACAACGGTTATGTGAACTCTGCTCCTTTCAAGATCAACAGGCTAGGATTGCCTTACAGATTTCTAGCTCACTGCATTACACGGGTGTTAAGTCATAGGAAAGGAGGTTGGGACGATCTCGTAGATTATCACATGTGCATGATCGTAGCAGTTATTCTCAACAAGCCTTACAACTTCAGTAAGATGATTTTCGAACAAATGGTGATGAATTTGGGAAAGGGTCGATTCTTACAGTATCCTAGATTTATTCAGATGATCCTCGACCACCTACACCCCAATCTCGAGAAGAAGAAGGATGATATTTTAGAGCTAGAACATATGTCCCCGTCGGACCTCCACAACATCAGCAATTACCGTAAAGGGGAAAGGCTACAACATTTAAGCCTATCTTTGGTACGTTTGTTAAGGCTGATTATATTGCTCCGCCAGATGGTAAATGGAGGAATGAAGGTAGTGGCGATAAAAGTGAGGAATGGAACATGATGGTAGACTTCATTGAGAAGCGAAGCACTTGGTTTATCAAAGGAGAAGGAGAGAAGGGTCATTATGGAAGAAAGAAAGCTGGTTCTGCTTCCTCTGCTTCAAAAAGAAAGAAAATGTCAGAGACTTCCTCCTCAACTCCCAAGCGCCAAAAGAAACAACCAAGTGTGGGAACAGGTTTGATTGATAAACCTGATACTGAAGAAGTGCGTGTTGAAGAAACGGTGCAAACTACAGACACGGAACTTGTTGAAGAGTCGGTCAAAGAAACTGTTGTAGAAATAGAAGCAATGGATGGTGTTGAAACAGAAGCACGTGGTGGTGATGTTGAAGGGCCATCGTCTAGTACTGATTCCGAAGATAAGAGGGAAGGTGAGAGGAAAGAAAGACAAAGAAAAGAACAGGAAAGAATAGAAAGACAAAGGAAGTTAGCTGAGGAAAAGAAACGCAAGGCTACGGGAGATGATGATACTACATATGAGCCATCTGAGATCGAAGAAGATATATCTGTTGTCAAGCCTGCAAAAAAGAAAACTGGAAAAAGAGGTAAACATGCTGCAGCTCGAAAGCCTGAGACTACAACTAAGAGGCTTCGAATCAAACTAAAGACAAAGACTACCGAGAATCCAGTTGCTCCAACAGTTGAAGCATTTTCTAAACGTCCTCCATCTCCTCCTCCATCTACTCAGCTACCTCCAACAGTCGAGCCACTAATTGAATCTTCTCCACATGTTTCATCTCCTCTACCAGTAGTTGAACTTCCAGTTGTATCTCCTCCACGACAGCCTGTTAGCACTCCTCTACTACTTCTAAACCACAGACAACATCATCGGCTCATCCTACACAACAACATCCTCAACAGATACAACCTTTGATGATTTTTTTCTTTGAGTATAGTGCTATCCCAGGGGAGAAAATTCACAGCTGATGAAGTATATGTTGGGAGACTCGGTGAATTAGAAACAAAGTTAAGAATGCTGATGAGAAGATCAAGATACTTGTCGATAGGATAGTATCAGGAGATTCTGAGGTTAGTCACTGATGATAACGAGAAATTCTTTCAAGCTGCACAGAAAGTTACTGTTTACGAAGATAGAATTAAAGTACTGGAGAATGAGAGAGAGAGATTCTGAAGGCAACTCTCAGAAGCTATGAGACTGAAAATCAGATGATCAAGAAAATGGAAGAATATGAGGCCGAACGAGAATCAAACAACAGGCAGGTTGATCTAATGAAGAAAATTCTTGTGAGGACTCTGGGCATCTCTCTCACAGATGAGATTGAGAAGATTAGAGAGAGAGAGAGAGAGGAGGCTACACAAAGAGTTGCAGATAGAGAACAAGCTTCGAAAGCTCTATCAGATGCAGAAGGCAAAGGAAAGCAAAAGATTGATGATATTCCTGTCTCTAGCCAACCTGTGAATGAAGGTGTCGTTACATCGGATCATGTGATTGAACAATCTGCGCCGGAAGCTGAATCCGTGCCAGTATCTTCAGAGATTGTTGTCTACGACCCAGTCTATGATATAGGGAAGAGGTTTGTGCTTCAAGGTGAAGGGGTGTTGGAATCGATGACAAAAGAAAAGGCCATAGCTTAGAGACAGCTAGAAAGAGAGATTGATGAAATGGTAGATGAGACATGTGAAGTAATAGAGAAGGAATGGATGGAATCTGTACTTAACTTGTTTGATAATGAAAATATGATCATTGATGCGTACATGAATGACTCTATTTTTTAACTAACAGATGAACAGGTTCAGGGGGAGTCGTCGATCGAAGTTGATGAGACAGTGCCAAAGCGCAAAGTCATCTATCTTGAGCACGATGTCGAAGAAGGAGGGTACGTTCATAACTACTCAAAGGCTGATCTTGCTAAGCTGTTGGGAATAGATGAAGAATCATTTGAGTTCGATTTTGAAAAAGAACTAACAGATGTGTTTCCTACCCTTGCCGAAATGACTGTTGAAGTAAACAATGATATGCTAAAGCGCAAAGTAGAAGAGGCAGTGAAAGATGGCACGGCTCCTAAACCACCGACCAAAGAAAAGATCATTGAAATGAAGAAGAAGTGGTTCAAGGAAATGCCGTCAGAAAGAAAGTTCCGACGTCCATTAGCTTTCTTCACCAGAGACCCTGATGCATCTCTGGGTGACATTATCAGTTAGCGTTTGATTGAGGAACTAGATGTGTATGCATTGAAACGTGAATTTGGAGTTCAATACTTCAAATACCTGGGTGATATAAAGACTCTGCCTGAGTGGGATGTGAAAGAGTTAGTGCAGACCAAGACGTTCAGTATGAAGTTGAGGCCAAATGATCAACGTCTTTGGAAGATGATCAACTTTGAAGCTGAACATGGTTTTAACTACTGGAAACCACACAAGCCACAAACCGTCACAAAGATCGATCCAGTAACGCAAGAAAAGGATGTGAATTTGATTGTCAAACGGCCACGTGTTATGAAGAATATGCCTTTGAAGAAGATGGAACAAGATTTTTACAAAATCTTCAAATGGTGGCACTACGATTCAAGTACTGGGGAGGCTGTTATATGTGTAGAGTCTGATGAAGGATCATGGGATATGTCTGAAGATCTATCTGAAACCGTGATCATGCATAAGAGAATTTATGGGTTTGTTGGTTGCGTTGCAATTAGAGTTTTGATCCAATGGGCATTGTCAATGCTCAGAGAAAGATATCGAACGCCTATTCTTCATCAAGATCAGTTATGAAGAAAAAGATAAAGAGCAGGCCTTGCAGTTCCAGAGGATTGTTAATGTGTGTTATGCTAACAATATTAATTCAGGTAAAAGCTGGAACACATCCTGGAGAAAGCTTGAAACCAAAGAACAGAGAAAGAAAGATCCGAATGAAGAAAGAATCGAGGCAAGACGAAACTGGCTTCTCGAGAAAGATTCAAGTTTGGCAACACATACAATTGACCTCCTCCAATAGATCAAACGCCCATTGCTTCAGAGGAGCGTCGAAAGCCGCCAAAACGCTTTTTCGGATAATCAAGTCATATATGTTTGAAGATTTTTGAAGAAAAGTTTTGAAGATTGTCCAAGACTGCGGCAACATCCAAGGGGGAGTCTGTTGGTGCACATATATCTATTGCCTACATCTAGGACGAGTCTATTGTATAGATAGGGTTTCGCAATGTCAAATGTTTAGATTTGAAAGTTAAGTTTTTGTATGTAACAAGAATTTTCATACAAAAATTCTTGGGGATTTTCGCACGAAAATTTCATGCGAAAATCCTTGGTCCTGAGTCGCTAGTGTTGTCATGTCTTGCCTATAAATAGGTGACTTAGAATGTTTGTTTAGCATGCTGTTTTGTTGATCAGGGGCGAAGCTCTGCTCGAGTCTGTAATCTTTCCAAAGTTGATTAATACAAGATTCAGATGGTTTAACAGCAATCATCATGCTTGTTATTTGTTTGTTCAATCAGCTAACAATGAATTCCGCCTCTGTTAGCTGAGCAAGTCTGACCGGAAGCTCACGAGTTGGGTCCGATCCTACACTCACAATTGAGATTATTCATTTTAAATTCTACATATAGTGACAAACTCTTGAGTAGAGTTATTTACGTCACTTGTTTCATTTTCTATTAGAATAATAAGCTTTTCATGTAGTGTATTGATGACAACTCTTGAGTAGAGTTTCTTTTATGACAATTGATTAGAGATTTTATGGCAAAATTAAGTCTCTAATTATGTTGGACTTTTCACCACCCATGACTCTTGCATACTTAGTAGGTCATGTGCCTCTTTTGATTGTAGCTAGATACAAGAAAGAGTTCTTGGAGAAGAAGTACTTGATGACCCATATGTTGGGAACATATAGAGATAAGTTTCTCTAAACGATTCAACTTCATTTCTATTCTAAGTTTCCAAAATTTCTAACACTATGAATTTACCCGGTGTAACCTCTGACGCGTGGCCTTCTCCGGCAGTACAGACTGCTTCGACTGTTGTACCCTAGGAGACAGACGCTTCGTCTTTAGTAGAGGCGCGAAATCTATTTTAAGGGAAGCGTGTTGAACACGTGCCTCAGCCATAACTGTCAACATCGTTTGTTCTTTCTTGCAGCAAGGGATACTACAAGAAGGCTTTGTTCGAGCACAAAGTTTGTTACTCTATCTTTTGAAGATCTTGCTAAGGAGACTACAAGAATATGTTCCTAAAGATCAAGTTGAAGACTTTATCTTTTTAAAGATATTGGTTTGAATCGATTGTTCTATTAAATATGTTGTAGTTCATATTTAATTTTCGTTTGAATTTGTACACGGTAATGTACAACAATTTCCCAAATGTGTAAAGATAGTATCTTTACTATTTTTTATTTATATAATTGTCACCCATGTCCTACAAAAACCATAACATCAAAGTGGTTAATTTTGAAATTGCATTGACCATTTATTAAGATTTAGATAAGTCATGATCAGAAATAAAGTTGCATGATTTGCTATCTCTGTTGCCCCTCAAGTTGTATGGTTGAAAATAATTTAGTTATGTAAATTTGTGCATACATTATTAAATTATATAATTTTAATCCTCAAACCCGTGTAATACACAAGTTTATAACTCATGTAATTAACAGTAAATTTTTAATAAAACTTATATCGAACATAGAATAAAATAAATATGTTACAACACTATGCTCAAAATTTTGTAAAAGTTTTCCAAAAAGAAAAAAAAAATAAATTAATGTGATCTTAGAACTTCTTAACATAAAAAAAATAAAAAATATATAAATTAATAATAAGAATAAATCACACAAATAAATTTCCTAATCTTAATTTACTTACGTGCATTATCTTGATTTCCCCACACTGGTTTAAATCCGATTGAGCCAACCAACCACTGTATTTTTTATTTATCTAACAGTAATAGCATAATATACAATTATTAGATTGAACTAATAATCTATTATTATTATTAATCAATAATATTAATAATGTCATTACTTAACTTATGGAGAGAATGTCACATGAAATTATTTGAAATCTTTTATTGATAGTTAGATATTATACTATATTATATTATATTATATTATATTAATTGATACATTTATATTAGTTATAGATAATTATTAATTAAATTTGAATTTATACGTTTACCTTTAACTATAATAATTAATATTATACTATATTATATTTTGTGTATAAAAATTAATATGTAATATTATTATTAAAAGTGAGAAGGCAATAGAGAGTGACACGTATACAAAAAGATTTTCATTTATTAGTATAGGAAGATGGCTTTGACTATTATTTCACATCTTAATAAAATATAAGAAAATGACTTTGACTATTATTTCACATCTTATCAATTTTCTCTCTCAAGATCCATGGCCTCTCTCACTTTCTTTCACGTAGTCCGTCGTCCCTCACCATGGCTATTCCACCGCCAGCAATTCCACCGCCGTCATAGTACCAAACAGATAAGCCCAAAACGTCGATTAATTAGATAAAGAGATGTGGCACGCCCACTTATGATTGAGCTAAAATTAAAATTGCAACCGGATATGTTATATACTAGAGGTGTTCCCGCGCTTTGCGACGGGATTTCAGTGTATATCAGTTTAGTTCGTTACAATACTTGTATGATAGCTGCACTCAGTATAGCAAATAAAATAGATAACATGACCATTATTGATATTGTTCGGACGATATTGCAGGTTTGGTTCGACACGGTACCGGTACAGTTAGGTACTCATATCACTTATGATACAAAAATATACTCATCACGAATGCAACTTCGTTTTCAACAAAATTATACCGAAACATCAACAAAACGTAAAAATGAATGTTGATACCGATGTTGTCAAGATAGTAACTGTTCGATTTGTCACTATAAAGAGCAAAAATATCAATTATAATTGACCGTTTGATTTTGTGTGAAACATTTATCAAAATGTAGATAAAAATATGCACGTTGCAATGTATACTATTAGAATCAGGGAAAAAGAAATTGTTATATAAAAAATAAGTAAACCGTAAGAAAGTTTTGATAAGATGTATGTGCTCCTATCACTTGTGCACTTATAATATCAGCAAATATATATAATCACAAACATCACAACGATATACTCAAAACTTAATAAAACAACGCATCTAAAAAGCCATAAGAGAAAAACTAGACGTATTAAAAAACAATTATAATAATAAAACTACAAATAGCGAAACAAAAGAAAAGTTTCAAATTAAATTAAAAAGATAGAAAAAGAAAAGAAAACAAAAGTTACAGGTTTATAAGATGTAGAGATATGTTCTGACCTCTGGATATATGTATACCTAAAGATAAGGGAGTAAAGAAAGAAAGAAAACCTAAAAGTTAGAAAGAAAAACTAAGTTATAAATAGACAAAATGAATATTAGTATAGCTAAGTGTTTGGAATTGTTATATATAGGGATGAGTTAAAATGAGAACCACCTTAAGCTGTGAGAACTAGGTCATTCAAAAGATTTTTCCAATTTTTTTTCTCAAAAGTCATAAAAAATCGCTTGTTTCAGCAAAAATAAAGATAAAAAATGTCGCATACACACATTTACATAAGTCGTAAAAAAATATTTATCTTCGTACAAAATTTACACAGCGCGTAAAAAAACTTGCATCAGTCAAAACTACCGACTCGGCAATTCTTTTTTTTACTTTTTTTACAGATGAGTTTATAATATTTTCATCTACGTTTGTGCAAAAATATTTGGCTAACCTCGCGTGGAAGGAGTTCTCACGGTTCTCACAACTCGTGGTGGTTCTCATTTGAACCAATCCCTATATATATGTGTGTGTGTCAAAGTTTAAAATCAGTAATTGTAACCAAAATGACTTAAAATAATTAGTTAGTATCTGTAAAGAAACAACAGATAATAAGGAGAAGAAGGAAATATAATTCATTCTTACTCTATATACACGTTGTATCTATCTTACCTAACAAAGTTTATATCTATGGGACACATGGCATTCATCTAGGACCTCTATTTTTTATTTTCCTGCGAAAAATCACAAGAAATCCCTTTGGTGTATCCGATTTGGACTATCCACTTAACTAAAACGGATAAAAAACTCTTATCCTATATAAACTTATAACCCGACTCCTTTCATTCTTTACATCACAATCTCACTGCGCCGATTTGGATTTCTCTCTTTCTCTTCCTCGGGTTTCTATCTTCCATCATACCACTCTATCTTATTCATCCCCATATTGCCTCCTGAAACATCTTCATCATCTAGGTTGGTATCCGATTTCTTTCTATTAATGATCATGATTTACTAATTCTGTTTATTTGTTAGTTTTTTGTTTTGCATTCGTTCATAATCTAGGGTTTCTCCATCTTCAATCATAACTCTTTTATGATAGTTAAATGTATTCATTATTAAGGTACGAATCCCCTCTATATCTGTTTACGTTCTTTATTGTTGATTATATTTAATTTGATTTGTATTCTTTGGATTTCAATAGATGTAATTAGTGCAATCTTTCTCTTCTCCTTAACAGCCATTCATGACGAAAGCACCATAGGTATGCTACTATCTCTTACGTTAATTAAGAATCGTTGTTTTCTTTCTCTTATTTCTTTTATGTGATTTCACGGCCGATCTAATCCATCTCAGATGTATTGCGTTTAAGTTGATTTTCGTTACTTTCTCCTGTTTCGTGTTCTATGATAATTGATTTTCGTGTTAATGTTGTTTTTGAGCTTAGGGATTTGATATTGTGGTTGATCATGGGATTATGATTGTTGTGTTTGTAATTTGTTGTTATGCTAGATAAATTTGTGGAAATTTAGAAATATTTGGCTGATTTTTATTTCACTATGTTGTCGAATGTTTGCTCCACATTTCTATTGTTTTGTTTGAAGATTGGTTGAATATCCTATGAGTTCTTGGAGTTTAATGGTTTGATCATTGATGTTTGACAATTGAATTTGGATCATGATAATGGTTCGGTACTATCCATCTGTTTGTTACAAAATATTATTGTTAATTATTATTTCCTTATTTAGAGGATAGATAATAACTTAATTTTAAACTCAAAATTCGATTTGAAAGATAATATGGAAGTCAACGATTTGGAGTTAATAACATTAATTGGATTGCTTTTTTTTTTGTGGGTTCAATGTACCTAAACATGTTAATGGTCTAAAATTTAAAATTTTATATATAACTTTTGATTAAATTCATCCAGAAGATTATAGTAATTTTAAAATTAAATTCTATGTGACTTATTTTCTCTTTATTAGGCTAGAGGGTATGGGGATTATGGTTGGGACATGATTTGCCATGTAGGATCATGAATAGAAGTCTATACCACCCCCTTGTCTAATTCACCATGGTTCACATGGATTAAACCATGGCAACCATGGTCCTAGTTTCCATTTTAAAATTTTCCTTTCCTTTTTCTTTAGACAAAAATAAATTAAAATAAGTGGATGGTAGTTTGGGTCATGACCACACCCTTAGGGTAGTGGTTTTAGATGGTGAATTAGAGGTGAGTGACATGGCGCTGAAGTGGAGGGTCATGGTGATTGTAGGGTCATGACCACACCCTATAGTCTTATAACATTTTAGATTGAAACTTTCATGCTAATTTTGGTAATCTGAAGACTTAATAAATAACTTATTAAGGCGTTTATTTTTATACTTTTAAAGTTTAACAAAGTCAAATCCTAAATTGATTTGTAACTTCTTATTCTAATATCAATCAAATGGATTTGCGTAAGTTTTTATTACCTACCTCATAATAGAACTGTTATTTGTTACAGATTTATTCGAATTTTAATCAACAAATTATGGTAACTTTAGTTAACATACCTAATATACGTAAAGAACTATTGGAGTCTTATGATTTGTTACTTAATCAATGTTTACTAAATTCTTCGTATCTTATTTTTACTTACCTAGTTTTCTATTCGTTATAATTGTTAAAGATAAAAATTTAACTTAACATATCACATCATAGTCACCCAATTTTTTGGTATTTTAATTTTATACATATCATTTTTCAATTTAAAATCATTATAATTTAAAAGTTTATATTTCTATATAATCCTATTTACGCTAATTGATATTGTATAGAATTCGTGGGATTCCATTTTTGCTCTGTTGGAATAGTAAGATGTTTGATGGTCTTACAAATGGTTACTGAGGAACAACAGTCAAAATATGATATTACAAAAATTAGTTTGGCTTTTTAAGAAATACGAGTCTCATACTTTCATTGTACAACATTTTTATTTTATTTATTGCATATAAATGATAATGAGAATGCAAATGATGGGTTTTTCCTGATTTTCTTTGTCATGTTTATATCGTAATGCCATCAATTTTGCAGGTTTTCAAGATTTTATATGGAAAAAACTAACTCAATAGGATAGTGTTTTTGAAAGAATAGTGTTCTACACAAAGCATACGAGGTTGTAGGTGGTACATTTATTTTTTATATCGGTTGAAAGAAAATGTACATGCATCTTTAACATATTTGATTTAATCCTTAACACTTTAAACAAGAGATTAAAGATGTTGACTTCAACAAGAAGAAAATACAAATGTTTCTTACACCCCCTTTCAAATCATAGGCTGCAGATTGAATTGTAATTTACCAAAGTCATACTCTTATTAATACTTTTTAGTATTTAATTTTCTGATCATTTTTTAATATTTTTTTGATATATATGTTTTATACAAGGTTTAGAGTTATTGGATGGTGTGATTTGATTAAAGTCGATGATATTTCAACAGATGATGAGTGTGTTATGATTAGCCTACGAAAAAAATACTAATTTATTGGTTTTAAAAGGTCAAGAAGCAAAAGTAGTAGATTAGAAGTGTCCATCATGATATTAACTTTTTTGATCATCTGTTAATGTTTTCTTTTAAATTGTATGTCATATATGGTTTTGTGCATTGATTTTTTTGTTTAAAATGTTATGTCTTTGATATCATTGAGTTAAAAACAAGTTGGGTTCATCAATGATTTTTGATATAGACGTATATATTCTTCTTTCTTTTTTTTTCTTCTAATTTTCATGTTTGAGTATGTTGATGAACAACTTTAATGTTAGGTAATGATTAAAAAATTACAAATAAACTTTGAATGTTGTATACTAAGTAGTATTTTAGAATTTTTAAATTAATTTAAGTGTTTTTTTATTTCGCAACATATTATTTATTCAAAACCGCGAAGTTCGCAGGAATTAACACTAGTATACAATATATATATATATGTATATATATATATATATATATATATATATATTATATATATATAAAATGACATAAAAGTGAAACCGGCTTTCTAATGATTGCGATACTAACGGAGTAATGAAGGGAAATAATATCTGTATGAATGTTTGAGTTTCATAGCACTCCCTCTCATACATATTATCGTTCATTATACACTGATAGCATTCTACTACATGATAATGTTGGCTCGAGTCTTCAGGTGTGATAACCGATACTACAGGCTCAATTATACTTTCTCATTAAAACCTTACTAAGAAAAACTAGTGGGACAAAAGCTTTGTTAAGGAAAAATAGTACAACATGTATATTAATCTTCCTCAATCTAATATTTATTTGGAAGTCCATAATATTCTATGATAAGTGCATAAGTTCATCTTTGATGTAGTCTTTTTTTATTTGACCGATTCAGGTTGCATTGTCTTCAAATAGTACAATTAGGCTTCTTTAGTTTCAGGTTATATTGTCTTCAAATAGTACGATTGGGCTTCTTTGATCGACTCTAGTCCGTACCCTTCTTGAACATGTTAAAACCATAGACTTTCTTAAGTAAAATCGTATTTAGATTGAGATTGTGTTGTGTGGAGGTCTGCTAGAATTCTTTCACTATCAAAACCTGGTAGTTGGGACTCTATATTTTCTCACGAAAAATATCATGTCTCGAATCCCATATCATTTAATATGCTTTGTAATTATGCCTTGGTAAAACCTTGCTAGGAAAACCCAGAGGGACAAAACCATAGCTAAGGAAAAAAGAGTGCATTGCACATTATACATAATTAACAACAATTGGTACTTCAGGATCTATAAGATAAACTACTGATGATACTGATCGGTTATGTTGTCTTATAAAAAACCTTACTAAGAAAACCTAACAGGGAAAACTTAGTGAAGGGAAAAAAAGTGCAACATGCTTAGAATATAATTGTATCTTACTAATACATTTATCTATTGTAATGTGATAACTATTGCGAAATCCAAGTTACCACACAATACCAAGCAACACACAAAGATATAATCTAATGTTTCCATATTTTGATTTCAGCAGAGTTTCGATATGAATACACAACGATAACCTCACAAACTCTTTGTTCAAGATGTTGCATAAAAAATGACATTGCTTGGTATTTATACAAAACCATCAACAGGACCAAATTGTGATACCTATGACGAAACCATGTACACCTTAATTGGGCCTAAACTTAAAGCCTGATTAAAACTATAATTGCGCGTAAACCTTGTGAAATTTCATGACTTATGTGTTGTGCGAAACAATATACGTGATATCTTGGAGGAATCCGAGAGCACGTCATGGTTGACATGACACTACTAAGGACCAACGACGCGAGGTTGGCGTCCTTAGCCTTGAACAACGTGTTAAACGGAGACTTGACGTTTAACAATGCATTAGACCTTTAATGTTGATTATTAAGTTATTGGTAGCATCATTTAAGATTCCGAGTTCCAGGAACAACTTAGTTTTGTGCCATAGAATGTGACATAAGGTTTGAAAATAATCAAAGCCCGGGAACACAAAACGAAGCAGCTCCCGGTTGGGGAAACGCATTAGTTCCGGGCATAACATCAGGCAACCGAATATGCAAGGAATGATCGATCAAGCTTAAAAACACTTAAACGAACGTCAAACGAGACTATTATGATTAAAACGTAACTGGGTTCGGATTTTAAGACGGTTATGCATAATTTTTCAAACCGAGTCCTTTTACACTAAGTAGGCGCAAAACGGAGTCCGTTACGCAAATCGAGAACGCGCGCCGGACCCGAAAAAGAACTATACTTATCCGAAAGATAAACATCTTTTGTCACTCAAAATGAAGCACGAGGTGTCCCCTTGGGACCCACCTCTAAACCGCCAACCCCCCATGTATATATATTTTTTAGTTATTTTTTTTTCCATTTTAATTACATTTTAATTCTAAAAATCCTTCACCGTTCACAAAAATCTGCTCTCATACCCTTCTTCTCAGCTGAATTTATCAAGAACAAGTACTAAAGTGAAGGTATTAACTTGGTTTCGAAAGGTTTTAAGCATGGTTTCTTGATTAAACATGGTTTAGGCCATAGAAACTCTTTTTAATCCATGAATTTTGAAGTTTTAAACAAGTTTTAGGGCTGAATATGAACACCACATGGGATCCCTGGTGTTATATGGCAGCCATGGTTACTAATCATTGGGGTTTGATACCCTAATCAACTCTTATTCGACAAAAATCGCTTAACTATTCGATTAATCGAAAAACAATGAATTAAACCTTGATTGATCTAAGTTCTAGTATATTTGGATTGTACTTGGTGTGTAGGTACTTAATATAGTCTTCACACACTTTTGGGATCAAGATAAACGCTTGGAATCGGAAGAATCACTAGGTATAACATCCGAGAACGAATCTGTGATAGGCAGAAAATTGTTTTAGCTATAAATTGGTCCGTGAAGACTTGAGTTGAGCTGAAATTTGGTATGGTAGTGAAGAGTATTGTCAGGAAGGTCCACGTAAAACTTTAGAATTTTTGGAATGTTCTACTATTTTTGATGAATTTTTAACTGTTTTACCGAAAGAATTTTGGAAAAATTATCAAATGAATTCAATAAATCACAAACTTTTACAGAGACACTAAGGAACATATGGGGAACGATCTGAGAAATTCCAAGTCCATTGGTTGAGTTTTGATTTGGGTTAAAAATTCGCGTTTTTGCGAGTTTTCGGTAGCCGGGAACGCACTGAAACGAAATCGAAAAAATCCCAAAATTTTGTGACAAGTTCCTGGACATGTATAAGGTGTTCTGGAAATTGTTTGGAATTTTGAACTATTGATGGTATTTAATGTTAATTATCGGGTTAAAAATTTTTTATAAATAATTTATTTAAATAAGTAAATTAACAAAATAAATTCCCAGAACTTTTTCACATAATCTACAGATTTTTACAGATTTATATAAAAATTTACATATTTTTATATAAAATACAGATTAAGTGGGAATTTATGGAATTATAAATAGATTATTTTAAAGCAATTTCAGCAGTTTACCGTATAACGAACTTGCCGGAACTGGGAAACTGACCCAACGCGACAAATACTATAATTAGAACACTGTGAGTATTCCGGGAGATTCCCGGGCAAATGGGGCACTATGGGTGTGCTCTAAGACAATCTGGGAGAATTCCCGACGGTGAAAATGAAACTCAAATTTGGGCAATTTAGACCCCCCAAACACTCAAACTCCCTTAAACGAAAGTTAATCATTCTTGAATAACCACGTGTTGGCACTACTGGTATTCCCGTACCGTTATCCGAACACGTTAAACTACTGACTTTGGCTGGCACGCGTAACGATGCCCGGAAGCCAAACTGAAAACTAATACTACCCTGACGTCCATCACCATACTAGTGTCCTATAGACTCAATCCGGAGTAAAAACTCCTGACCAGAGCCCGGTTATAACCATTACCAACTTAGATACTGATTTGAGTCCCTGCTTGCATGTGTGTCATTAAAGTTGATTCAGCTAATCGACCACTTTTGTGTTGAGACCACGAATTGCACTGTGAGTTTCACTTCCCCACTTTTAAACTGTTTCACTATTTTCTGGGGACTTGCATGTTAAAAATTGTGCTCAATACACCAATTTGGGAGTGAGTTTAACTCTCCCACTTGTAAACTGTTTCACTGTTTTATGTAATGACTTGCATATTACGAAACTGTGTTAATTGCACCAACCTGTGATGATGTGAATTATCTAACACACGAACTACCTCCCCTCTACAAGTGATTAGCGTAAGCCGTGGGCAGTGGATAGTACTATTGGTTTGACGAACCCAGTTGCTCCAGACAGTGTGTAGGTGACACTGTGTGTCGGTGACTAGGCAACTGCACGCATCCTAAATTCGGTTATGTTGTTAGGCATAACTGCAGGGGAACATTGAACTCAGTGCTGGGATGAAGTGCCTGTCTTGACACGGCCCAGTGGGAAGTGTCTGTGGTGACACGGAGTGACTATGACCATGACAGTAACTGTGACTATGACTAGTGCAATTAAACTTGTTAACATATACTGTTTCACAACAACTAAACCAGTGAGACTCACGCAGCGTTTAGCTGACCTTTTTAAAACTAACATGCATTTCAGGTAAAGCGAATCAAGGGTAAGAAATGTGCGTATGGATGGCTTTGGGTAGTGAACTGTAGCAGAATAAGAGATGTGATAGCTAATAGTGCTGTACTTAAACTTATGGTGTGTAATATGACACCGATAGTATGTTGTAACCGAGTTTCTCTCTGTTTATAATTTCATGTTTTTAAACTATGGAGAATTACCACGTGTCTACCGCACCCTGCATTTGTCTTCCGCTGCGAGTCGGGGTGTGACAGAAGATGGTATCAGAGCCTTCGGTTATAGCAAACTAGGTATCTCTAAAGAACCTAGACTATAATCCTAAGTTAGTCTCCACACGCTGAGAACCTCTAGAAACTGAGTAGTATGGCTATTACTAGGGAGCCCTGGTGGGGCAAGTAAATTATTGTGGTTCGGAACACCATAATTTATCTGCTCATACTTGGCGGTTCTGGGAACGTCATTGAGATAGGACGGACATCCGTCTACTAACGTCACCAACCGCAAATAATTTTTTTTATAAATCTTAAAATCGAAACTGCGTGCAATACGTGATTATGTGTATATTTGTGGAATGTTGAGTCAGTCAAATCAGCGTTGTGTGCGGTTTCTTTGTTTTCAGGTAGCATGTCGCATAGTTCTAGTCACCAGAGTACTTCGCATATGGAGACCGATCCCGAGGATGATCCGCTAACACCCCTTTTGACATCGAGCTACTCGCCAGATCCTTCTGGTTATTGTTGTGGTCCGTACCCACCCAGACCTCGTACTAGGCACGAGGGGGAGGCCTCGAGCACCTACCGTTCGCCATCACACCACCCGACTAGCTCCTCGGAGCATAGTCGTACCCCGGATGTTGCCATACCAGTAGGACCTATTCCTAGGAGCCCTACTCTCGCGACGGGGCATTAGGAGTGGGAGCCGGTAGCAGCCCGCTTACCGTCACTAGAGACACCGCCTGACCCTTATACCCCTTCCACTCCGAGTACTTATTAACCCTCCTCATATAGCCCTCTTGAGATACCCACCTTTGGCCTCCGATAGACGGCTCGTTGGAGGGTACTTACGCCTGTACCTGTGTTCACACCACCCGAGTCCCCTATTCGTCCGACACCCGTACCTATAGGGACCCAACAACATTTTACTGCCCGTTTTCTGACCCCACCTCGGGGGACCCTTCCCCGTTTCACACTTACGAGCGAGGTGGCCCTTCCCAGCCATTTAGAGAGTCTTCTCCACCCGTCTAGGGTATACCTGTTCCTCCTCAGGAGGTGCCTGCTCCCATTACCGAGATCAGCTTGATGGGATTTCTGTTCGAGCAGATTTCATTACTACGGATGGCACGGGATGAATATGAGCAGCAGAGGAGGTCGATGGGAGACTACCTGATCGTCTTACAGCAGGCGATCATCGCTTTACAGCAGGGTATGGGGTATGTCCATCATGAGCAGGATCATTTCCGTGCGTTGGTATACAGATGTATTGGTGCTATTGTAGGGTTGGTCGCAGGTTTTGGAGGATTAGCATGGTGGATGTGGCGTTCCTAGTATGGTTTTTGTTTTTAGATAGAGGTGATGCATCTTTTGTACATCCTACCAAGCACTAGGTTATACCCATGTCGAGGTAGTGATGCAGTCATAATATTTTCATGTTTCCCTAGTTAGTACGTCTGTTGCATTGAGTCTGTACGTCACTTTGGTGACATGTTTTGACAGCACATCTAAGCACTGGCCCTTATGGGTTAAGTCTATGTGCAAATTTTGACGTTTGTATGATGATGACATTATATATATGTGCCGTGGATTCATGTGTGTGATGAAGTGTGTGTTATGTTTTAGCCGAATATGTGATATGTGTTAACTGGATACGTGACATTGATACCTAGACATCTATTGTTCATTAGAATGGCCCCGAAACACGCACCACAGATGACTGAGGCAGATATTGCGCAAATTATAGCGCAACAACTCCAAGCTGTTATTCCCACGATTGTGGCGCAGGTTAGCGCCGGTATTAATGCTAACCCGCAACCAAATCCGCAACCAGGACCCGTAGGTCAGACGATAACCAGAACAATGGTAGGCCGGTTTGCACATATAAGCATTTCATGGAATGCAAACCGATGGAATTTAATGGGACTAAGGGACCGAATGGGTTTGTGAAATGGGTCGAAAAGTCGGAATCGGTACTTAACATAAGTAACTGTCCTGGTAATTGCGCAGTTAAGTATACAACTTGTACCTTTATCGACCATGCTTTAAACTGGTGGAACACTATTGTTCAAACTCGCGGACAAAACGCGATTAATGCTATGACTTGGGATGATCTCAAGATACTGATGAGGGAAAGGTTTTGCCCAACTCATGAAATTCAGAAGCTTGAGCATGAGTTCTGGAACCTGCAGATGCAAGGTGCTGATCATGCAGGTTATACCAACTGTTTCAATGAACTGGCGTGTATATTGCCAGACATGGTCCGACCGGAGTCCAAGAGGATTGAAAGGTATATCTGGGGACTGGCCCCAGAAGTGACGAGTATCATTAATTCGGTGGAATACCGAACCATGCACGAGGTGGTAGCCAGGTCAGGTACCGTTACATATGACATGGTTAGGCGTAAGATTCTGACAATGCCAGGAGAACCGGCTGGGAACAAGCGGGAGGCCTGGAGAGTAGTTGCGCAAGGGCAGTAGCGCCGAAAAGGGGGAGAAATACTATCCAGAACTATGCCATGACTACCCCGCGGGTAACTTTGATGGCTACAAAGGAAAGGCCCCAAAGTGCAACAAATGCGCTTTCCACCACTCTGGTACATGTCGAGCAGTGATATGCTCGAAGTGTCATAACCATGGGCATTTTGCCAAAGACTGTAAGATGACCGTGGAACCAAATCCCAAACCAACTCGGTTTCAACCTCCTAGGCCTCAACCTCTTCAGCAGCGACCTCAGCAACCTGCCCCACATGTTTCCTATCCCCGTGCATGCTTTGGATGTGGCAGCACGGAGCATTTTTGTAATAGTTGTCCGAAGTTAGCCCAGCAGATGGCAGGAAGGAACACCCAGAACCAAGCATCTACCTCGAATGCAGCTCGAGGTCGTGCCTTTGTCATGGGACCTGGTGACGCACGCCAGGATCCCAACGTGGTTTCAGGTATGTTCCTCGTTTCCAATCAATTTGCTTCAGTGTTATTTGATACGGGAGCCGATAGAAGTAATGTGTCGATTGCATTTTTGCCACTCTTGAATATGCCTGTTCTTGACCTGAAACAACCCTATACCGTTGAACTTGCCAGCGGGAAACCAATTACCAGTCACCAACTTATTGTTAATTGCCCTAAAACCCTTAACGGTTACCAGTTTACTATTGACCTTTTACCAGTAGAATTGGGTAGTTTTGATATTGTCGTAGGAATGGACTGGTTGTTCAACCATCGTGCGGAGGTGTTATGTGAACAAAAGGTTGTGAAGATTCCTTTATCTCCTACGGATGCAATCATGGTACAAGGAGAGAAGTTAGGTGCCACGTTGAACCTTATATCTCACCTAAAGGCGTTGAAGTGTATACGAAAAGGATGTGACGTGTTTTTGGCCAGTGTCACGACCGAGGAACCGGCCGAGAAACGTATTGAAGATGTCACACCCTGACCCGCAGCGGAAAAGGGTGATCGGGGCATGATTGGGTTTTCATCAAAGCTCATGACATTTATTATAGTGTTTCATATTTATTATTACAATTTAAAAGGAATCATACAATCAAATCAAACAAATACAACATGTTCTATACATCCTTCTAAACTTCATTATTTTTCTTCTAAGGCAATTTCCTATGTTTCCTTGCTTCATCCTGTTCACCTGTATCATGCGTAAAAATGGTTTTTGGGTCAACAAAAAGTTGGCGAGTGAATCCAATGAAAATCATTTAAAGAAGTTTATTGGATTGATTATTAAATAAAGTACATAACCACATATGAGTAAATGTAAATGTAAATATATTCACAAAACACTTAATATTAAATATTGCACACACATACAACAATAGATTGTTTTGAGGCACGCGTTGTTCAACTCGTCTCCCACGAGGAACTGATTGGCCTAATGAATGAGTTTTGAGGCACGCGTTGTTCTACGAACTGATGGGCCTAATGAATGAGTTTTCAGGCACGCGTTGTTCAACTCGTCTCCCACGAGGAACTGATGGGCCTAACAAATAATTTGCATACAACTTGACAATATGTAATACATAACTACAAACAATATTTACATTCTAAGTTTAGATCATAATATGGTATAGCATGAGTTTGAATAAATGAATTAGTTTAAGCGACACATGATACACCCCAAAACGTGAATAAAAAGGGGAGTTTGTAAGAATTCACTCACAGTGGTTGCGTTTCTTGGATTGATGATGAATGCGCACGAATTTGGATTTAACCCGAGAGAAACTAACCTAGATAATAACATAATGGTTCGGTAAATAAGCGGATTTTATTAATCAATTTTTGTAGTATTTTTGGATATATTTTTGTGAGTTTAAGGCTATTTTCTAACTTTAAAAACATTATTTTTAAGTATTTTTAATTGGTTTTTAAATTAAATAAATAAATAAAATAATAAAAAAATGTTGACTTTTGACCGTTGACCATGACTTGTTGACCGTTGACCGGTTCGGTCGGTTATATAGTTGCACTGAGTGAGACTCGAACCCGTGACCTCCTGTACGCGTGCACGCAGCTCTACCAACTGAGCTACGTGTCTAACCCGAAATATTTCTGTTTTTAGTTATATTTATACACTATTTAAATTAATCCGAAAATCATTTATTTTTAAAAAGGGTTTAATTGTATCGACTCGGTGCTCTCCACAGGTCTCGAACCCGGGACCTGTGGTTTAGTTTGGCACACAGTCCACCGCTGGACTGTGTGTCTAACTTGGTAAATATTACGGTTTTTATTATACTTAACATCTTACTGCGTGTGGATCCGGTTCAGTTAAAAAAAGACATTTTATTACAGCGAATGTGCGTGTGTCAAGGATCGAACTCGGGACGTATGCGTATTGTTTGCACACAGTCCACCGCTGGACTGTGTGTCTAACCCGTTCATAATACTGATTTTAATTAATCTTATAATCAATACGACTTCGTCTTCTTCGCTCAAAACACACACAACGGTTAACCATGTTGTTACTTGTTAAATTAATTTAGCGAACTTTATAAGCGATTGTAATGTATTGAACAGAAAGGGTTTGAGGAATGATTGTACCGAACAGATTGTCTTCTTCAGAAATCCGGCAAAGATCGTCGGCTCTGTTTTGTGAACTCCTTCTGTTCGGATTCAATAATCAGTTTGATTGATTAGATATGAAATTGAATTACTGAGCAACGATTATCAGGGTATTTAGATGATCGTACCGGTTAACAGTGTGATTCTCGAAATTCCAGAAGTTTTCCGGCGAAAACAGAAAATCCGGCAACGTCGTCTGGAATAGATTCTGGGTGAGGGATTGATGTTAGTAATAGTCTAACAATGGGTTAAAACAGAAAAAGTCGAGGTATTTACCGTGTAGATGAAAGTCTCGGTTTTCCGGCGACTTGCAGAGAGTTCCGGCGAGAGAAATTTCTTGCGACAGAGATTCTTCAGAGGTTTAAGGTGAGTGTGGGTGATGTCAGTATGAGCTCTAAGATCTTATTTTTGGGTAAGCAGACGGGATGGAATGAATTCGGTTTTCCGGCGATAATTTCCCGGTTAATTTACAGAGAAATCCGGCGACTTGCGGCGAAGTTTTCTGAGCAAAATGGAGAGTGTAAGTTGGATAAATTCGTGAGCTCAACTGATGAACAAAGTATAACCCGGATTTGAATTATATTTTTGGTTTCGAACGGGAATTATGGTCCATGAATGAAATTTATTGAGTTTTTCGGTTATAACCGATGTTGCTGTAAATGTTACCGTTATGTCCAAAAGAAAACGGCAATGTTTGACGAATTTGTCGAGATTTCCGGCGAGATTGACTTGAGTGCGTTGAGTGACCGAATTCGACTTCAGTTTTTATTATTTGTATTAATTGAATCAATAAATCAACAAGAAACACAAGTGGCGAGTGGTTGGGCGAGTGTGAGTTAAGTCTTTGTGAAACATTCGGCTGACCCGGGTTCAAAACCCGGCATCAGTATTTTATTTTTATTTCATTATTTTTAATAGATTTTCAATTATAAATTTTATATTCTAATATACTTATTAATTATGTATCGTTTAAAATTAATTTGAGCATTAAATATGCAACGAAATTTTTAACTGGTTGTTCGTTTAATAAACGAAGCGGGTTTGGTAAATCCGGTTTTTGATGGATGTTACAGTATCCCCTACTTTTAGAAATTTCGTCCCGAAATTTAAGTAGTGGCATGTTTGTCTCAAAAGGATGGTGTTTTAATTTGACAGTTACATACTTAGAAGAGAGTAAGAGTTTAAATTTTGTTTGAGGCGGTAACGCTCCTTGTAAGGGTTGAATACCCTGCTACAGGAGTCGCTTTTTGTTGCCTACGATAAAGAATATTGATAAACAGAGTTGATTGACTAAGTATGATTTTATGCGCATGAGTGTTGATACGTTTGGAAAGATAAGGTTATATCCTAAAACAAAACTTCTACTACTAATACCTACATGGAACTTCTCATAACCGCCTGACAATGACTCAGATCCTTTGGCAAGAATACTTATATATAGGAAGTACCAGCGGCGTATCCACCATATTCTTGTCAAATTTTCATTGGTTTTATCAGTAAGTTATGATTGGTTCTATGATGTGACTCTAGAACATAAACAAACACAACAACCAAAGCCTGAGTTCTAATTCTGATAGTATACATGTTTGAATGGTGACAGTACCTCTCTCGTTTGTTATGATGGAGAGGTTAGTCTATGTAGAAATGGAACACAATCCAATTTCTTTAAATGATGGGATGATATAAATGCTAAATCAGTGAGTATAAAACAAAATTCAACCAAGACATTGCTAAATCCTACATGGAACTTCTCATAACCGCCTGACAATGCCTCTGATCCTTTGACAAGAATACTTATATATAGGAAGTACCAGCGGCGTATCCACCATATTCTTGTCAAATTTTCATTGGTTTTATCCGCAAGTTATGATTAGTTCTATGTGACTCTAATACATAAATAAACACAACAACCAAAGCTTGAGTCTTAATTCTGATAGTATAAATGTTTGAATGACGACAGTACCTCTCTCGTTTGTTATGATGGAGAGGTTAGTCCATGTGGAAGTGAGACACAGCTCAACTTCTTTAAATGATGAAATTGAAATATGTCGTGAAGTATGATGATATGAATGTTAAATCAACGAGTATAAAACAAAACTGAAATAGTAATTCGCATTAAGATTCTTGGATAAATTTCCAATTTATAATTGAGATACGTGAGAATTGAGATAACATAAAGAAAAAAAACATAAAAACTAAGCGGTTGGAGTTGAATCTTTATTTTTGGTGAAGAAGACTAGTTGGTTGGTTCGTTTAGGCCGTTATTAACTTCAACAGGATTGGCGTTGATGTTGTAGACTCTTCCTCTTGCTGGTGGCCTAGTGGTTAGGTTTTCTTGATTTGCTTGGTTAACTGGGTTTGCTTGAGCTTGGGCGTTTATGATGTTAACCAACCGAGGGAACGTGTTTCTAAAGTGGGTAGGGTCGCCACAATTAAAACAAGCTCGAACATATGGAAGCATGGGGTATTGGGGTTGTTGATATGTTTGGATCATGTTTTGAGTAGGGGGTGAGGTTTGGTTCTGAGAGTTGCGGCAAGCCTTGCTCAAATGACCATAGCGTCCACAATTCGCACATAGTCGACAAGGTAAGGTAGATGGATGGTGATAAAAACAGGTGTTACATTGAGGGTGAGGTCCAAGGTAAGGTTTCTTATTTGGGTAAGTTGAGTTGGGTGCTACTTGAGTGATTGGAATAGCTTGGAGGGGTACGGCTTGTGAGACTGGTTGATTGCGTTGGGTGACAGCGAAAAGTTGCCCATCTCGTTTTCTCTTAGAAATGGATCGTGAAGGGGATTCGGTTTGGGTGGAGTTTAAGGTTTCAGTTGATGCTTTATCCTTCTTCTTCTCCTCCTTGAAGTCTTTATTACGTATGCGGTTTTCGGTGAGCTCTGTAGCTAATTCCATTGCTGCTTCCAAAGTTGCAGGTGTGGTACTTATTACAGAGTCTTGAATTTTTGAAGGAAGATCTCGAATGTAGTGCTTGATCAAACGGTAGAGGGGAGTGAACAAGTTGGGAACCATTTGATCTAACTCGAGGAACCTCTTGTTGTATGTGGTGTGATCGCCTTCCTTTTGTTTCAACGAATAGAACTCATCCTCTAATTTCTTGATTTCGCTCGTTGGGCAGAACCGTCTTGTCATGATTTCCTTCAACTCTTCCCAAGTCAAAGTCATAGCATCTTCAACACCTCGTTTGGCCTTCTCTGTATTCCACCATGTAAGTGCTATTCCAAACAAACGACCAGTAGCATATCGCACTTTGCGATCATCGGGGCAATCGCAATTTAGAAAAGTGTTTTCCATTTCTTCAAACCAATGGAGGAGAGCGGTGACACCTTCAGTCCCTTCGTATTTTGGAGGGTCGCATGATTTGAAATGCTTGTAGGTGCATTTAGTGGTAATTGGGGGAGGGTTGATAACATTCTGATCTTCTTGGTTGACGGGATTAGCGGTAAGGGCTTGTTGGACTTGAACTACAATGTTGGGTATTACGGCAGCCATTTGTTGAGCGATTTGGGCAGCCATGCGCTCGCGGGCTTTTCCTGATCTCATCTTCCTACGAGCGAGACTAGAAGACATCTACAAGGAATACATATTAAGAGTATGAGTTGGATATTTTAGGGATCATGTGTCGTATTTAGGAATGAACATTCATAAAATAAATATAGAATAATAAATCTACTACATCCATGGGATGTCTTGGGCTTTGCTCGTAATTGGGCCTTGCATGCCGCCATACTTCACCTTCGTAATCATGTGGGCCCCCATGACTATCGGGTTTTTCATATGGTTCGCATGTGTTAGCCTGGTTACGTACACTAAAACCCGGAGCGAGAAATATGTATGTAATGTATGATATTCGGAATGTATCCAGGTGTGGACACGGTGACACCTCAAAGTGGGGTTAGTTCGAACGACGTTTGGTGTGGCATGCTTTGGCCTAATAGGTCCTTCGTACTCTCATCGTTAGTCCCCGGTTAGGGAAACTGGTCCGTTATATTGGATTTATACGAATGCCAACCTAGACAGGACGTTCCGACTACCGGTACTTGTACCCTTACAGTTACTACATGCCCGTCGCAGAACTCACTTTGATGAGATTTGAAAAATGAAAAATGCGACAAAATCTTGAATAACGGAAGTATGAAGATGATTTGAATATGTGAACATTGAAATATGTGTGATGAATATGTATGTAAGTATGTATGTTTGACTGTAAGTATAATTCACTATGTATCACAAAATGTAGTATTGGAAGTGTTTGCATGCATTTGTGTATGTAACAAATACGAAAGAAATAAACATCATGAGTTTGCATATAACCACATAAACAATTAAAATCTAATCAAATATAGTATAGGCTCTAAGGGTCTAATAACCTATCCTATATCCCTATAGTCAAAAGCTCTGATACCAATCTGTCACACCCCGACCCGCAGCGGAAAAGGGTGATCAGGGCATGATTGGGTTTTCATCAAAGCTCATGACATTTATTATAATGTTTCATATTTATTATTACAATTTAAAAGGAATCATACAATCAAATCAAACAAATACAACATGTTCTATACATCCTTCTAAACTTCATTATTTTTCTTCTAAGGCAATTTCCTATGGTTTTCCTTGCTTCATCCTGTTCACCTGTATCATGCGTAAAAATGGTTTTTGGGTCAACAAAAAGTTGGTGAGTGAATCCTATGAAAATCATTTAAAGAAGTTTATTGGATTGATTATTAAATAAAGTACATAACCACGTATGCGTATTGTTTGCACACAGTCCACCGCTGGACTGTGTGTCTAACCCGTTCATAATACTGATTTTAATTAATCTTATAATCAATACGACTTCGTCTTCTTCGCTCAAAACACACACAACGGTTAACCATGTTGTTACTTGTTAAATTAATTTAGCGAACTTTATAAGCGATTGTAATGTATTGAACAGAAAGGGTTTGAGGAATGATTGTACCGAACAGATTGTCTTCTTCAGAAATCCGGCAAAGATCGTCGGCTCTGTTTTGTGAACTCCTTCTGTTCGGATTCAATAATCAGTTTGATTGATTAGATATGAAATTGAATTACTGAGCAACGATTATCAGGGTATTTAGATGATCGTACCGGTTAACAGTGTGATTCTCGAAATTCCAGAAGTTTTCCGGCGAAAACAGAAAATCCGGCAACGTCGTCTGGAATAGATTCTGGGTGAGGGATTGATGTTAGTAATAGTCTAACAATGGGTTAAAACAGAAAAAGTCGAGGTATTTACCGTGTAGATGAAAGTCTCGGTTTTCCGGCGACTTGCAGAGAGTTCCGGCGAGAGAAATTTCTTGCGACAGAGATTCTTCAGAGGTTTAAGGTGAGTGTGGGTGATGTCAGTATGAGCTCTAAGATCTTATTTTTGGGTAAGCAGACGGGATGGAATGAATTCGGTTTTCCGGCGATAATTTCGGTTAATTTACAGAGAAATCCGGCGACTTGCGGCGAAGTTTTCTGAGCAAAATGGAGAGTGTAAGTTGGATAAATTCGTGAGCTCAACTGATGAACAAAGTATAACCCGGATTTGAATTATATTTTCGGTTTCGAACGGGAATTATGGTCCATGAATGAAATTTATTGAGTTTTCGGTTATAACCTATGTTGCTGTAAATGTAACCGTTATGTCCAAAAGAAAACGGCAATGTTTGACGAATTTGTCGGGATTTCTGGCGAGAGTGACTTGAGTGCGCTGAGTGACCGAATTCGACTTCAGTTTTTATTATATGTATTAATTGAATCAATAAATCAATAAGAAACACAAGTGGCGGAGTGGTTGGGCGAGTGTGAGTAAGTCTTTGTGAAACATTCGGCTGACCCGGGTTCGAAACCCGGCATCAGTATTTTATTTTTATTTCATTATTTTTAATAGATTTTCAATTATAAATTTTATATTCTAATATACTTATTAATTATGTATCGTTTAAAATTAATTTGAGCATTAAATATGCAACGAAATTTTTAACTGGTTGTTCGGTTAATAAACGAAGCGGGTTTGGTAAATCTGGTTTTTGACGGATGTTACAGAAGACATACCGGTGGTATGTGAATACCCTGAATGTGTTCCCAGAGGAATTACCAGGATTGCCGCCCAATCGACAAGTCGAGTTTCGCATCGACTTAATACAGGGAACGACACCCGTTGCCAAGGCCCCATATCGTCTTGCATCGTCCTAGATGCAAGAGCTATCGACGCAGTTGCAGGAGTTACTTGATCGTGGTTTTATCCGTCCTAGTTATTCCCCCTAGGGAGCCCCAGTTTTGTTTGTAAAGAAGAAGGACGGTAGCTTCCGAATGTGCATCGACTACCGGGAATTGAATAAGGTCACTATCAAGAATCGTTACCCTCTTCCGAGAATCGATGATCTCTTTGATCAGTTGCAAGGAGCCCGATACTTTTCTAAGATAGACCTTCGGTCAGGTTACCATCAGGTGAAGGTCCAAGAGGACGATATTCCTAAGACCGCATTTCGAACTCGTTATGGCCACTACGAATTCATGGTTATGCCCTTTGGGTTAACCAACGCACCCGCGGTGTTCATGGACCTCATGAGCAGGGTATGTAAGCCCTACCTTGACAAATTTGTCATCGTTTTCATTGAAGATATCTTGATTTACTCCAAGAGCAAGGACGAGCACGAGCATCATTTACGTGCTATCTTGGAGATATTACGGACCGAACAACTATACGCTAAGTTGTCTAAGTGCGACTTTTGGTTACAAGCCGTACAATTTATAGGGCATGTGGTGGATCAGTACGGAATCCCCGTGGACCCGAGCAAGATTGAAGCAATTAAGAACTGGCCAGCGCCGAAATCTCCAAAAGAAATACGCCAATTCTTGGGATTGGTAGGGTATTACCGTCGCTTCATCGAAAACTTCTCGAATATTGCCCAATCGCCGACCGCATTGACGCAGAAGGATAGGAAGTACGAATGGGGTGAAGACCAAGAAACAGCGTTCCAGCTGTTAAAGAAAAAGTTATGTGAGGCCCCAATCTTGACGTTACCCGAAGGTTTGAAAATAATCAAAGCCCGGGCACGCAAAACGAAGCAGCTCCCGGTTGGGGAAACGCATTCGTTCCAAGCATAACATAAGGCAACCGAATGTGCAAGTAACGATCGATCAAGCTTAAAAACACTTAAACGAACGTCAAACGAGACTTTTATGATTAAAACATGACTGGGTTCGAATTTTAAGACGGTTATGCATAATTTTTAAAAACCGAGTTTTTTGACACTAAGTACGCGCAAAACGGAGTCCGTTACGCAAATCGAGAACGCGCGAAGGACCCGAAACGAACCTATACTTATCCGAAAGATAAACATCATCTTTTGTCATGCAAAACGAAGCACGAGGTGTCCCCCATGTATATATATTATTTATTTATTTTTTTCCATTTTAATTCCAAAAATCCTTCACCTTTCACAAAAATCTGCTCCCATACCCTTCTTCTCAGCTGAATTCATCAAGAATAGTACTGAAGTGAAGGTATTAACTTGGTTTCGAAAGGTGTTAAGCATGGTTTCTTGATTAAACATGGTTTAGGCCATAAAAACTCTTTTTAGTCCATGACTTTTTGGAGTTTTAAACAAGTTTTAAGGCTGAAGATGAACACCACATGGGATTCCTGGTGTTATATGGCAGCCATGGTTACTAATCATTGGGGTTTGATACCCTAATCAACTCTTATTCGACAAAAATCGCTTAACTATTCGATTAACCGAAAAACAATGAATTAAACCTTGATTGATCTAAGTTCTAGCATATTTGGATTGTACTTGGTGTGTAGGTACTGAATATAGTCTTCACACACTTCTGGGATCAAGATAAACACTTGGAATCGGAAGAATCGCTAGGTATAACATCCGAGAACCGAATCTGTGATAGGCAGAAAATTGTTTTAGCCATAACTTGGTCCGTGAGACATGGATTGAGCTGATATTTGGTATGGTGGTGAAGGGTATTGTCAGGAAGGTCCACGTAAAATTTAGAATTTTTGAAATTTTTTACGATTTTTGGTGAATTTTTAACTATGTTACCGAAAGAATTTCAGAAAAATTATCAAATGAATTCAATAAATCACCAAATTTCACAGAGACACTAAGGAACATATGGGGAATGATCTGGGAAAAGTCGGAGTCCATTGGTTGAGTTTTGATTTGGGTTAAAAATCTGCGTTTTTGCGAGTTTTTAGTAGCCGGGAACGCACCGAAACAAAATCGGAAAAAATCCCAAAATTTTGTGAGAAGTTCCTGGACATGTATAAGGTGTTCTGGGATTTGTTTGGAATTTTTGAACTACTGATGATATTTAATGTTAATTATGTGGTTAAAAATAGTTTTATAAATAATTTATTTAAATAAGTAAATTAACAAAATAAATTCCCAGAAATTTTTCCCATAATCTACATATTTTGATTTTATATAAAAATTTTCAGATTTTTATATAAAATATAGATTAAATGGGAATTTATGGAATTATAAATAGAGTATTTTAAAGCAATTTCGGCAGTTTACCGTATAACAAACCTGCCGGAACTGGGGAACTGACCAACCCGACAAATACTATAATCGGAACACTGGGAGTATTCCGGGAGATTCCCGAGCAAATGGGGCACTATGGGTGTGCTCTAAGACAATCCGGGAGAATTCCCGACGTTGAAAATGGAAACTCAAATTTACGCAATTTAGAGCCCCCAAACACTCAAACTCCCTTACAGGAAAGTTAATAATTCTTGAATAACCACGTGTTGGCACTACTAGTATTCTCGTACCATTATCTGAACACGTTAAACTACTGACTTTGGCTGGCACGCGGAACGGTGCCCGGAAGCCAAACTGAAAACTAATACTATCCTCACGTCCATCACCATACAAGTGTCCTATAGACTTAATCCGGAGTAAAAACTCCTGACCAGAGCCAAGTTATAACCATTACCAACTTAGATACTGCTTTGAGTCCCTGCTTGCATTTGTGTCATTAAAGTTGATCCAGCTAATCGACCACTTTTGTGTTGAGACCACGAATTGCACTGTGAGTTTCACTTCCCCACTTTTAAACTATTTCACTGTTTTTTGGGACTTGCATGTTAAAACTGTGTTGAATACACCAATTTGGGAGTGAGTTTTACTCTCCCACTTGTAAACTGTTTCACTGTTTTCTGTAATGACTTGCATGTTACGAAACTGTGTTAATTGCACCAACTTGTGATGATGTGAATTATCTAACACACGAACTACCTCCCCTCTACAAGTGATTAGCGTAAGCCATGGGCAGTGGATAGTACTATTGGTTTGACGACCAAGTTGCTCCAGGCAGTGTCTAGGTGACACTGTGTGTCGGTAACTAGGCAACTACACGCGTCCTAAGTTCGGTTATGTTGTTAGGCATAACTACAGGGGAACATTGAACTCAGTGCTGGGATGAAGTGCCTGTCTTGACATGGCCCAGTGGGAAGTGTCTGTGGTGACATGACCCGGTGCGATGATGTGTCTGTATGACACGGAGTGACTATGACCGTGACAGTAACTGTGACTGTGACTAGTGCAATTAAACTTGTTAACATATACTGTTTCACAACAACTAAACCAGTGGGACTCACGCAACATTTAGCTGACCTTTTTAAAACTAACATGTATTTCCGGTAAAGCGAAACAAGAGTAAGAAATGTGCGTATGGATGGCTTTGTGTAGTGAACTGTAGCAGAATAAGAGCTGTGATAGCTCATAGTACTGTACTTAAACTTATGGTGTGTAATATGACACCGATAGTATGTTGTAACCGAGGTTCTCTCTGTTTATGATATCATGTTTTTAAACTATGGAGAATTACCACGTGTCTGCCGCACCTTGCATTTGTCTTCCGTTGTGAGTCAGGGTGTGACACAAATGGCATATGCTAGGTCGAGACAGCATGAAGTGTCGTTTGGATACAATGACCACGATAACCTATTGTCATTTGGTATAAACCAAACGACATGACCATATCAAACTACAACAGATGTTGTTTGGTTACCTCCTTGTCGTTTACATGAAGTTGGCCAAGTCAAACGATTAAAGGACGTCGTTTGACTTGGGTCAACTATCACAAAATCAAACATAGAACTAACTTTAAACGTTAAAACAAAGACTGCAACATATACATTATAACGAATTACAAGCTACATACAAAAGTGTATCAACAGTAATGTTGTCTCATTAAAAACCTTACTAAGAAAACCTAATAGGAAAAACTTAGTGAAGGGAAAAAGTGTGCAAAATGTTTAGATGATAATTGCATCTTACTAATACATTTAACGACAAGATAACACCATGTGTCGTTTTTTCTGCAGGATATATTAATGCTTCGATCATAATTAAGTATGATGCTTCTGTAACCAAGCACCTCTCCACCCTCTTGGGTCGGTAACAATCTTTTTCTATGTTAAGCAGTCGGAAAATCATTAGGGTACTCAACAAATGAGCTTTTTTCCCATATAGCATCTTCTAGATGCAAATTGTTTGATGAGCAAATATTACATATATATACTCCAACTGTAAATCGATAGATAGCTATGTTATGCAAAGCTCTTTCAAATTTCTCTCTCTAGTTTGACAGTTGCTCTTGATGATGTTTAGATCATCACAATAAATTACAATATATGAAATTTAAGAGTGAAATTTTGATAAATAAATAAATATGGCTCGTTACATCAACTTATACCCCTCTTCTTCTTCAAAGTATGAAACGAGTCGAGTGTACTACAAATGACCAGTTTTCTTTGTGACTTACTACATATGAGCTTATTGTTTCATAATGCTTCGAGCATTTTTAGTGCCTCGGTGACTTTTTTGTAGATATCGCAAGTTCGTGGTGATGGCATCCATAAGTTTTATCTTAAATCTTTATGAGAATGCGGGGCCACGTTTAAAGATTATCGTATCCGCTACAGGGTACATGTTTCCTCATAATCAATGGCCTGGGATTTGGGAAAAAAAACCTGTATGTTGAAATTCAGGCCATACATGAAAAAAACACATTCTTTATATTTATTTTTATTTTAAGACACCCATTTATAACCTACTGGTTTGACATATATGGGTGTTCGAACTGTTGGTTCGAAAATGTTTAGTTTGTTGAGCGAATTTAATTTAACCTTTAAGGTCATCTAGCCATTTTGGCTATTTCTATGTATACACCCCTACATAGTTTTATGTACATAATCTTTTTATTGATTACGTATGTTTCTATAGCATATGCAAATATAACTTTACACTTGTTTCACTATGATTCCGTATTGTATTATATTGTACAGATATAATTGAGATCTCATATTTGTTTGGTACCTAAGTTTCTTCCTGAACTCTGTTATCCTTTTTTCGATTTCGTTATCTCCTGAGACATTATCAATAACCTTATATAAGGGTTTTGTATTCAATCATTTATAGGGTCTTGTATGGTTTTGTATGCAACGTCTTATGGGGTTATACCAACTGCGTAACTCAGCTCTTTTCATGTTAGTGGGTTTATCTCTTTTGAAATTGATTTACCTCACACATTTTCTTGATATGATAATCATTTTGTAATTATTTTAATTTGAGCAGGTGAATTTAGTGTTGGGTATATGTGACCTTTTCACTCTATTTATGTTTATGAATGCATCTCCTATATCATTTGCTATTGTTTGCAAATTCACGCTCTTTTGGACTTCAACATTATATTGATGACTTCAGGGGTCAAAATTTAATAACGATGCATTAATGTATTTCTCGTATTACCAGTCTTTTATTTTGTTACCTAATCTCCCCCCAAGACTGGGTATAACAGTTGGTCAACATTTGTTGCTATAAACATGTCTCATTTTGTTATGCCATGCTAGAGACCAGTTATAGTTATAGTTGGGAGTATTTGTAATAAATAGTTGATTTTGAATTGATTGGATAGTCGCTAAAAAAACGAATTTTATCACGAATAAATACACCTCTCACTATACTTCACATTGTACCCAACTATGGCCCTTATAACTACCTAGTCAAATAGTAGCTATAAAACCTTGTTAAAGAACAACGTTCCATATCATTGGGCATGTGCTACATTTGTGTATTTGAAATCTCCAAAGTGAGCAATATAAATGCATCACATTAGACCATTTGATATTAAAATGCTCCACATATGCTCAAGTGATAGACTGTGTCGTCCCGATAAGTCAAACCTAATTAACATTGTAGCTAGGGTAAGTCAGGTATCGTATCCAAGAAGATCATGTGGTTAGTATCACACTAGTTATTTGATTCTCTAAACTATTTACAAGCAAGTGTACAAATTATTATGAAGTTTGCTAATTTTCTTCTAATAGTTTGTTTAGACTAATTATCAAAAACAATTAACTAAATTGAGTTGTGAATAATAGTGTAAAAACAATCACACCCGGGTTCGAATTAATAAGCATCTAGGGTTATTTCACACAAGAAAATTTGGAATTCGGAAAAGCAATTGGTATTAACGGGTTGGGTTACAAGGCTTAGGCGTTAATAACTATCAACACCAAACGATGGACAAGAGTACACTTCGTTACTCAAGAACATGAATAACCCCTAATTATATTTAAGCATAATAGCCGAATTCATTTCTCAAAGTCAATGGTGCGAATATTTATCAGCAATTCATGAATTCTAAATAAGACTAACGCAATTAACATAATCTTCAAATACACAAATGTAAAATCAATAATTCACATAGTTTATCGAGAACCCTAAATAACTTACAACCCTACTCCCGGAAATGATCACAAGAGATTAGCGTGCATCACTTCAAAGAAATTCCCATATTTTTCTCCTCTTGACTTGTATGCAAAAAACCAAGGAGGCTCCTCACCGTCGAACTCCTCAAATTGATGCAACGTTTTCTCTTTAATCCATTTTTTTGGGTTGTTAGCTTCAATAGCCAAACACAACACAAGACCATTCTCCTTTTAATATGCAGCCCATATCACCATAGTTAAGTGTGTATCCCCATTGAGATATGACTCATGAATTATAACATGACATTGAAATTTACAAACACTTATAACAATCTTCGTTAACCATTCCTAAAATAAAATAAATGGCATTTTAATTCACATGTCAACTAATTTTCATCCACATAAATTCACTTAAATATATAACAAAAGCAATTAACTTTCATTGTTGCTAATGAACGTAAAAGTGTTTTATTTTTTCTTTTCTTTTATATTTTTAATAAATATATATTTTGTTTCATAACTAGATTAATATGATATTTTAGCTCGTTTTATTATTCAACCTACAAAATATAAAAACTAATCAAAGTTATATCTTTTGTAATAATATCGATAATATTATTATAACTAAAATAAACTGTAGTGTTCCTAAAATGTACTAATCATCAATTTTGTTGTCGGATGGAATAAAGAGTGATTTGCCAACAAAGCCCACTACTTGTATGACAGTGTTATGGTAGCGAGACTTTTAGATTACTTAGAGGGTGCTTATTATCACTTTTTATCATATCATATCCAATACTATAATGATTATGAAACTAATGGAGTAACGAGGGATAAAAATATCTATATTAAAGTGAGAGTTTGATAATAGGAGTTTGTTTTTTTTTTCTTCTACTTACTTTTCCAAACAATGATAAAAAAAAATTCGTGATACATAGTTAATAGTTATATATGATGTTTGAGAATGTTAGAAATATTTATGGCCTTTTGACCATTTGACATTTATTTGTACTAAGTATGCGTAGCCACGTATTTAGAGCATCCAATTTGATGGGATTTAATACAATAAGGGGCTAAAATATATATATTGGTGGTTAAAAGATTTATGAATCATTGCCGTAATTCATTCATTACGTAATATTATTCTCTCTCTTCAAAAACATAGACTAAAAACTCTTGACACCGTAAGAACAAACACATTTATCATAATTTAAGGAAACCAGACTCTTAATGAAGATCATTGTGACTTCATCTTCATCAAATACACAGAAGACTGAATCATCTCTTTCAAGTAAGTTTAATAACCCATAAATCTGTGGTAGATTAAAATGGGACTGGTATAATTGATATGATAGGTAGAAATCCATTCTACAAGTGGTATCAGAGCCAGAGCCACTACGAAGGTACATGATACGGATTGAATCGATTGAATTTAATTGGATAAACAACAAATTCGGTAAATAAAGGACAACGAACAAACCAACAGAGATTGTATATACCGAAAGAGTTCACATTATACACACTGAGTAAAATAACCTCTCATAATCTCCGCTTACACTTAAACACACACATGTCACACCCCAACCGAGGGTGGAATATGTTGGGTGTGGAGATTGTCTATAACTCATGACACTAATTAATGTTTCTTTATTTAATCAAACCAAATTCCACAATAATACAAGAATCAAATAGTTGCAAACAAATCCTAAACATAAAATATTATTTGATTTATTTAGACTAGGTCCATAACATCCTATGTGTAGCATAAAAGTTGGAAGAAACTCAAACTGCATTCCCTGTAACATATATAAAATTAAAGAGTCAACAAAAAGGTTGGTGAGTAAACTTAGGTTTAGGATACATATAATAGAATAAATTTGTGATTAACACATCAATGGTAAAATTCAAGCAAGTATGATTAAACAAATGCAATGATCAAACCTTTGTTGACTAGTGTCCTTAACTTGCAAGTTAGGCTTAGAATGAATTCAGTTTTGATACCCAAATGCCTTTGACAAGGTCAATAATTCAGGCAGGTGTCAATGTATAGCGTTTTTATTGTTACCTTAGGCTTATGTTGTTAATGATCAAATGCTAGAATATAGAATGTATGTATGAACACAAAATTAGAATCACAACCTCATAGTTTAACATATAGCATAGAATCAAACACGTAGACTGAGAATGAATCGTATAGTTTACGTAAGAAATTTAGAATTTTAATAAGGTATACATATTACATCCCAAAATGTAAAAGTTAAAAAGGGACTATGAATACTCACCTAATAAATTTCTAGATGATTCAGATGAAGGTTTTTAAGGTTGTAAAGTTGTCCACACGAAGGCTACAAGGTATTATCGCATATTAGGACTAGCTATGACGAATTGATAAGCATTACGTTCAAGTTGTCTGTCACACCCCGACCCGCAGCGGAAAAGGTGATCGGGGCATGATTGGGTTATCATCAAAGCTCATGACATTTATTATAACGTTTCATATTTATTATTACAATTTAAAGGGAAATATACAATCATAATTACATCATGTTCTACACATCATTCTAGACTTCATTATTTTCTTCTAAGGCATTTCCTATGTTTTCCTTGCTTCATCCTGTTCACCTGTATCATGTGTAAAAATGGTTTTTGGGTCAACAAAAAGTCGGCGAGTGAATCCTATGAAAAACATTTAAACAAGTTTATTGAATTGATTATTAAATAAAGTGCATAACCACATATGAGTAAATGTAAATGTAAATATATTCACAAAACACTTAATATTTAATAATGCACACACATACAATAATTGATCGTTTTGAGCCACGCGATGTTCAACTCGTCTCTCACGAGGAACTGATGGGCCTAATGAATGAGTTTTGAGGCACGCGTTGTTCTACGAACTGATGGGCCTAATGAATGAGTTTTAAGGCACGCGTTGTTCAACTCGTCTCCCACGAGGAACTGATGGGCCTAACAAATAATTTGCATACAACTTTGACAATAAGTAATACATAACTACAACCAATATTTACATTCTAAATTTAAATCATAATATGGTATGGCACGAGTTTAAATAAACGAGTTAGTTTTAGTGACACATAATACACCCCAAAACGTGTAATTAAAAAGGGGAGTTGTAAGATTCACTCACAGTGGGTGCGTTCGGTTGATGATGTTGAATGCGCACGAAGTTGGATTTAACCACGAGTGAAACTAACCTAGATAATAACATAATGGTTCGGTAAATAAGCGGATTTTATTAATCAATTTTAGTAGGATTATTGGATATATTTTTGTGAGTTTAAGGCTATTTTCTAACTTTAAAAATGTTATTTTTAAGTATTGTTAATTTAAATAAATAGATAAAAGAAATAAAAAAAATCTTGTTTTTTAACTGTAGACCATTGACTTGTTGAACGTTGACCGTTGACTTGTTGACCGGTTCGGTCGGTTATATGTGTGCGCTGGGTGAGACTCGAACCCGTGACCTCCCATACGCGTGCACGCAGCTCTACCAACTGAGCTACGTGTCTAACCCGAAATATTTCTGTTTTTAATTACATTTATATACTAATTAAATCAATCCGAAAATCACTTATTTTAAAACGATTTAATTGCATCACTCGGTACTCGCCACAGGTCTTGAACCCGGGACCTGTGGTTTAGTTTGGCACACAGTCCACCGTTGGACTGTGTGTCTAACTTGGTAATTATTCTGGTTTTTATTATACTTAACATCTTACGGAGTTAACCCGGTTCAGTTTTAAAAAAAAGGACATTTTATTACTGCGAAGGTGCGTGTGTCAAGAATCGAACTCGGGACGTGTATGTATTTGTTTGCACACAGTCCACCACTGGACTGTGTGTCTAACCCGTTCATAAAACTGAGTTTAATTAATCTTATAATATATCTGAACTTCGTCTTCTTCGCTTAAGATTTCTGATAATGATAACTCGACTGATTCAAGTCTAATTCGATTAACAAACATTATAAGTAATTGAAAGGTAATGAATGGAGAGAGTTTGGGGAAAAAGATATACCGATCAGCGTCTTTCACAGAACTCCGGCGAAGACTCGTCGGCTCTGTTTGTGAACTTCGGCTGTTAGAATCAATTAACAGCTCTGTTCGATTAGTTATGAAATTGAGGTACTTAAACAAGGATTAACAGAAGTTTGAAGGGGTATACCGATTCACAGTGTGAGTTCAGAAGTTTCAGAGGTTTTCCGGCGAGAGCTGAATATTCCGGCTAAGTTGTCTGGGATAGATTCTGATGGTTGGATTGAAGTTAGTAACCGTCTAACATCGGATTGAAACGGAAAGAATCGAGGTATTTACCGTATAGATGAAATCTCGGTTTTCCGGCGACTTGCAGAGATTTTCCGGCGAGTGAAATTACGTCGAGAATTTGTGTGATTGTGAGCGAAAAGGTTAACAGAGGCTTGTGGGTGAATTTATAGGGAAGAATCGAGATGTATGGGGTCTGATTTCAGTCTTGATTCATCGGTCAATAATTTTTCCGGCGGTTATGACTGATGTCGCGGACTGGACATCGGTTATAACCGATGTTGAGGTTAATGCTTCGGTTAAATCAGAAGAAACCGTCAAATATCGGCGAAATCGTCGGGATTTCCGACGACTGCAATTGGGCGCGTCAGTTTGAATTCGTGATTGTGATATTTGAATTAATTGTTTTGATATGTTACTAAAGAATACAAGTGGCGGAGTGGTTTGATGGATGAGAGTTAAGTCGTTGTTGACCAGGTTGACCCGGCTGACCCGGGTTCCAAACCCGGCAGCCTTGTTTTATTTTTAAATCACTATTTTTAATACTTTTTCAAATATAACTTTTATATTCTAATATACTTATTAATTATGTATCGTTTAAAATAAATTTGAGCATTAAATACGCAACGAAATTTTTAACTGATTGTTCGGTTAATAAACGAAGCGGGTTTGGTAAATCCGTTTTTTTGTACGGATGGTACAGTATCCCCTACTTTTTAGAAATTTCGTCCCGAAATTTAAGTAGTGACATATTTGTCTAAAAAGGATGGTGTTTAGTTTGACAGTTACATACTTAGAAAGGAGTAAGAGTTTGAATTTTTGTTTGAGGCGGTAACGTTCCTTGTAAGGGTTGAGTACCCTTGCTACAGGAATCGCTTTTTGATGCCTAAGATAATGAATATTAATAAACAGAGTTGATTGACTATATATGATTTCATGCGCAAGCGTTTTGATATATTTGGAAAGATAAGGTTATATCCTAAAATAAACTTCTAATACTAAAACCTACATGGAACTTCTCATAACCGCCTGACAATGCCTCTGATCCTTTAGCAAGAATACTTATATATAGGAAGTACCAGCGGCGTATCCACCATATTCTTGTCAAATTTTCATTGGTTTTATCAGTAAGTTATGATTGGTTCTATGATGAGACTCTAGAACATAAAAAAACACAACAACCAATATCTGAGTCCTAATTCTGATAGTATACATGTTTGAATGGTGTCACAATCCAATTTCTTTAAATAATGAGATGATATGAATGCTAAATCAGTGAGTACAACACAAACTTCAACCAAGACAATACTAAATCCTACATGGAACTTCTCATAACCACCTGATAATGCCTCTGATCCTTTGAAAAAATACTTATATATAGGAAGTACCAGCGGCGTATCCACCATATTCTTGTCAAATTTTCATTGGTTTTATCAGTAAGTTATGATTGGTTCTATGTGACTCTAAAACATAAATAAACACAACAACCAATGTCTGAGTCATAATTCTGATAGTATACATGTTTGAATGGTGACACAATCCAATTTCTTTAAATGATGTGATGATATAAATGCTAAATCAGTGAGTACAACACAAACTTCAACCAAGACAATACTAAATCCTACATGGAACTTCTCATAACCGCCTGATAATGCCTCTGATCCTTTGACAAAAATACTTATATATAGGAAGTACCAGCGGCGTATCCACCATATTCTTGTCAAATTTTCATTGGTTTTATCAGTAAGTTATGATTGGTTCTATGTGACTCTAAAACATAAATAAACACAACAACCAATGTCTGAGTCATAATTCTGATAGTATACATGTTTGATGATGAAAGTACCTCTCTCGTTTGTTATGATGGAGATGTTAGTCTATGTAGAAAATGGAACACAATCCAATTTCTTTAAATGATGAGATGATATGAATGTTAAATCAGTGAGTGTAAAACAAATTTCAACCAAGATATTACTAAATCCTACATGGAACTTCTCATAACCACCTGATAATGCCTCTGATCCTTTGGCAAGAATACTTATATATAGGAAGTACCAGCGGCGTATCCACCATATTCTCGTCAAACTTTCATTGGCTTTATCCGTAAGTTATGATTAGTTCTATGTGACTCTAAAACATAAACAAACACAATCAACCAAAGCTTGAGTCTTAATTCTGATAGCATACATGTTTGAATGATGACAGTACCTCTCTCGTTTGTTATGCTGGAGAGGTTAGTCTATGTAGAAAATGGAACACAATCCAATTTCTTTAAATGATGAGATGATATGAATGTTAAATTAGTGAGTGTAAAACAATTTTCAACCAAGATATTACCAAATCCTACATGGAACTTCTCATAACCGCCTGATAATGCCTCTGATCCTTTGGCAAGAATAATTATATATAGGAAGTACCAGCGGCGTATCCACCATATTCTTGTCAAATTTTCATTGGCTTTATCCGTAAGTTATGATTAGTTCTATGTGACTCTAAAACATAAACAAGCACAATCAACCAAAGCTTGAGTCTTAATTCTGATAGCATACATGTTTGAATGATGACAGTACCTCTCTCGTTTGTTATGATGGAGAGGTTAGTCCATGTAGAAGTGAGACACAGCTCAACTTCTTTAAATGATGACACTGTGATATGTCGTGAGGTATGATGATATGAATGTTAAATCAATGAGTATAAAAACAAAACTGAAATAGTAATTCGTATTAAGATCCTTGGATAAAATTTCCAATTTAAAATTGAGACACGTGAAAATTGAGATAACATAAAGAAAAACATAAAACTAAGCAATTGGAGTTGAATCTTGATTTTTGGTGAAGGGGACTAGTTGGGTGGTTTCGTTTGGGCCGTCATTATCTTCAACAGGATTGGCGTTGATGTTGAAAACTCTTCCTCTTGCTGGTGGCCTAATGGTTGGGTTTTCTTGATTTGATTGGTTAACTGGGTTTGCTTGAGCTTGGGCGTTTATGATGTTAACCAATCGGGGGCACGTGTTTCTATAATGGGTAGGGTCGCCACAATTAAAACAAGCTCGAACATAAGGTAACATGGGGTATTGGGGTTGTTTATATGTTTGGATCATGTTTTGAGTAGGGGGTGAGATTTGGTTTTGAGGGGTGCGGCAAACCTTGCTCAAACGACCATAGCGTCCACAATTCGCATATAGTCGACAAGGTAAGGTAGACGGATGGTGATAAAAACAGGTGTTACATTGAGGGTGAGGTCCAAGGTAAGGTTTCTTATTTGGGTAAGCTGAGTTGGGTGCTACTTGAGTGATTGGGATAGCTTGGAGGTGTACGGCTTGTGAGGCTGGCTGGTTGCGTTGGGAGACAGCGAAAAGTTGCCCATCCCGTTTTCTCTTAAAAATGGGTTGAGAAGGGGATTCGGTTTGGGTGGAGTTTGAGGTTTCAGTCGATGCTTTATCCTTCTTCTTCTCTTCCTTGAAGTCTTTGTTCCGGATGCGGTTCTCGGTGAGCTCTGTAGCTAACTCCATTGCTGCTTCCAAGGTTGCAGGTGTGGTACTTATTACAGAGTCTTGAATCTTTGAAGGAAGACCTCGAATGTAGTGCCCGATCAATCGGTAGAGGGGAGTGAACAAATTGGGAACCATTTGATTTAACTTGAGGAATCACTTGTTGTATGTGGTGTGGTCGCCTTCCTTTTGTTTCAACGAATAAAACTCATCCTCTAATTTCTTGATTTCGCTCCTTGGGCAAAACCGTCTTGTCATGATTTCCTTCAACTCTTCCCAAGTCAAAGTCATAGCATCTTCAACACCTCGTTTAGCCTTCTCTGTATTCCACCAAGTAAGTGCTATTCCAAGCAAACGACCGGTAGCATATCGCACTTTGCGATCATCGGGGCAATCGCAATTTAGAAAAGTGTTCTCCATTTCTTCAAACCAATGGAGGAGAGCGGTGACACCTTCAGTCCCTTCGTATTTTGGAGGGTCGCAGGATTTGAAATGCTTGTAGGTGCATTTAGTGGTATTTGGGGGAGGGTTGATAACATTTTGATCTTCTTGGTTGACAGGATTAGCGATAAGGGCTTGTTGGACTTGAATTATAATGTTGGGTATTACGGCAGCCATTTGTTGGGCGATTTGGGCAGCCATGCGCTCGCGGGCTTTTCCTGATCTCATCTTTCTAGAGCGAGGCTAGAAGACATCTACAAGGAATACATAGCAAGAGTATGAGTTGGATGTTTTAGGGATCAGGTGTCGTATTTAGGAATGAACATTTATAAAATAAATATAAAATAATAAATCTACTACATCCATGGGATGTCTTGGGCTTTGCTCGTAATTGGGCCTTGCATGCCGCCATACTTCACCTTCGTAATCATGTGGGCCCCCATGACTACCGGGTTTTTCATATGGTTCGCATGTGTTAGCCTGGTTACGTACACTAAAACTCGGAGAAAATCGAGAAATATGTATGTAACGTATGATATTCGGAATGTATCCAGGTATGGACACGGTGACACCTCAAAGTGGGGTTAGTTCGAACGACGTTTGGTGTGGCATGCTTTGGCCTAATAGGTCCTTCGTACTCTCATCGTTAGTCCCCAGGGAGGCAAACTGGTCCGTTATATTGGATTTATACGAATGCCAACCTAGACAGGACATTCCGACTACCGGTACTTGTACCCTTACAGTTACTACATGCCCGTCACAGAACTCACTTTGATGAGATTTGAAAAATGAAAAATGTGAAAAATCTTTGAATAACGAAAGTATGAAGATGATTTGAATATGTGAACATTGAGATATGTATGATGAATGTGTATGTAAGTATGTATGTTTGACTGTAAGTATAATTCACTATGTATCACAGAATGTACTATTGGAAATGTTTGCATGCATTTGTGTATGTAATATATATGAAACAAATAAATATCATAAGTTTGCATGTAACCACATAAACAATTAAAATCTAGTCAACTATAGTATAGGCTCTAAGGGTCTAATAATCTATCCTATATCCCTATAGTCATGGCTCTGATACCAATCTGTCACACCCCGACCCACAGCGGAAAAGGTGATCGGGGCATGATTGGGTTATCATCAAAGCTCATGACATTTATTATAACGTTTCATATTTATTATTACAATTTAAAGGGAAATATACAATCATAATTACATCATGTTCTACACATCATTCTAGACTTCATTATTTTCTTCTAAGGCATTTCCTATGTTTTCCTTGCTTCATCCTGTTCACCTGTATCATGTGTAAAAATGGTTTTTGGGTCAACAAAAAGTTGGCGAGTGAATCCTATGAAAAATATTTAAACAAGTTTATTGAATTGATTATTAAATAAAGTGCATAACCACATATGAGTAAATGTAAATGTAAATATATTCACAAAACACTTAATATTTAATAATGCACACACATACAATAATTGATCGTTTTGAGGCACGCGTTGTTCAACTCGTCTCTCACGAGGAACTGATGGGCCTAATGAATGAGTTTTGAGGCACGCGTTGTTCAACTCGTCTCCACGAGGAACTGATGGGCCTAACGAATAATTTGCATACAACTTTGACAATAAGTAATACATAACTACAATCAATATTTACATTCTAAGTTTAAATCATAATATGGTATGGCACGAGTTTAAATAAACGAGTTAGTTTTAGTGACACATAATACACCCCAAAACGTGTAATTAAAAAGAGGAGTTGTAAGATTCACTCACAGTGGGTGCTTTCGGTTGATGATGTTGAATGCGCACGAAGTTGGATTTAACCACGAGTGAAACTAACCTAGATAATAACATAATGGTTCGGTAAATAAGCGGATTTTATTAATCAATTTTAGTAGGATTATTGGATATATTTTTGTGAGTTTAAGGCTATTTTCTAACTTTAAAAATGTTATTTTTAAGTATTTTTAATTTAAATAAATAGATAAAAGAAATAAAAAAATCTTGTTTTTTGACTGTTGACCATTGACTTGTTGACCGTTGACCGTTGACTTGTTGACCGGTTCGGTCGGTTATATGTGTGCGCTGGGTGAGACTCGAACCCGTGACCTCCCGTACGCGTGCACGCAGCTCTACCAACTGAGCTACGTGTCTAACCCGAAATATTTCTGTTTTTAATTACATTTATATACTAATTAAATCAATCCGAAAATCACTTATTTTAAAAACGATTTAATTGCATCACTCGGTACTCGCCACAGGTCTTGAACCCGGGACCTGTGGTTTAGTTTGGCACACAGTCCACCGTTGGACTGTGTGTCTAACTTGGTAATTATTCTGGTTTTTATTATACTTAACATCTTACGGAGTTAACCCGGTTCAGTTTTAAAAAAAAAGGACATTTTATTACTGCGAAGGTGCGTGTGTCAAGAATCGAACTCGGGACGTGTATGTATTTGTTTGCACACAGTCCACCGCTGGACTGTGTGTCTAACCCGTTCATAAAACTGAGTTTAATTAATCTTATAATATATCTGAACTTCGTCTTCTTCGCTTAAGATTTCTGATAATGATAACTCGACTGATTCAAGTCTAATTCGATTAACAAACATTATAAGTAACTGAAAGGTAATGAATGGAGAGAGTTTGGGGGAAAAGATATACCGATCAGCGTCTTTCACAGAACTCCGGCGAAGACTCGTCGGCTCTGTTTGTGAACTTCGGCTGTTAGAATCAATTAACAGCTCTGTTCGATTAGTTATGAAATTGAGGTACTTAAGCAAGGATTAACAGAAGTTTGAAGTGGTATACCGATTCACAGTGTAAGTTCAGAAGTTTCAGAGGTTTTCCGGCGAGAGCTGAATATTCCGGCTAAGTTGTCTGGGATAGATTCTGATGGTTGGATTGAAGTTAGTAACAGTCTAACATCGGATTGAAACGGAAAGAATCGAGGTATTTACCGTATAGATGAAATCTCGGTTTTCCGCCGACTTGCAGAGATTTTCCGGCGAGTGAGATTACATCGAGAATTTGTGTGATTGTGAGCGAAAAGGTTAACAGAGGCTTGTGGGTGAATTTATAGGGAAGAATCGAGATGCATGGGGTCTGATTTCAGTCTTGATTCATCGGTCAATAATTTTTCCGGCGGTTATGACTGATGTCGTGGACTGGACATCGGTTATAACCGATGTTGAGGTTAATGCTTCGGTTAAATCAGAAGAAACCGTCAAATATCGGCGAAATCGTCGGGATTTCCGACGACTGCAATTGGGCGCGTCAGTTTGAATTCGTGATTGTGATATTTGAATTAATTGTTTTGATATGTTACTAAAGAACACAAGTGGCGGAGTGGTTTGATGGATGAGAGTTAAGTCGTTGTTGACCAGGTTGACCCGGCTGACCCGGGTTCCAAACCCGACAGCCTTGTTTTATTTTTAAATCACTATTTTTAATACTTTTTCAAATATAACTTTTATATTCTAATATACTTATTAATTATGTATCGTTTAAAATTAATTTGAGCATTAAATACGCAACGAAATTTTTAACTGATTGTTCGGTTAATAAACGAAGCGGGTTTGGTAAATCCGTTTTTTTGACGGATGTTACATTGTCGCTATAAGATTATTTATGTTTAGTTAAGCTTTGTAAGTAAAGTTTGTATAATATCCCCAAATGTTAATGTACGTTTTTATGATATTTACATGTTGAACAAGGTCATTAGGTTATTGATTTATATGAAAACATTCCAGTTCGGCAATATTGTTTTTACATGAGTTTTTTGTCCTTCACGAATTTTAATATAAATACTAAACGACCAAATAAAATTATGAAACTTTTATAGGATGATCCCAAATGTTTTTTTTTTTACTTTGAAATATTTTTAATTTGTGCTAGAAGCTTTTATAAAAGTCAGGAAAAATCATTAAACAACTTAAAGGTCAGTACAGTGTTTTGTCAGCGACAGTTTACAACAAAAATTAGTAAAAAGCCTAGGTTTATTCAAATAATATCATTCCAATAGAAAAATATTTTTACCCTCAGTATGTTACCTTCTTTATAAAGTTTTAGCTTATTTGAACTTCTATTTTTTGAGTTATGCTGCTCGTAAGACACCGTAATGTTTCTCATCCGAAAACGAAAACAATTCTGACACATGTTTATATAAAATAAAAAAGACTGACTTAGGCTTATTGAAAATTTACGAGATTTAGTATCTGAATTTTTGAGTCATAGTAGTACATCTTAGACTTAAAAATCAACAAAATAATTTAGTTATCATCAAGTTATGATTTACTGAAAATCTGTTTTAGAATCTGATTGAAATCTCTCTTCAACAGATTGCTTGCAAAACTGGTTTTAGCCAATCTATTCGAATATGATGAACATATAAACAAACAACCAAGGAAGCTTCTAGTTTTGTTTATAAATTCCGGAAACAAAGAAGAAATGAGAACAAGATCATACCAATCCTTGTTGATGATTGTTGACCTCCACGTGACTTGTGATGATTTCTTGGGTGATTTCATAGATTCACGGACATAATTAGTTCAACGTTTAAATTTGAGACTGAAAAAGAAAGTGCTTACACCAAGTATTTGCTAGATTGATACCTTAGATTCTTGAGGGTTCTTGATCTTTAACTTAAAGATAGTGGTGGAAATGGTGGGTATTATGATTGCCGGTTTTTTTAGAGATAGATAGAGAGCATTAAGTGAGGGGGTTTTCATGTGCAAGAGTATAGTATAGTTCATAGATGGTTCATATAGCTGTTTAGATTCAAGGTCATCAATGGCAACATAAAATACATGAATGAGATTGATTAGTATGGAAAACATGGTAACATAAAATACATGAATGAGCTTTGATTAGTATGAAAACATAAGTGGGCATAATAATTATGTTTTCAAAAGAATGTAACTTTTTACTAGGTCATATTACTTTAACTCTATTTAGAACTCATTAAAATCTTCAAAGACAATTAAAAAAATTCTTGTTTGTATGGTTAATATATCATAGTTAGTCCCCTTTTTTCCATAACAAATTTCATAGTTTGTATACTTATTAATTTCTCAATCAATTTTTATTTAATAAATATAAATTAATGAGATGTATAAAACTTCACATAATGTTTCAGAATTTTGAAACGCGTAAGAATTATATTATTTTCATTTGTTCATATTTCAATTTATCACTTTCATTAGTTATCAAGAAATTCAAAACGTTTTTCATTATAATTTATTATTACTCATTTTAAGGGTGGTAGTGTTGTAACACCTCGAATTTCTTGAAACCTTAAAATACTAAATTAATTACCTAATTATATAAAAATCCTAGAAAACACATAAAGTAATTAAATGAGTTCTTATTTAATTTTATATTTCTTTGATGTAATATTATATTTTTTATAAAAATAAATTATTAAATAGAATATATTTGTATGATAGTTGGGAATAATAGTTGGATACATAGTTATACATGCATTTATATATACCCATATGTAAATAAAATATATAAATGGTTATATATAGTTAAATAGATTTCTAGGTAAAATTTCAATGAAGATAAAATATTCCCAGGTGTTAATTGATCAAATAGAGGTATAAATATAATGGAAAAATAAACTAGATGACAAGTACAAAGATATAACATCGTGGTTGTTACAACACACTCTCTCTTTCTCTCTAGAATGATCCGACACTCAAAGGTTAAAATGAGAAATGCAAATGATTAGGTATATACAAGGTGGCCTGATCATTTAGACTTCAAATGATCAAGATGCACACCTTAAACATTCAGCTTAATCCAGTTCATCTATTCAACACACATGACTACACTAAGCCTATTGGTACAAAAATGAACAAACTAAAATGCACTAACAGATTCCCTCTTGGATGTTGCTGTTAAATGTTGTGTTGAATCATCTACAATCTTCAGTCACTAAGTTGTCGATGACATCACAGCTGCATCTAGAAATCCCCCCTTAGTAGATGATTCAAGTTGTGACTTCAGTCATGTATATGTTGATGCCATCACACATGCATCAATAGATCCCCCTTGACTAATGCATTGGGTTTGCAAAAAAATCGCTCGAGATTTTGCAACAAAATCAAATCTTTGAAGCTTCTGTATCTGAATACCCCTTTAAACTACGCATATCCAATTAGTCAGAAATTCAACCTCGATCAACTAGCATCACCTCCACCTGGGCTAGCTTTACATCTGTTTAATCATTTCTACTGATCGGAAAATAATAAGGCTCGGTCTTTCATCGGCCTAAAACAAACCATAAGTTTTATCTCGAAAACTCTAACACAGTCAAACATTTCAATCTGCATGGTAATGACGCAATCCTCTGTTTAACACACTACAACAGTTTAACGCAACTTCACCATTGATCTGATCCTCTAATCTTCAAAACCTAACTAGCAATTGAAAGAAACTTCGAATACTGCACTGATCAATATCAAATAAGTCGATACACATGAATGCTGAAATCTTATTTTGTTATCGAACTTTTAACTCATCAAAAATAAAAAAAAACTGGTTAATCAACAAAACAATGATCTCAATGTTCTTGTAACACACGTGATCTTCAAAGTATAAAGGTAAACATTCTTCGAAGAATAATTATGTAGTCCTCTCTGTAAAAGCAATTGGTAAGCATTGCGATCTTCAAACATCATTGTTCCCCCTGATGGTTAGTTCAAAGAGTAAATCATATGCCGAAAATCAATTATGATTGATGAAGTTGACTCAATCATGTTCTCTTTCATAACGATCAACTTTTCTTGCGTTAATTTTTTGTTTCTTGGAATTTTCAAATCATTAATCAAAGGATTGTAGCATATTGAGCAAAGAATTTTACAGCTTATTATTCACAAAATCATCAAAGTCTAGAATAATTTGACAAATCCATTTTGTGAAACAAAACATTGGCACATCTTTAAACTCACCCACACAAACCATGATTTTCTTACATTTCAATTCCTTCCAAGTATTCACACCTTCATCCTCAGAGTCTTGTATGATTAAATTTCGAGACAAAATTTCCTAAAGTAGAGGAGACTGTGACATCCTTCAATTATCCGTATTCATAACCCGACCCCTTCTCATATTCGATTCTAAATTTCAAGTTTATCACACCAATTTTCTATAGTATTTATTTACAAAATATAGATAATAGAATATTGTTATATTTACAAAAACATTATTATTTTTTGTCAACAATTATATATATATATATATATATATATATATATATATATATATATATATATATATATATATAAGTTTACTATATCAAAATTTCAGATTTATTTTTTTATAAAATATATAACAATACAAAAATTATGTAGTTTATAAGTTTTAAATAAAAACATTTTTTAAATAGGTTTATTGCAAAAAGTGAATAACTAGAAAGAGCAAGGGAGCAAAGTGTAATTTTTTTAAAACAAACCCTTTTTCTGTGCTTTTTATTTTTGCTTAAACTTTTAAAAGAATTCATTGTAATCATAGTGTGTATAAATTAATTACAAACAGAAGACATTACAAATCTGTAGGACAACCCGAATGGTTAATGCGTTGGATTTATGCAGAACTGACTCGAGTTCAAGTCTTGTTAATTGTAACTCAGAAACCTTACAAAAATTATGCTGATACTATTTATAGACTCAAATCAAATCAGAACTTAAACTCTAATCTTATAGAAAATTAGATCATTTAATTTCAGTATTTTTTTTTATTTGTTTGAAATATATAATTTATATTATTAGAAATTGTTTTAATAAGATCTATAAAATTTAAATAAAATATCTATACATTTAACTTAAGTAACCAAATATCTTTGTAAACTTTAACATTTGTTCAATTTCGTTTATTTAAAAAATTATAAAATTAAGTTAGATAAATTGTTAAATCTATAACTTTATTTTTTTTAAAAATAACTCATACAATTATTCAATAATATGTTTTTTGAAAATTCGTAATTAATTAATAACAAAATGAATATTCCGTCTTTTGAAATTAAGTAAATAAGAAATATGTAGATTTAACATTTCGTAGTTGCTTTGTATTAGATTTAGCATTTGGTAGTTGCTTTGTATTATATATTTTTTCATATGAATAGCGTGGTTGCTTTGCATTATATATTTTTCATATGAATAGACTTTAGATATTCCTAAATTAGAACAAGAAACTTGATGTGTGATTTTTGCAATGTTTTCATGAAAGTTCCAGACGACGAATAGGACTTTTTACCGGGTCATTGGTCTAACCAGTTGGATCGGTCGAACCGGACTTAAGAACCGGACGTGAAAGTAGTATGAAAAGTAAGACTGAGTATCGAACTGTGGACTCGAGGATAGCACCTCTAATAATTAACCCTAACCGCAATTCTAGCCCTAAGTTGATTTTAAGAATTTAGTTTAGAATAATAAATTAACTAAATTAACTAGACTATTGAACTCAAAGATGACTAAGGCGGTGAACTCAACCAGGAGAGAACAAACCACTTAGGAAGGAATTACTAATGATACAAGACGACAACCACTTGACCAATAACTTAGGTTTCGGTTTCTAACTGACTACTTCATTGTGAAAGAAAATAAATTCTATAGTAATTAGCTAATAAGGAAAGTGATCTACAACCTCAAAACATGTGATGGATTACTATAAGGAAACAAGCCTTACTAAAGGTCCCAAATCCCACAACTATTAGACTGTAAAGATTACCCTTAACCAACCCTTTAGATGTGAAGCAAGCAACAAGATGATACACCAAAATCCTAGGAATATCTGACACACGATTAAGTTGAGGACCTCGAGTTATCAGGTGCTCAAAACTGCCAAACAATGCAAAGAATTACCTAGAAACTTCTAATTATCTTTCGAATCAAAGAAGATGGATGCACACTTATATCTAGTTGATTTTAAATTGATTTGTGTTATGAATTGTTAACAATTTTCAAACAATCAGATTGAGAATCGCGAATAAAAAAACCTAAAAGCAAATTTTGTGACAACCCGTAACATTAAGGTAAAAACCTTTGTTTCGCTTTAATAAATTAAATCTTATACTTATTTCATTTGAGGAATTAATTATATTCTTACCAAGTTATATTTACCAACCCGAACCGTTTGAACCAAAAGTTCATGTCTCGCTTGTCGATCTTATCCACCCGTGTAACTTGAACTTATGAAGCCTAAACCATAACTTCATTATTATCCTTTTATTAGTTGAGTTGACAAACTAATTATAATTTTTAGAATTAGTGGATTTTATGTAAAAGAAAATAATAATAATGATGATGATAATAATAATAATGATGATGATAACAATAATAATAATAATATAAAAATAATAACAATAATAACAATATAATAACAATAATAACAACAACAATAACAATAGTAATAATAATAATAATAATATAATAATAATAATAATAATAATAATAATAATAATAATAATAATAATAATAATAATAATAATAATAATAATAATAATAATAATAATAATAATAATAATAATAATAATAATAATAATAATAATAATAATAATAATAATAATAATAATAATAATATGTTTGTAATGTGTATCTATAAATTGCTGCCATCAAATTATTATTTTCCTTTTGTTGAGTACAGCCGATAACCAGCCCACACCCCAATTTTTTCCCTTGTGTGTTTTGATTGGCAGCAGCCCCAAACACCCTCACGGCCCAACGCTTTCTGGCCCACACCTCTTCCCACTTTGCAATCGACCCAAACCAGGCCCACACCCCTCTCGATTTGTGTGTGCAGCCCACATGCGATCCCAAACCGCCGTAAACTAACTCCCTGGTATAAACTTACGTAACCTGCATGTATTATGTATTAGTTATTTTTATAACTTCCAAAACCTAATAAAAACCCTACTCTCTCCTCTTCTTTGGCGATGTAGCAACAAGGGTACCCTTCTGGTCGCAATTCCCAGGGCCGTCTCCGAAAGTCACAAATTTTTTTTTGGCCCTGTCCGAGATAATAAATTTGGACCCTATTCATTAATCCATTATGTTTGTTTATTGATTTTGGCCAAGTCATTAATCCAGTACACACTAAAATAGTAGGGCTTCTGAATTTGATTGACAAAAACAGTTAGGTTTCTAAACAGTTGGGATTTAATGTTTTTGGTTCATAAATCCGGTAACAAAAGTTAATTTTATAATAATAACACAGTCTAATTTATTTAAACCATACATTAATAATAATAATAATAATAATAATAAAGCACTACACTTGATGTTTATGTAAATTTGTTCATAAACATAGTATGAATGGGCCTGATGCCCAACCTTGGATAAATGAAACCAAATATGAACAAAAAGAGATGGATAGCACGTCTCGAACCAAAGACCTGTTTATTAACCAGGAAGGGGAGAACCAATTGGACTATCATAGGTTTCTGTTCTTCGTTGGGACTATATTTATTTTATATACAAACCAAAAAAAATGATATGCCCTAAAAGTTTTCGGGCCCTGTTTGGTGGCACGCCCTGCACACCCTTTGGGTCGGGCCTGGCGATTCCTTCTCTCGGTATCTCTTCCTCTCGCTCTCTCTCCCTCTCGCACTCCATCTCAATCGGTTAGTATATTTATTTGTTGTGTATGGTTTGAAGTTCTTCGTTACATGGCTGCGTTTTTCTGCTCGGAGTAATATTTTTGATGATACATGTTGTGATAGTGGGTAAAATTCTTGAATTAAGGATGTTTTGATGCATATGAACTTGTAGGTGTACTAGGGTTTTGATGTTGTTAGATGTTGAGATAAACCTTGTTAAATGTCTATGTCTTAACAATAATAATCTGAGTTTCGGTGTTATATGTTGATACATGTAATCTCGTGGCTAGAAAAATTCATTGGCTAGATGCGTATATCGAGTTTGGCTCGGGTAGTTGCTAGCGTATTGTTGTGGGTAAAAATATCATGTGTTTTGATACACTAACGGATACACGACTTATGGTGCGTGTCAAGCGTGTTATGATTTTATTGATATTTTAAGTCCGTTTTACGCATTAGTCAAGTTTTAAATTTATAAAACACAATATTATACTAACACTAAACACACACTAGGGAAAGTGCACCCATCGTGAGCATAGTATAGTGTTGGTAAGATACCGAGGTCGTCCAAGGACACAAGGGCTTTTAATACCGGTTTAGCGTCGACGTCTAATCGATACAAATTTTTTATAAAAGTTTTGAAAGATAAAAATAAACATAAAAATAAAATGATAAATAAAAGTGAAATACAAATAGACTAGATAGAATCACTTGGTTCTAACTCCTCTTTTATGTATCCTTTGATGATTTTCGCACTTTTGGACTTTTTAAGAGATTATCTTAGTTATAGTAGTCGGCCGCTCTTTTGAAGGTGACGTTACCCTCGGCAAAGTGGTTTGAGTCAACAGGGTTACAATCCCAAGAGGCCGGAATATTGAAAGACAATTAAGTAAGTTATTGCGAAAAGTAGTAGGCCCATCTTTTGAACGTGACGTTACCCTCGGCCAAGTGGTTTGAGTCAGCAGGGATACAATCCCAAGAGGTCGGTTTTATGTTTTAATAGTAGTTTACATATGAGGGGTTCAAGTTATTCACACCCCCGCCATCCAATACCATAGGGCATTGAAGGAGGTCCTAGTAAGCTTAAACCAAGTCCTCGCAGGATCTATACACTGAACAAGACAAGAACTTTACCAAACCACCTTTCTAACCCCCTTTCAAGTAATTAACATGCTTTATATAGACCGTAAAGATACGAATGAGCAATTAATGACATCATGAAGAAATGATTAGGAAAATTCACTTTCAACATAAGAAACTAGTTATTAAAGTCATTAATACATACCCAATTATAAAGTAGCCGAAAGATTAAAAATCAAAAGTAATACATAAAAGATTTGTCTTCACCAAGTGATGTAAGAGATTAGCCAAGCATGGCCTTTGATTGACAAGAACTCTTACGATCAATCTTGGATCTCGAGAGTACCACACACTCTAAAGATGAAAGATGGATGATGGTCAGAACAGAGCCCCGGCCACGGCCCGTGGCCCCTTCCTTTCTCTTCCTTCATTAAATGCAGCAGTCAGCAGAGGGTCCCACACACGACCCTGTGTCTCCTGGACACGACCCTGTGGTCAGAGTACTACTGTACTATAAAGATTCTGTGAATCTAAGCGTTGACCACGCCCGTGCCTTCCGGACACCGCCCCGTGTTGATTTCTTCAATTTTGTCTTTTAGCGGGATCAATAGTAGACCATGACCCATGTCTGGGTGGACACGGCCCCGTGGTGAGCTTCTATTTTTCTTGTTTTTGTTCTTGGGATGCTGCCAAGGGGCCGGACATGTTACGTTATTCCTTCTTCTTGTATTTTGTGTTGGTTTCAGCTGTTAAATTGCTCCTTTTATTCTTTTAAGATCTTTTAGTCCTGTAAATTAAAAAGGAACAAAGAAACGTGCCTTTTCCAACATTAGTACTAAAAAAGGGTTGGATTTATGCCTCGTTTGATATAATTTATATGTTGCATTTTGTACACATCAAATACCCCCACACTTGAATCTTTGCTTGTCCTCAAGCAAAACTCTTAAATGTAGCTTACACACCCAAATGGAATAGGTAGAGAAGAAGTTTTGGTAGCTTGTCTAGAGTGGCGGGAATCCAAGATCTTTATTTTATTTTGTTTTTATTTTATTTAAAATCCTATTCGACATGATTTATTGAAAACAATTTTTAAGAAAAAAATATTTATTTAGGCATAGCATGCCCTTTTAAAATTCTATTTAGCTATATACAAGTTCACACACCTCACAAGAGATCACTCAACACTCGGCCGAAGATGTATTTTTGTGATAACACTTGATCCCAGCGTGGAACTTACTTCTACCATATGTTTGACAAGAGATCAAACCTCCTCCTTTTTAACTATAAACATTTGTAAATATCAAGAGGACTTTAAAAAGGGTTAGGCATGGGCTAAGGGTAGGTGTTTTTGGGTTAAAAGTTAAATGGCGAAAAGCGTAAAATGTGTCTGCGTCGTAATTTTTTTTGTGACATTTTATTTGAACTAGATACTTTCAAACAAGATTTTGAAGAACTTGTTTGGCTATTTCAAGAACTACATGTTTTTTTTATGTCACAATTTTGAAGACAACCGGACTTTTGACTAAAACAAATGGTTTTAAATGAAAAGGTCTTTGGTGAGTAATGGGTGATTTTACGTTTTGTGGGTTTAGAAATGAAAAGGTTTAGGCTAAAATGGGTTAATTAGGGGAGTTTTTGGTGAGGGGTAAAAAAAAAAAAAATAATGGTTTTGAATAAAGAAATGAGTTAGTCCTAATGCCTCCATCATTTACTTACTTGGGTCTAAGTCGGTAAGTATTGAGATTGAACCCTTTACAAAGGAACAGATGATACAGAGCCAAATACACTATCAACGTTTTGGTTCCACTATCAGAGTTTACAACCTCTGTTAGTTAAACTCGGCCTTTCGAAAGATCTGCCTTCTATTATCTGCTGCTACAAAACGACAATTTGCCAAGGGTCTGCCAGAAGATAAAGAGCAGAGGATACTTATCATAGTTTTACTTTTATTAGTATAATAATCAATGTAACAGTGCTTTGCACTATCAATGTTTAACAATAAGTGTTTAGGTTAGTTATTTTGTTTGTTAGATGTCACTTTCAACCCTTACGTCATCAAAGATGCTTAGAGGTTAGAATGTTAGTATAAATAGGTGATCGATGTAACACTGTTCTTCGATCTATCAAAAGATCATTTACCGGTCTATCTTATCTTCATTTATGACTCTCAAACGATTATCATTGGGCTAAGGGGGAGTTTGTAATTCACATGCAAATACTACAATTAGTTCAAAGCATGATGATGAAAACAAACGACCATCAATTGTGATAAAAGTTTTCCATTCATTCCGCTGCATTAAAACATATTTTACATTTATATTTCCATACTTGAAACAAAAATCACAATTGGTTCAAACTTAGATCCTAAAAATTGGTACCAGAGTTGGTCAATCAAAATTTGATTTAATTCAATTTGATTTGAAAGATCAGCTCTCCCTGCTAATTTGTTTGTTAGTTTTTGTTGAACAGAGTTTTATTACGTTTAAAGTTTTTAAAACACAAATCGATTGAAAATCAATCAGAAATGTCTCAAAACACACCAGATTCCAACATTGGATCTATGTTTAAACCATCGATGTTGAAACGAAATGAATATTTCTTATGGCAACGTCGGATGGGTCACATTTTAGCTCAGCAAAACACCAGTTGTTGGCGATCCGTTGTGTTTGGACCACATATTCCATTGGTTCCTAGCACAGAGGATCCTAATACTCAAGTGCCTAAAAATCCTGAAAACTACTCTGAGCAGGATTTCCAGAAAATAGAGTTGGATGCAAAAGCGTTTAGCATTGTTGCTTCCGCGCTACCCAACGAAATCTATGCTGGACTGCTCCACTATAATAGTGCAAAAGAGTTGTGGGATGCACTAAAAGAGCAATTCGGTGGGACTGAGGAAGTGATAGAAAACAATAGAGAAGTTCTGAATCAACAGTATGAAACGTTTTGTCACGTAAAAGGAGAGTCGTTAACACAATAGTTCGAACGTTTTAGCTGTCTAATCAGTGAATTGAAACTGGTTAACGTGGATTTCCTAATTCGACTGTCAATAGTCGTTTCTTAAGATCGTTACCAAAAAAATGGGAGACTGTAGCTTATGTTACTCGAACATCTGTTGGGTTTCAAGAAATGACCCTCACACAACTTCATGGTCGACTCCTCACATATGAGAGGGAATTGAACCAGAAAAAGAAGTTGCAAGAGTCAGGGAAAGTAACAGACGACTATACCTTGGGTAACACTGCTCTTTATAGTCATGAAGATGGTTCTGGCAGTGGAAAGGATCAGGGTTATGACCATTATATTGACATAACTTCTGGAAATAATTTCACCTCTGATCCTTACCCACCAAATTTTGCTTTTGCTGCAAATGGGGAAAGCAAAAACTCTAACAGTATGACTTTTGAGATGAATGACTTACAACATTTTGAACCCACTGATCTAGAAGAAATTGATATTTTACATCAGCTGTCGCTCTTGAGTGTTAGAGCAAGTAAATTTTACAAAAGGACTGGTAGGAAGTTTCCTGGATTGCATGGGGGTTAAAAGTGGAGTTGGATAAATCAAAAATTAAATGCTATAAGTGCAATAGGTTAGACCACTTTGCCAGGGAATGCAGATCTCAAACTGCAGGTCCAATTGTGATTCACCCAGGCCCTAGACCTCAAAGCACTGCTCATTATTCCCCTTATACCCCTGCACCACAGATGCAAAACATTGCACACTTTGCACATCCTGCTACTACAGTTCCTATCCATTATGTCCAAACACCTGCGCCACAGATTCAGTATGTCCAAGCACCACATGAAGTGCATGTACAACAAGTTCCACATGTCACTCAAACTACTCAAACCACTGCTCCGGCAGAGGTCAACAAATAGAGCTTCTTTACACAAGGCTTTGTTGACTGGAGTAGTTTGCCTGAGTATTTAACAGATGAAAACTTTGTTCTAATGGCTAAAAATGATTTTGAAAATGAAAATATTTTTAATGGCCTTAAAGACTATAGTTGAAGGTAATGAGTCTGAGGAACATGTGTCAAAATCTGATGAGGTTAAAAGTTGTGATGAAGTGGTCGTTACACCAGTGGTTTCACAAGACACTGTTGATGAAGAAAAGACCTCTCTATCTGATCCATGGAATACAAAGGTGTGTGAAGAAGACTGTGATTGTGCTCTTATGGCTGCTTCCAAGGTATCACCTCAGATCCTTAAGGATCTCTGTTCAGAAAGATGTATAATAGCTTTTGCTAACATCAAAGAGGTGAATGAAAACCTTAGGAACAAAATCTTAGAAAATGAACTCAATTTTGAAAAACTTATCAAAGAGTTAAAAAAAAAATGATCACAAAAGATTATGAGATAACTAGCCCAAAGCATGAAGCTAGCATAACAAAGGATCAACTCCAAACTATGGTAGACAAATACCAAGTTTGCAAAAAGGAGTTTGAAACTACCCAGATCACATGTGAAAAATGGGTAGAGTCTTCCAAAGGTTTTGAAATTATGCTAGACAAACAGATTAAGAGTAACATAAAATTTGGCATTGATTTAGAAATGAAGAACAAGCCACTAAAAATGTTACAAAAATTGATTCTGAAAAGGTTGAAGTGGTTCCTAAAAATTTGACTGGAAATGAGATAAAAATCACTGATAAAAATGGTAACAAAATGTTCAATCTCAACCTCCTGCTACTGAGCCCACTGCTCCTGGTGATCAGGGCACTACAACCACTGACATGAAACCCACACCATTCATCTCCAAATAAAAACCAAAGAAAATTCCCAAAAAGCCCACCAAACCCAATAAGGGCTCTCTGGAAGATGAGATCTGTCACACCCCAACCGATGGCGGAAAATCGAGACGGGACGAAATAGATTGCCCATTGCTCATAAATACTAATTGGCGACAATTTTTAAATAAAACCGATTTCATTCATAACAACATTGTCAAGTTCAACATTTGAAGTCAAATACAATATATCAAAATAACAAGTACAACATGGTTTCAACAAAACTAGTCTAGTAAGATTAAAATGTGTAACTAAAGCATTTCCTACTAGCTTTCGTCATGCGTATCCTCTTCAACCTGTAACATGTTTAAAATACGAGTTCAATGCAAAAGCAAAGGCGAGTACACAAGTTTGGGGAACACATCGCATAAGTATAAGAATGAATAACTTGAATCCACATGGTAATTGTAAGCAAAGTTCATACTAATCATGCAAAACTAGATCAAACCCCGAGTTTCCACAAAAGTTTAACGAGATCGAGCTTCCCTTGTCACAAAAGCGACAAGACTAAAATGAGTACGATAATCTTAACATAACCCCGACGGCGGCGTGCTACTCCTATAGTGCTATATATGATTAGTTGGGCTAGCTAAGTTAATGATCAAGCATGTATAATCAAGCATGTATCTACGCATAACAAGTATTCATGTATAAGGATTGAGTATTTAAAAGGATGAGTTTGTGATATATGTATTTTGATAGGTAAATATGTTACAACCCAAAAGTTATTAAAACGGTAAATGGGTCGAGTGTACTCACGGTTTTGCTAAGTGTACCACTTAAGTAATCCCGGGAGCTTTGTTGTGATGTCTAGAGTTTGGCACCTTGTCCTTCAACAAGAAGAAAGTAGGTATTAATTAGGAGTATAACGGTAGATTTGGATTATTCGAGCGAGATTACGGAAATGAGAATTAAAGTATTATGTATGAAAATATTCACTAAGACATGTACTTGTTCTTGACACTATGACAACCTAGAATGGGGTTGATATGGTTTCATAGGTTCGAGACCTATTAGAATCGTGACAAGGAACTACGTACTTTAGTGATAAGCTTGATAACTCGATAGATGATTACTTATCCATTATCAAGGTTTCGGTTTTTAGGATTATATCATAGTCCATAATATATACATAGTCATATAAGATCATGTATGAGGTGGGAGGATGAACCATCCACTTTTGTACCTCTTATGTATTCAAGTAAGTCCAAGGATGGAGGTAGGATGATGAACATCCATTTAACCTCTTTATATGATTCACCACTACACAAGTTGTCATAGACAACAAGGAGGGTCAAGAATGAGAACAATACAAGAATGAAAATTACAAGAATTGTAAGTATGTCACTATGATACCAAGTAGCCAAGTGAATACAACCCGGAGAGCACACAAGGACACATGTCAACGGCTTGGCGGGGTTGTGACACTTTAGAAATAGCAAACTTCACGAGATAATGATGAAAATCATCAAGATGTGTGGTTTCAAAGTTTAGGATAACCAAGGCTAACCAAGGTGGACACACATGAACTTGTTATGAACTTGCACCACTTGTGAGCTTGAAGCTCTATGAAAGCAGAATATTGTGAGGATAAATCCTCTTGTTTGAATGTCTCAACCTTGTTTTTAAAGCCTTAACAACCACAAGAAGTATTGTAAGCATCCGGACATAGGTTTGAGATGAGTTTGACTCAAGTTTAATGAACATAAACAAGTTTTGAAAGAGTTTAGAAATCAAACAGAAAGTTTTGGGACACTTTAGGGGCATTTCCAGGTCTGGATTCTCCATGGAGAACCCTTGGATTCAACCCTAAAGATTATCCAAGTAATATGAAAGAAGAATCAAGTAAAAAGACCAAGATTTGAGCAAGTTATGCTCACTTCTGTGAAGGTGGTACAATCTGCCCGAAAATTCTGATTAGGAGTGTTCTTGAGATGATTTGAGAGTGATTTTGATGAGATTAAGAGGTTGTGAAAGTGGAAAAATGGTTGGAAATGAGGTGGTATTTATAGGGATGAGTTTAGGGTTGATGGAATGTGTTTTAATGGGGTTAAAAGTGATTGGGGAGATGAGTTTGAGTGGGATCCGTGCATAATTCACGAGCCAAAACACATTCTGCCCGCCCAACATGCCTTACGGACCTGGTCCGGGTGAGAAAGTTGTTTTTAGCTTGCTTTGTCCAAGGGTGACGGGTTTAGCATATTTTTAAGGATATTTTAGGACATGTTAAGGTATTATAAGGTATCACAAGTTTATGTAACATGTTATAACTATGTGTATGCATCAAGTGATCGAGATCGAGTATAGATATCACGTATGAAGTATGTATGAAGTATAACTCGCGTATTATGAAGTATGTCATGCATTCGAGTATGTGTATCATGTGTAAGTATTGTACGAACAAGTATGATTTGTGTATAACAAGTATCAAAATAAATATTTATTTCCCATTATGATTCAAGTCTCGATTACAACGATTACAATGAAATGGAGAATACGAAGACAATGATTTCCGAAAAATAGAATTACAACACGAGCTTACTATAATTAGAAAGTATGGAAAACGCGAGGCGTTAGATTCTCCCCTCCTTTAGGAAATTTCGTCCCGAAATTTTGGAGATGCAACGAAGAAGTGCGGATACTTAGTCTTCATATCACTCTCGAGTTCCCAAGTAAACTCGGCGCCACGTTTCCCTTCCCATCGAACCTTGACGATAGGGATCCGACTACACCTTAGCTGCTTGACTCCTCGGTCCATGATTCCGACCGGTTTCTCCACAAAGTGCAAAGTATCATTGATTTGAAGATCTTCAAGCGGAACTTGAAGTCCTTCTTCGGCTAGACACTTCTTTAGGTTTGAAACATGAAACATAAGATGAACATTGTTGATTTTTTGAGGTAGGCCAGTCGATATGCTACCTTGCCAATCCTTTCCAAGATCTTGAAAGGACCCACGTACCGAGCAGCGAGTTTGACCTTTCTTACCAAAACGAACAACGCCTTTCCAAGGATACCTTGAGAAGTACATGGTCACCTGCACTAAGTTCCAAGGGCTTTTGTCTTTTGTCAGCTATCTCTTTTGTCGGCTTCGTGCTTTGAGGAGATTATCACGTATTTGTAAGATCTTGTCCGTTGTCTCTTGTATTAATTTGGGACCGGTGATCTGAACATCTCCAATCTCGTGCCAACAAATAGGCGAACGACACTTACGACCATACAATGCTTCAAAGGGTGCGTGATAACTATTGTTGTACGAGAATTCAACCAAGGTTAAGTGCGAATCCCAATTGCCGCAAAAATCGATTATGCATGACCGAAGCATATCCTCCAAGGTTTGGATAGTAGCTCGGTTTGACCATCAGACTGAGGATGAAAGGCGGTGCTAAGATTGAGGTGAGTGCCAAGGGCGGATTGAAAAGTTTGCCAAAGGCGAGAGGTGAAACGAGCATCGCGATCAGAAATAATATCAAGGGGAGTACCATGACGACTAATGATTTCATCCGTGTAGAACGAGCCAATTTCTCAACTTTGTAATCTTCACGAATGGCAAGGAAGTGCGCGGATTTGGTCAATCGGTCAATGATGACCCAAATGTGTCATGACCAGACGATGTACGAGGCAATTTCGTTATGAAATCCATGGCTATGCTCTCCCATTTCCAGACAGGAATTTCTGTTGATCGAGCAAACCAGAGGGACGTTGATGTTCTGCCTTGACTTTGGAACACGTAAGGCATTTGGATACGTAAAGAGCGATATACGTTTCATTCCAGGCCACCAATAGGATGCACGCAAATCATGGTACATCTTATCAGCTCCAGGATGAACGGAGTATCGAGATTTGTGGGCTTCATTCATCAAAGTAGACCGAAGATTGAGACGATCGGGAATCCAAATAGATTACAGTAGTAAAGAATACCATCAGGCTTAGCTTCGAGTGGGTCTTCGACTCCACAATTCAATTCGCTATCGAGGTTACCCTCGTTAATGACGGTAAATTGTGCTTGTCGAATCAACTCGTTGAGTTTTCCCACGATTTGGTAGCAACGAACACTCTTAATATGAGTCTTACGACTAAGTGCATCGGCCACATCATTCGCCTTACCAGGTGGTAGCGAATATCATAGTCGTAGTCGTTTAACAATTCTACCCAACGGCGTTGAACGCATGTTGAGTTCCTTTTGATCAAAGATATGCTGGAGGCTCTTATGATCGGTTAAGACCGTACACTTTGTACCGTAAAGGTAGTTGCCAAATCTTTAATGCAAAAACAACTGTACCAAGTTCAAGGTCGTGAGTAGTATAGTTTTTCTCACGAAATTTGAGTTGTCTCGACGCGTAAGCGATTACTTTGTCCCGTTGCATGAGTACGCAACCAAGACCTTGGTTAGAGGCATCGCAATACACGACGAAATCGTCGTTCCCATCAAAGAGAGTGAGGATAGGAGCATTATAAAGCATGTCCTGAGTTTTCTGAAAGATTCCTCTTGTTCGGGACCCCAAACAAAAGGTTTATCTTTTTGAGTCAACGAGGTCAAAGGAACGACAATCTTTGAGAAATTCAAGATGAAACGACGATAATACCCAGCTAGGCCAAGGAACGAACGAATTTCAGAGGGCGACTTAGGTGTAATCCAATTCTTCACAGCTTCTATCTTTCCAGGGTCAACATGAATACCGAGTTCATTGACGGTGTGACCTAAGAATTGAACCTATTTTAGCCAAAATTCACATTTGGAGAATTTGGCATAAAGACGTTCGGTTTGCAAAAGTTGAAGAATGAGCCGCAAATGTCGTCCATGTTCTTCTTTCGTCTTGAGTAAAATTAGGATATCGTCGATGAATACAATGACGAAATTATCGAGAAAAGGCTTACAAACACGGTTCATGAGATCCATAAACACTGCCGGTGCATTAGTCAAACCAAAAGGCATGACCACGAACTCGTAGTGTCCATAACGTGTGGGAAAGTAGTTTTGGGTACATCTTCATCGAAAACCCGAAGTTGATGATAGCCAGAACAGAGATCAATCTTTGAAAAGCACTTCGCGCCTTGCAATTGATCGAAGAGATCGTCAATACGAGGAAGTGGATAACAGTTTTTTACAGTAAGCTTGTTGAGCTCACGATAGTCAATACACATGCGGAATGATCCATCTTTCTTTTTGACGAAAAGAACGGAGCCCCCTCAAGGAGAAGTACTGGGGCGTATAAAGCCTTTATCAAGAAGCTCTTGAAGTTGGCTAGATAGCTCTTGCATCTCTGAGGGTGCTAGACGATAGGGAGCTTTTGCAACAGGATTGCGCCAGGGATAAGATCAATACGAAAATCGACAGCTCGAGGAGGCGGAGGACCAGGAAGATCCTCGGGAAAAAAACGAAAGGAAATTCACAAACGACAGGAACATCACTTATGCTTGGACCTTTGTCTTTCTTTTCCACAACGTGGGCGAGAAAGGCAAAGTACTCCTTACATAAGTACTTGTTTGCTTTGATGCACGGCATAAGCTTGAGACCTTTAGAAGGTTTCTCGCCTAGACGTGTAAAAAATCACCTTGAGGAAGAGGAAGGAGGATAAGTTTTTCGGAACAGACAACTTCGGCACGAACCCGCATAAGCCAATCCATGCCAACTATGATGTCGAAACTACCTATTTGCATGGGAATAAGATCAATGGAGAATGAATGATCATTAAGAATCAAAGAGCAACCAGAAAGAACAGAATCAACGAAGATGGTTTTGCCATTAACGACTTCGACAACGAAAGGATTAGGCATTTTAGAGCACTCGCACTTAAGCAAGGGTTCAAATTCTAGAGATACAAAGCTTCTATCGGCACCAGTATCAAATAGGCATGAAAGCTTTGGGCTTGAGCGGAGGTAAGCATGAAAGCTCAGTTCTTTAGCAGGTTCAGGCTACTGTTGTTGCTGCTGTTGATGCTGCTGGTTGAGAAGAGGAAGACATTGGCGAGATTATTGAGATTGCCACATTTGTAACATGCTCGCACAGGAGCATTTTGACGTTGCGGTTGAGCTTGGTTCGGGTTAGGGTTAGGGACGATGGCTTGGTTGCTTTGGGGTTGGCGACAATGGCTAGAAAGATACACTATCCTGTTACAGTTGGCGCACTTTCGACATGGGGTGGAAGGGAGATGGTGATAGGTGCAACGATCACACCTAGGCCAAGTGCCGGTGTAACTTCGTTTGGGTGGATCGTTGTTTTGGGTGGAGGAGATGGCATTTAAAGGCGTAGGGGTAGGCGGAGTGACAACCGCGTTGTTTTGAACAGAAGCCTTCCGCTTCTTGTTCTTGATTGGGTTCTTTTTGGGTTGAGGGGGAGGCGATTTCGATAGCGGTGGTGATATTGGCGGTTGCTTGATGCGCATGCTTCGTAGGAACGTTGTCATAGGCCCACTGAAGGATGCAGTTGTGGTTAAGCTGGATGGTTATGCTAAAGGCTTCTTCAAGGGTTCTTGTGTTAGCGGCGGCTACGTGATTCATATTCACAGGCGAAAGCGAACGAATAAGCTTAGCTATCGCTTTAGGAACTGTATCCACCTGTCCACAACAGACGATACTCAACTGTTTGAAGTGAGCAATCAGCCCTTCAGCATCACTCCCTTGTACGTGAGAGTCCAGAATTCGTTTTCGAGCTTCTGGGTCTCGTGGGTGGACAAAACTGATCTCTCATTAGCTACTTGAGCTCGTCCCAAGTGAGAGCTTGGGCTACTTCGTTGCCACGCTTGTTGCGTTCCGTAGTCCACCACTCGAGGGCTCTCTGGCGAAAGACCCCGGTAGCGTTGAGGGTTCGAAGGTCATCAGGGAACCGCCCTAAGAAAAAGTAAGCTCATCGCGTAAACCAATTAATCATGGCGGTAACACCGTCCATGCCAGTGAATTCGACTGGTTTACAAGCCATGAAATGCTTGAATTGGAAGGACTTTTGGGGTTGTCGGTTTTGGAGCAGGCAGAGGATTTGGGTGTCTCAGTATTGATGTTTTGAAGCTGGCTAACGATATCGGGTATGACACGGGCCATTTTGTCGGCCAATTGCTCGGCGATGAGACCGACAAGTTCTTCCTTGGAGATGGAGTCTTCATTGTTGTTGTTGTTGTTGGACCCCTTGTTGGACCTCTTGGACTTCTTGGATGAGTTTGGAGAATTCATCTAGAGGTTCAACATAGAAGAAAAGGTAATGAGACTTGATCATAATATGGGGAAAAGCAAGTTTCGTATGAATAAGCATGTATAAAGTTCAAGTATGGTTCACAAGTTTGCATGAATTTATCAAGTATGACATGTATAATCACGAATGAGTGCGAATAAGGAGTTTAAATTTAGTGTGTTCACGAGAATTAGTATTGTTTTTTATTGCGATAAACGTGCGAAATGTGTAACGGTTCGAAATGAATAAGGTAACAAGTTTAAAATCACATAAAAATTGAGGTAACATAAAATATTGGCTCAATAAAACATGAGATTGTTTCGGGTAGAGAAACGTTGACAATTCCAAATTGAATCGAAGATCCTTTCTAATTAGAGAAACGTGCTTTGGCCTATAGGTAAAATACTCTCATCAGAAGCGACTAACGGTATTTTACCCTTCCAGTTACTACACGTCTCTAATCGATTAGAAATTGAAACTTTGGCGAGAGCGAAAATCAAGGAATGAGACTTAATCGACAAGGTGCGGGTTTCACCCCTAACTTGACGATCTCGTACCCTAAGTGTGGTTTGTCTCTTACCAAATGAGAGCATATTCTGACTCGTTTGTAAGATCCACTAGAGTATGAAATGGAAGTTTCCATCAAGATGTGGATATCACTCCTAACTTGATGGTATAACTTCATAAAAAATCGAATACGCGGAATGAGGGATTTCACCAAAAATTGTAAGTCATTGGACCTATCTTGGTGCAAATCGCCTCGTTTGCATCATGAGTGTCTTCAAGTCTTCAAGTGTGTTGTGTAAAATGTCTTCGGAAAGACATTATGTAAATTTTTTAGACCAAAAGATAAGGAGGAAGCAATGAGGAAGAATAAAGTTTTAAGCATAATACAGGAATGGTCAAAAATGGACACTTAAACTACAGACTAGGTTGAACATGACAATTTACCTAATTCCCTATAGTTATGGCTCTGATAACAATCTGTCACGCCCCAACAGATGGCGGAAACATCAAGGCGGGACGAAATAGATTGCTCATTGCTCATAAATACTAAATGGCGACAATATTTAAATAAAACCCATATTTCATTCATAACAACATTGTCAAGAACAACATTTGAAGTCAAATACAATAGATCAAAATAATAACAAGTACAACATGGTTTCAACAAAACTAGTCTAGTAAGATTAAAATGTGTATCTAAAGCATTTCCTACTAGCTTTCGTCATGCATATCCTCTTCAACCTGTAACATGTTTAAAATATGAGTTCAATGCAAAAGCAAAGGCGAGTAACAAGTTTTGTGAATACATAGCATAAGTATAAAAATGTATAACTCGAATCCACATGGCAATTGTAAACAAAGTTCATACTAATCATGCATTACTAGATCAAACCCCAACTTTCCACAATAGTTTAACGATATCGAGCTTCCCTTGTCACAAAAGCGACAAGACTAAAATGAGTATGATAATCTTAATATAACCCCGACGGGCGGCATGCTACTCCTATAGCGCTATATATGATAAGTTAGGCTAGCTAAGTTAATGATCAAGCATGTATAATCAAGCATGTATCTAAGAATAACATGTATTCATGTATAAGGATTGAGTATGTAAAAGCATGAGCTTGTGATATGTGTATTTTGATAGGTAAACATGTTACAACCAAAAAGTGATTAAAACGGTAAATGGGTCGAGTGTACTCAAGGTTTTGCTAAGTGTACCACTTAAGTAATCCCGGGGGCTTTTTGTGATGTCTAGAGTTTGGCACCTTGTCCTTCTACAAGAAGAACGTAGGTATTAATTAGGAGTGTAACGGTAGATTTGGATTATTCGAGCGAGATTACGGAAATGAGAATTAAAGTATTATGTATGAAAATATTCACTAAGACAGAGCACTTGTTCTTGACACTATGACAACCCGGAAAGGGGTTGATATGGTTTCATAGGTTCGAGACCTATTAGAATCATGACAAGGAACTACGTACTTTAGTGATAAACATAATAACTTGATGGATGATTACTTAGCCATCATCAAGGTTTCGGTTTTTAGGATTATATCATAGTCCATAATATATACATAGTCATATAAGATCATGTAGGAGGTGGGAGGATGAACCATCCACTTTGGTACCTCTTAAGTATTCAAGTAAGTCAAGCATGGAGGTAGGATGATGAACATCCATTTAACCTCTTTATATGATTCACCACTACACAAGTTGTCATAGACAACAAGGAGGGTCAAGAATGAGAACAATACAAGAATGAAAATGATAAGAATTGTAAGTATGTCTCTATGATACCAAGTAGCCAAGTGAATGCAACCCGGAGAGCACACAAGGACACATGTCAACGACTTGGCGGGTTGTGACACTTTAGAACTAGCAAACTACTTGAGATAATGATGAAAATCATCAAGTGATGTGTGGTCTCAAAGTTTAGGATAGCCAAGGCTAACCAAGGTGGACACACATGAACAAGTTATGAACTTGCACCACTTGTGAGCTTGAAGCTCTATGAAAGCAGAACTATTGTGAGGATAAATCCTCTTGTTTGAATGTCTCAACTTGTTTTTAAGCTTAAACAACCACAAGAAGTATTGTAAGCATCCGGGCATAGGTTTGAGATGAGTTTGACTCAAGTTTAATGAACATAAACAAGTTTTGAAAGAGTTTAGAAACAAACAGAAAGTTTTGGGACACTTTAGGGGCATTTCCAGGTTGGATTCTCCATGGAGAACCCTTGGATTCAACCATAAAGATTATCCAAGTAATATGAAAGTAGAATCAAGTAAAAAGACCAAAATTTGAGCAAGTTATGCTCACTTTTGTGAAGGTGGTACAATCTGCCCGAAAATTCTGATTAGGAGTGTCCTTGAGATGATTTGAGAGTGATTTTGATGAGATTAGGAGGTGGTATTTATAGGGATGAGTTTAGGGTTGATGTAAGGTGTTTTAATGGGGTTAAAGGTGATTGGGGAGATGCGTTTGAGTGGGATCCATGCATAATTTGCGAGCCAAAACACATTATGCCCGCCCAACATGCCTTACAGACCGTAAGGGCTCCCCCTTGCAGTCCGTAAGGACCTGGTCCGGGTGAGAAAGTTGTTTTTAGCTTGCTTTGTCCAAGGGTGACGGGTTTAGCATATTTTTAAGGATATTTTTGGACATGTTAAGGTATTATAAGGTATCACAAGTTTATGTAACATGTTATAACGTATGTGTATGCATCAAGTGATCGAGATCGAGTATAGATATCACGTATGAAGTATGTATGAAGTATAATGTCGCGTATTATGAAGTATGTCATGCATTCAAGTATGTGTATCATGTGTAAGTATTGTACGAACAAGTATGATTTGTGTATAACAAGTATCAAAATAAATATGTATTTCCCATTATGATTCAAGTCTCGATTACAACAATTACAATGAAATGGAGAATACGAAGACAATGATTTCTGAAAATAGAATTACAACACGAGCTTGCTATAATTAGAAAGTATGGAAAACGCGAGGCATTACATTCTCCCCTCCTTTAGGAAATTTCGTCCCGAAATTTTGGGAGATGCAACGAAGAGGTGCGGATACTTAGTCTTCATATCACTCTCGAGTTCCAAAGTAAACTCGGCGCCACGTTTCCCTTCCCATCGAACCTTGATGATAGGGATCCGACTGCACCTTAGCTGCTTGACTCCTCGGTCCATGATTCCGACCGGTTTCTCCACAAAGTGCAAGTATCATTGATTTGAAGATCTTTGAGCGGAACTTGAAGTCCTTCTTCGGCTAGACACTTCTTTAGGTTTGAAACATGAAACACAAGATAAACATTGTTGAGTTTTTGAGGTAGGTCCATTAGATATGCTACCTTGCCAATCCTTTCCAAGATCTTGAAAGGACCCACATACCGAGGAGTGAGTTTGCCTTTCTTACCAAAACGAACAACGCCTTTCCAAGGTGATACCTTGAGAAGTACATGGTCACCTGCACTAAATTCCAAGGGCTTTCGTCTTTTGTCAGCGTATCTCTTTTGTCGGCTTCATGCTTTGAGGAGATCATAACGTAGACAAATACCAAGTTTGCAAAAAGGAGTTTGAAACTACCCAGATCACATGTGAAAAATGGGTAGAGTCTTCCAAAGGTTTTGAAATTATGCTAGACAAACAGATCAAGAGTAACATGAAATTTGGCATTGGTTTAGAAAATGAAGAACAAGCCAGTAAAAATGTTACAAAAATTGATTCTGAAAAGGTTGAAGTGGTTCCTAAAAATTTGGCTGGAAATGAGATAAAAATCACTGATAAAAATGGTAACAAAATGTTCAATCTCAACCTCCTGCTACTAAGCCCACTGCTCCTGGTGATCAGGGCACTATAACCACTGCCCTGAAACCCACACGAGCCATCTCCGAACAAAAACCAAAGAAAATTCCCAAAAAGCCCACCAAACCCAATAAGGGCTCCCTGGAAGATGAAATCTGTCACACCCCAACCGATGGCGGAAACATCGAGACGGGACAAATAGATGCTCATTGCTCATTGCTCATAAATACTAATTGGCGACAATATTTAAATAAAACCGATATTTCATTCATAACAACATTGTCAAGTACAACATTTGAAGTCAAATACAATAGGACAAAATAACAAGTATAACATGTTTCAACAAAACTAGTCCAGTAAGATTAAAATGTGTATCTAAAGCATTTCCTACTAGCTTTCATCATGCGTATCCTCTTCAACCTGTAACATGTTTAAAATACGAGTTCAATGCAAAAGCAAAGGCGAGTACACAAGTTTGGTGAATACATAGCATAAGTATAAAAATGTATAACTTGAATCCACATGGTAATTGTAAGCAAAGTTCATACTAATCATGCAATACTAGATCAAACCCCGAGTTTCCACAAAAGTTTAACGAGATCGAGCTTCCCTTGTCACAAAACGACAAGACTAAAATGAGTACGATAATCTTAACATAACCCCGACGGGCGGCGTGCTACTCCTATAGCGCTATATATGATTAGTTGGGCTAGCTAAGTTAATGATCAAGCATGTATCTACGCATAACAAGTATTCATGTATAAGGATTGAGTATTTAAAAGGATGAGTTTGTGATATGTGTATTTTGATAGGTAAATATGTTACAACCCAATAGTGATTAAAACGGTAAATGGGTCGAGTGTACTCACGGTTTTGCTAAGTGTACCACTTAAGTAATCCCGAGAGCTTTGTTGTGATGTCTAGAGTTTGGCACCTTGTCCTTCTACAAGAAGAACGTAGGTATTAATTAGGAGTGTAACGGTAGATTTGGATTATCCGAGTGAGATTACGGAAATGAGAATTAAAGTATTATGTATGAAAATATTCACTAAGACATAGTACTTGTTCTTGACACTATGACAACCTAGAATGGGGTTGATATGGTTTCATAGGTTCGAGACCTATTAGAATCGTGACAAGGAACTACATACTTTAGTGATAAGCTTGATAACTCAATAGATGATTACTTAGCCATTATCAAGGTTTCGGTTTTTAGGATTATATCATAGTCCATAATATATACATAGTCATATAAGATCATGTATGAGGTGGGAGGATGAACCATCCACTTTTGTACCTCTTATATATTCAAGTAAGTCAAGGATGGAGGTAGGATGATGAACCCCATTTAACCTCTTTATATGATTCACCACTACACAAGTTGTCATAGATAACAAAGAGGGTCATGAATGAGAACAATACAAGAATGAAAATTACAAGAATTGTAAGTATGTCACTATGATACCAAGTAGCCAAGTGAATACAACCCGGAGAGCACACAAGGACACATGTCAACGGCTTGGCAGGGTTGTGACACTTTAGAACTAGCAAACTACACGAGATAATGATGAAAATCATCAAGTGATGTGTGGTCTCGAAGTTTAGGATAGCCAAGGCTAACCAAGGTGGACACACATGAACAAGTTATGAACTTGCACCACTTGTGAGCTTGAAGCTCTATTAAAACAGAATTATTGTGAGGATAAATCCTCTTGTTTGAATGTCTCAACCTTGTTTTTATGCCTAACCAACCACAAGAAGTGTTGTAAGCATTCGGACGTAGGTTTGAGATGAGTTTGACTCAAGTTTGATGAACATAAACAAGTTTTGAAAGAGTTTGAAAACAAACAAAAAGTTTTGGGACACTTTAGGGGCATTTCCAGGTCTGGATTCTCCATGGAGAACCGTTGGATTCAACCCTAAAGATTATCCAAGTAATATGAAAGAAGAATCAAGTAAAAAGACCAATATTTGAGCAAATTATGCTCACTTTTGTGAAGGTGGTACAATCTGCCTGAAAATTCTGATTAGGAGTGTTCTTGAGATGATTTGAGAGTGATTTTGTTGAGATTAGGCGGTTGTGAAAATGGAAAAATGGTTGGAAATGAGGTGGTATTTATAGGGATGAGTTTAGGGTTGATGGAAGGTGTTTTAATGGGGTTAAAGGTGATTGGGGAGATGAGTTTAAGTGGGATCCGTGCATAATTCGCGAGCCAAAACACATTCTGCCTGCCCAGCATGCCTTACGAACCATAAGGGCTCCCCCTTGCGGTCCATATGGACCTGGTCCGGGTGAGAATGTTGTTTTTAGCTTGCTTTGTCCAAGGGTGACGGGTTTAGCATATTTTTTAAGGATATTTTAGGACATTTAAGGTATTATAAGGTATCACAAGTTTATGTAACATGTTATAACATATGTGTATGCATCAAGTGATCGAGATCGAGTATAGATATCACGTATGAAGAGTAGAATATAACGTCGCGTATTATCAAGTATGTCATGCATTCGAGTATGTGTATCATGTGTAAGTATTGTACGAACAAGTATGATTTGTGTATAACAAGTATCAAAATAAACATGTATTTCCCATTATGATTCAAGTCTCGATTACAACGATTACAACGAAATGGAGAATACGAATACAATGATTTCCGAAAATAGAATTACAACACAAGCTTGTTATAAATTGAAAGTATGGAAAACACGAGGCGTTACAAGATCCCAGAGGTTAACCCTGTGATCACACAAAAATCACAAGAAAACACTGCGTTACTTCTTCACAACAGATGTTAGAATCTCAAACCGGCTTTGAAACTCCTCCTTCTTCCTCACAAAAGGAAAAGGTTGTTAAATCAGGGACACCTAATTATGAAGCTCTAGGGTCACTTGTTCATCTCCCGCCCCCTCCCGGCATGTCTCTTGCACCACACTTTCACCAATCAAATCACTATCACCTACCATATTGCCTTTGCTGAGTGCAATTGAATTAGAACAGATACTAACAAGTTCTTCTCACAAACCTATTACTTAGAATATACTTCAGAATGTGACTGGGTCTGATTCTTTATTCTTTGCTAGCTCATCAGCAACTGAAATCCCTTGTGTTACATGTAACCTTTGGTGATAGTTCATCAAGAGCAGCCATCACAATTGCCAAACTCCCAGGTTTGCAGTTGGACAGTGGTTACATCCCTAAGACTGATGAAGACAACCACTGTTGAGGCTACTAAGGTAACCTCTGTTCATGTGGGAAGTCCCTAGAACCAAGACAAAGGGGCATCTATGCTTGAAACAAGGGTTGAAACCTCTATTCATGATGACATAGAAATAACTACCACAACTGGTACGAGTTCAATGATCCTATTAAGTTAGGTGATGTGCTAAAATACAAATATTTGACGGAGAGAGTCACAAACATTGAATCTTCTATGGATGAAATAAAAAATTTGCTGAAACAGATGTTAAGCTACAAAGAGCCAACCTTTGTCATATCCAATGCTGAGCTGCAACGAGCCTTAAACCCTCTGTTTCAACAACAACAACACTATGCTGATCTACAACATAAACATCACATGCAAGAAATCAGAAACATGGTTGATGCACGATACATGGATACATCTGTAGACATCAGGGCAATCAAAGCTCATATTCTCCACACCACTGGCACTGCTCCTCCTACTGTCATTTTGGTTGACAAAGATGATGCCAAAAAGGGGGAGAATTTTTACAAGAAAGAAGAAGTGTTGATACTTAAGACTGACAAACTTTCAAGGCCAACAGTGGTTATCCCAAAGCCTGATGGATCAAAAAGGGTAGATGAAACAGAAAAAATCTTGGCAAGGAAAAGGAGAGAAACAAGGAAAGGGTAAGGGATGAGAGCAGAGCCTTGGTTGAGCAAAAGATAGCTCTGTAAAAAGCAAAAGAAGAGGTTGGTACTTTAACAAAGGAGATGCATGTGAGAAAACAAGGCAACCAGCATCCATACCTTCTAAGTCTAAGCCAGTTGCTAATCCAACCACAACCTCTGCTCCCCAAAATCCCTTACACCTCCTCCTATAGAACCTAAACCTACTATCACACCAACATATGTTACAACATCTGTTGTGACAACATCTGTTGTCACAGCAGAGGTTATAAACAAATGTTAACCCATCCACTGCTATGATCATTTTTTCAACCTCCACCCAATCTCTACCAACACCCACAAGAATTCCTCAACCACAATCACCCAACATCAGCTTCAAGAGAAGGAGAATCGTAAATGTAGTACTTGATGACAAGATCATCCCTTCTCCATTACCTTTGTCATCAAAACCACTGACCACAACAATAGCTATTAAACTTCCTTCTTCTCAGATTACCATATTGCCTCTTACCACAAAATTCCACTAGACTTACTTGCTGTCAAAGAAGAGATAAAAAATTTCTTTTCAGAAGAAGATCCAGACAAAAGGGAATTTCCATCTCTGGAAGGTTATCCCAAGCCAAGAAACTTGGATGATTATTTGAAGGTTAAGGCCAAACAAGCAGAGGATATCACAAAAAAGGGATACCTAGGGAAAATCTGATAGAGAAATACAAAACTACTTGCAGTACCAGCTGAGCAAAGTCAGAAGTCTAGAAGATTTTGCAAGAGACTTAAGCAAACAACTGTCAGAGAGAGAGGATAAAAGCCTTAAAATGATTATATTGATTATCATGAATAATAAGCAATACAAGGCTACAAGGGCACAGTTTAAAGACTAGACTATCAGTGAGCTGGAAGAAGAGTTGCAAAGAATGCAAGAGATGTTGAAAGATCCCCTGAAAAATCCCACTCCTCCAGATTGGAACAAATACAAGAATAATGTGCCTGAAAAGACTTTGAATTTAAGAAGAATGAAGGAAGAGTTGATTGCTGCCAACTATGAGTCAAAGAACCAAATCATGAGGTGGTCAGAGGTCAAGGTGATTAACACATATAGAAGGCTTGAACAAAGAAGAAAAACTAATCCAACACTGCCAAAGAAGTCTGTATATGCAACAGAGGATACAGCCCAACATATACAGAGGTTCATTCGCAAAACGATGTTCTTTATGGCATCATATCCAGAGTGGGCAAAACAATGATGCAGATCAGCCCTCAATCGATCTCATAAGTTTTCGAACTAAATGATATGGCACATTCTGTGTCGTTTCCTATCAACGAGATGCATGCCGAATTTCTAGAAAGAGGTTAGGCAACTTAAAGGTATGACAATCTACAAACCAAATTTTCCTACTGAGATGAGATTATTCTTCCACACACTTTTAACTTGTCTCTGGAAAAACATGAGGGGCCCTTAACTTTTATGGAAATTGAGAACCAATTCAAACCCACATGGTCAGATTAATGTGATATTTTGGAAAATTTCAAGCCTATGGACTTCTCAACCATTGAAGGTGTCAAGGCACCAAAGGCCTGAATCATTCCCATTAAAGACCTTCCATCAGAGGTTACAACATCTGCTGAGAAGAAATCAGATAAAAAGAAAAGGGAAAAGATCAAACATCTGTTTTGTGAATTTGCAACAAAAGAAATCATGTAACAGAAAACTGTTTTCTTTTAAAAGTAGATGGCATAAACAGAACACATGTGATCCCAAATGATTCAAAATGCTTTGTTTGTGGTAAAACAAATCATTTAACTCATGAGTGTGCCTATCTTCAAACCTATGATCAAAAGGTAAAAGAGATCAAAGCAAAAGCTCTTGAGAGATAAAGTTCAAGATCTGCTAGAATAAATCTAAGTAGACCTTATAACTAGTTGAAACATATGTCACAAAAACATTGAACAAAACCTCCCAGAGAGGTACTTGTGACAGATGCTCCACCTGCCAATAGGTACCCAAGAGGACATGGACAACCATTTTATCAAAAGGTTCCTATGAGCTATGAAGGTTACAAAAAACCTTCAAAGCCCAAAGTGAACAGATATCCTCATGGTTACCAACATCTGACAGGAAATGGTTCACAACAGTGGATACAAAGCAAAACTCAAACCACTGACCATGCTCCTGGATTTGAGAATGGACACTCTGTGACTCCATCCAAAGCCATTCTGGCTTTGGAATCTCATCTAAACTAATTGTTTACTTATGTGCAGGGAGCTTCTACTTGCCTTGATAGTTTATGGTATGTAGATAGTGGAGGCTCTAGGCACATGACAGGATGTAGATCCATTCTCAAAGATTTCTTGGCTCATGGAGGGGGTGATATATCCTTTGGTAACAATTCAAAGGGGAATGTGTTGGGGTCAGGGTGTGTTCAGGCTGGGAATTTCAAATATGAAAATGTTAACTTAATTGACAATCTAAAATTCAATATTCTGAGTGTCTCTCAAATGAGTAACAAAGGGTATGGATCCTTCTTTACTAAGAAAACCTGTCAAATTGTAGGACCATAGGTTGTTAAAAAGAATGATCAAATCATTGCTGAGAGCAAAGCACAACTTGTTGCTCATAGGAGTGGCAATGTGTATGTGGTTGATATGTTGAAAGATAACCCTATGTCTAATGCATGCATGTTCTCAGTTGCTTCCAGCAAAGAGACAAAGTTATGGCATAGGAGACTTGGGCACACAAATCTGAAAACAATCACCACACTCTCTAAACAATGTCTTGTCAGAGGTACTACAAAAGCAATTTACTTGTGAAGAACATTGTGTTTCCTGCTTAAAAGGTAAACAACATAAAAGTTCTTACAAGTCAATTGAAGAGTCCAAAACAACCCAATGTTTGCAATTGCTGCATATAGATTTTTTGGTCCTGTAAAAATCATGAGCTTAATGAAGAAAAAAATTTGTTTAGTCATTGTTGATGACTTTTCAAGGTTTACATGGACATTCTTCTTACACTCCAAAGATGAAACTACTGGTATATTGCAAAATATTGTTAAACAAGTTGAAAAGCAATATGACCTTCCAGTAAAAATCTTTAGGAGTGATAATGGGACAGAGTTTAGAAATAAGGAGTTGGATGCCTTCTGTGAGTCAAAAGGGATTGCTAGGCAATTTAGTGTCCCAAGAACTCCAGAACAAAATGGGGTGGTTGAAAGGAAAAATAGGACTTTAGTTGAATATGCAAGAACTATGCTAGCATATTCTGGTTTACCCTTGTCTTTTTGGGCAGAGGCTGTAAACACTGCTTGCTATGTTCAGAACAGAGTTTTGATTAACCCCAGGCATCAAAAGACTGCCTATGAATTGCTTTACAAAATCAAACCTCTGATCTCATATTTCAAAGTATTTGGTTGTCCATGCTTCATTTTGAACTTAAAAGATCCTATCTCTAAGTTAGCAGCCAAAGTTAACAGTGGTTATTTTCTGGGATACTCAACCACTGCCAAAGCCTACAGAGTTTTTAACTCCAGGACCAAGTGTGTTGAAAAACTTCAAATGTGAAGTTTAATGAACTTTCATATTTAAATATCCCAGCAAATCCAGCTGAACTGTTTGATTTAGATAAATTTACATTTGAAGATGTGTCTGTCAAGACTAACCATGCAGGTATACCACAATCATCAACACAAGAGCAAGGATATGATTGCATACTTCCAAATTTCAAGATCAGTTCTTCAAGTAGAGGAGCAGATGTTAGTAACAATGGAGAAAGCTCTGCTGGTTCAATAGTGATTAATATTCAAACCTCTGCCTGCTCACAAAATCAAAACACTGTTTATAAAAATCCACCCAATGTGAATAAAAATCAACAAACATTCACCCCTATACCACCCATACCTCCACCTCCATTCCAATCAAAGGCTGGACCTTCAAATTCACCAGTAGATGATAACTCAGATATTACACATCTGCAGTCTTCACCTTAGAATGCAATTGTTCCATATCAAGGTGATTTGATTTTCCTCAAAAGCCGTTGATTGGATCAAGTTATTGGCAACATAAATGAGGGAGTGCTCACAAGAAGCCAATCCCAAAACATTTGCCCTTTTGCTGGCTTTCTATCACTCACACAACCTGTCAAGTACCAAGAGGCACTACAAGACAATAGTTGGGTGGAAGCTATGCAAAAGGGACTCCTTCAGTTTAAAAGACAACAAGTTTGGGAACTTGTACCACTGCCTAAGGATGTCAGTCCAAAAGAACAGAACAGATGAAAAGGGTATTGTTGTCAAGAACAAAGCAAGGCTCGTGATTCAAGGCTACAGACAGGAAGAAGGTATTGACTATGATGAAACCTTTGCTCCTGTAGTAAGGTTAGAAGCCAACGAATCCCACTGAACTGTTTGATTTAGATAAATTTACATTTGAAGATGTGTCTGTCAAGACTAACCATGCAGGTATGCCAAAATAATTAACACAAGAGCAAGGATATGATTGCATACTTCCAAATTTCAAGATCAGTTTTTCAAGTAGAGGAGCAGATGTTATTAACAATGGTGAAAGCTCTGCTGGTTCAATAGTGATTAATATTCAAACCTCTGCCTGCTCACAAAATCAAAACAATGTTTATAAAAATCCACCCAATGTGAATAAAAATCAACAAACATTCACACCTATACCACCCATACTTTCACCTCCATTCCAATCAGAGGCTGGACCTTCAAATTCACCAGCAGATGATAACTCAGATATTACACATCTGCAGTCTTCACCTTAGAATGCAATTGTTCCATATCAAGGTGATTTGATTTTCCTCAAAAGCCATTGATTGGATCAAGTTATTGGCAACATAAATGAGGGAGTGCTCACAAGAAGCCAATCCCAAAACATTTGCACTTTTGCTGGCTTTCTACCACTCACCCAACCTGTCAAGTACCAAGAGGCACTACAAGACAATAGTTGGGTAGAAGCTATGCAAGAGGAACTCCTTCAATTTAAAAGACAACAAGTTTGGGAACTTGTACCACCGCCTACGGATGTCAGTCCAAAAGAACAGAACAGATGAAAAGGGTATTGTTGTCAAGAACAAAGCAAGGCTCGTGATTCAAGGCTACAGACAGGAAGAAGGTATTGACTATTATGAAACCTTTGCTCCTGTAGTAAGGTTAGAAGCCATCAGACTATTCTTAGCTTTTGCTGCTAACCACAATATCAAATTGTTTCAAACGGACATCAAAAGTGCATTCCTGTATGGAAAGATCAAGGAAGAAGTGTATGTGTGTAAACCTCCTGGATTTGAAGATGCATTTCATCCTGATCATGTTCATAGGTTAAACAAAGCACTGTATGGTCTTAAACAAGCATCAAGAGCCTGGTATGAAACTCTATCCACTTTTCTCTTATCCATAGGTTTTTCAAGAGGTAAAATAAAACCTTGTTTTTAAAATGGAAGGAAAAGATTTGATGCTTGTCCAAATTTATGTGGATGACATCATATTTGGATCCACATGCACTTCCATGTGTGAAGAGTTTAGAAAACTCATGGCAGTAGAGTTTGAAATGAGTGCAATGGGTGAGTTACAATGTTATTTTGGTTTACAAGTTAAACAAATGCACAATGGCACTTTCATTCATCAAAATAAGTATGTGAAAGAACTGCTTAACAAATTTGATATGAATGATTGTAAACCTTGTAGCACACCCATGGTAACCTCAAAGCTGGTCACTATTATTGATAAAGATGACTTGGTTGATCAAACCCTTTATAGAAGTATGATTGGATCCTTATTGTATCTAACTGCTTCCAGGCCAGATATCATGTTTGCAACATGTGGTTGTGCCAGATCCCAGTCAGCACCTAGAAAGTCTGATCTTATTGCTGTTAAAAGGATATTCATATACATAAAAGGTGCTCCCACACTTGGTATCTGTTATCCAGCTAATGGAAACATTGAGCTTTCAGGTTACGCAAACATTGATTTTGCTGATTTTAAAACCACAGGGAAGTCCACATCAGGAGAAGTCCAATTCCTAGGAGATTTCCTAGTGTCTTGGCAAAGCAAAAAGCAAGTTGCAATCTCTACATCCACTGCTGAAGCTGAATACATTCCTGCTGCAAGTTGCATTACTCAACTCTTGTGGCTTCAAAATCAACTTTTGGATTTTGGTGTAACCGCTTTAAAGACTCCACTCAAGATTGATAGTCAAGCAGCTGAAAACATCATTAAAAATCATGTGTCTCATTCTACCACCAAACACATTGACATCAGACATCACTTTGTGAGGGATTGCTATGAAAAATGTTTAATTTCTTTACAACATGTCCATACTAAGGATTAGCTGGCAGATGTTCTAACAAAAGCTTTGGATACATCTACCTTTGAAAGCTTGATCCCTAGGATAGGAATGCTAAACATGGATTAAAAACAGTTTTCTGGTGATCCATGTGTAAATAGCGTTAAAATGTTTTCAGAAAATCAAAATTCCATTCTTAAAAATAGTTTAAAATTGAATTTTTAAATAAATCCTTAAAAGTCTGCTCAAACCACAGATAGCATTAAAACACTGTTCGTTTAGAAAAGTCTATCCACTGTTAAAAGTGTATCTTCTGATAGTGACAAAACACTGTTCACAAACCACTGCCCATACTCTCAATCAGTGTTTTCAAAACAACTATCTTCCATTTTCAAATAGAGGATACACTGGTCAGACGTTATTCGTCAGTCAATTGCATCAGATGACACATCATCATCACTTTTTCAAAAACCTCTATAAATCCCTGTTCTATCCATAACAGAGGTTCCACTTTACCGTGTCGAATTCAAAATTCTCAAAACGGTTTTCTCTCAATCATGGCCCCAAAAGCAAATCAAAGCAAAATCCAAACCAGAACCACCACCATTCACCCTCATAATCAAGACTCCTCATAACTACACATCAATCTTAGAAGAAACTGATTCCAACACAAGATACCATCCGATGATTAACATCTTGAAAGAATCGATATTCAAGCATATGTTGAACGTCAAAGCCCCAACCTATCAAGAAGCGCAACAGCAATTTTGGTTCAAACTTAGATCCTAACAGTAAGGATCAGGAATGTATCGTCTAGGCAAGTTCTAGAGTCGTAAGAACCAAGCGGGCTATTCACACATGAAACAAAAAATGAGCATTTAACAAAAAATGTGTATATGTATGCTCGGTAAAGGCTCAAAACTAACTTATTGCGGGAATTGGTTTATAGTGTGAACATGCATATATAGTCAAATTTTAAAAGAATTTATCGTGCTCTTTTTATAATTTTCTTATTTGGTTCTTTTTATCACGACGCTATCGGTTGTAAATTTGTAAAAACATAATTTTTTGGAACTTGTTATTCCCAAATTAAACCAAGACAAGTAAAAAAATGAAAAAAATTGAAAAGATTTGGGGTGATAAGCGGTTCCAAGGTGAGTTTTGTGTAAGGCTTGTTTTTAGGACTTACAAAATTCAAGGTTTAGCACCCCCCACACTTAAATTACACATTGTCCTCCATGTGTCCAAAAATAAGTTTTTTGGTTGATTAGAATGTGTAAAAGCGGGTTAAAAACAAGTTTTTATGTACTGGGCAGCTGGCCACGGGCCCGTGTTAGATGGCACGACGCCGTGGTCAGATTGCCAGTAACAGAACTTACAGAAGATTAGCCACGGGGCGTGCCTGGTGGCCACGACCCGTGGTCATTGAGCTGCAGAAAACATCAGATCAGTTGGTTAGGAACGAAGGCGTGGTCAGTGGCCACGGCCCGCGGTGCCAGTCTGCAAATTTGGAATTTTCAGGTTTTCGGCTTTGGCTCTTGGTTTCCGGGCTTAGAGGGCACCAATGCTTAGTGCATTCAAGCCTCCCTTGTACATGTTTGCTAACATTCACACCACAATATAAAACATAATACCCAAGTTCCTATGTTACGATCATTTCATGTCCATCATCACCACAAACATAAAAAAATGCAGAAAACAAAATTGTTTGAAAAGTAAATTGTTCAACCACAACACGCAGGCCGGCAAATATTGTTCAAAGGGCAAGAGGGTTAACCTGAAAGTTGGTTCCTTCACCTACCACACCACCACCATCGCCTATGGGGAATCCATGTCCTTATCCTCGTCCTCCTTGTTGCTGTACGCCATGTGTCCCTGGATATACGTGATTTCATCTTGCATGGTGGCAACGTTTCGCTCCATCGCTACAATCCGGGTGTTGGCGTTGTTGGCCGTGTTATAGGCGTTCTGGGTGCAAAGTAAGTTTTCTTGCAAAAGATCATGTAAACTTTGAAAGTTAGGAAAACTTCCTCCTTGAGAGGAGGATCCAGTGTGGTAGCCTTGTGTTGAGGAGGGGGTTTCGGATCATCTTCGAGGGCAAGGACTTCTTTCGGATCCCATGTGTTTCCTTGAGTGTTACGAAAGCGGATGGTTTCGTCATCCATGTCTTGGATGAGGCCCATGCTCCGACATTCTAACCTTTCCGATTTCACCCCTTGTGGTATCCCCGCAGAACGCGATTGACATAGTTCTTGAAGAGATGGTATATCCATCCACCGAAGAAAATTGGTGTGGGGGCGGAGGCGATCTGGTTGAGGTGCATGTTCTTTAGCAGCAGGTAAGTGACATCGAGGGGTAGGCGGTTTTGGATGCAATAAAGGCAAGTTAGCTCCCGGAGATTCACTCAACCGTGAACTACCGCACCGTTGACAGAGAGAACTGCTTAGGACCCGATGGATGTAGCAGTATAGGGGGTCCGTAAGAGTGAGCTCTTGGTTATACTTGGGTCATACGCGCCCTCTCCAAGTTGGGCCCACGCGGTTTGGCGCATGTGGAATGGATTTCACGGAGTCCACGAACTCTTCCTCAACAGATTCTTCCTCGACAACGGAGATGGAGAATAGTGTCCCACCACACCTAAACTCAACCCCATCCGAGTCGAACGGCTCTGCTTTGTTCTTGAGCTTGAAAGTGCTATAGAACTCCATATTGCATTCATGAATTGAATGGAGCTTGGTATTAAGAACGGCTCGTACTGGTCCCGTAACCAAGGTCTCATAACATACCCTTTGTCCTACGGCTTCAAGAGTATCGTAGCATGTTTGTCTCAGGGGTTCCTCTTGTCTTGTTTGGAGAATTTTGAAATGGTTTGATAGTGTAATTCGGATGTCTTGCTTCAGGAATTTGTTCGCCATTTCTGCACTTAATGAGGAAGAGAAAAAGGCTGGCCACCACCGTGCCGACTGGACACGGGGCCATGGCTGGGGTACTGTTCTGACTATAAATAGGGTTTCTTGGTTCACTTCAAAGGCATCCCTTGGCAAACCACTTCTCTCTCACTTTGCCACCATTCCACCACCATTACAACACCAACACCCACCACCATCATCCATCTATCATCTTTAGAGTGTTTAGTAGTCTCGGGATCCAAGATTGATTGTAAGAGTTCTTGTCAAACAAAGGCCATGCTTGGCTAATCTCTTACTTCACTTGGTGAAGACAAGTCTTTATTGTATTACTTTTGATTTTTAATCTTTCAGCACTTTTTAATTGGGTATGTATTAATGACTTTAATAACTGGTTTCTTATGTTGAAAGTGAATTTTCCTAACCATTTCTTCAAGATGTCATTGATTTGCTCATTCGTATCTTTACGGTCTATATAAAGCACGTTAACTACTTGGAAGGGGGTTAGATAGATGGTTTGGTAAAGTTCTTGTCTCATTTAGTGTATAGATCCTGCGAGGACTTGGTTCAAGCTTACTAGGACCTCCTTCAATGCCCCAAAGGTATTGGATGGCGGGGGTGCGAATAGCTTGAACCCCTCATATGTAAACTACTATTAAAACATTAAACTGGCTTATTGGGATTGTGTCCTTGCTGACTCAAACCACTTAGCCGAGGGTAACATCACCTTCAAAAGAGGGGTCTACCACCTTTCGCATTAATAACATATTTAATCATCTTTCAATATTCTGACCCTTTGGGATTGCATCCATGCTGACTCAAACCACTGGGTTGAGGCAAACGTCAACTTCAAAAGAGGGGCCTACTACTTTAACTAAGATAATCTCTTGAAAAGTCTGAAAGTGCGAAAATCATCAAAGGATACAGTAAAGAGGAGTTGGATCCATGTGATTTTGTCCGGTCTATTTGTATTTCATTTTATTTATCTTTTCATTTATGTTTAAAATTTGTATCAATGATTTAGAACGATTAGGTGTTGACGATAAACTTGTATTAAAAACTCTTGTGTCCTTGGACGAACCTCGGGATCTTACCAACACTATACTACGCTCGTGATGGGTACATTGCCAAGTGTGTGTTTAGTGTTAGTACAATATCATGTTTATAAATTTAAAACTTGACTAATGCATAAAATGGACTTAAAATATTAAGAAAATCATAACACGCTCGACACGCACCAGAAATCGAGGATCCATGATCCTGAAAAAGTATCGGAAAAGGCTCCTTCACCACCTGCGGATGCCCAAATTATTAACTTCATTTCCGGAGGCTCAAATATATGTGGAACCTCACTCTCTGTTGCAAAGAGGCATGCCAAGGAGACCAATCTGGAAAACAGAGACAGGCCTATCAGGACCTCCACTTTAACTCAACAGAAAGTTATATCCTTTAATGAGGATGATCGTACCGATATCCAGGATCCTCATCATGATGGCTTGGTTATTACTTTGTTTATTTCTAATCATTTTGTTCGTAGAATCCTTATCGATGGTGGAAGCTCTGTGAACATCATCCGACTTGATGTCCAAAAAAGGATGAACATCCCGGAATCAGAAATAGTTCCAAGATATCAGTCCTTGTAGGATTAGCGATGAAACGGAGAACACCCTGGCAAACATCAAATTTCTAACCTATATCGAGGCGGTAAACTCTATATAAAAATTCTGTGTTATAGACTGTTTGTCTTCTTGCAATGTGATCCTTGGCAGGCCCTAGATACATGACATGAAAGTTGTCCCTTCAACCTACCACCAATGTGTAAAGTTACCAACCCCATGGGGAGTAGTAAAGTTAGAAAGTGATCAACAAGTAGGCCAAGAACTGTTATACCTCTTCAATGAAACTGACTTGTAAACCAAGAGCAACATATCAATTAAAGCATCCTCCAAGGGATTTCATGAAAGGGAAGAGACAAGCATATAGTTCTGGACCCTGAGGATCCTGAAGTCAAAGGTTTTATAGGATCTGGGATTTGACGCTATAGAGTAAGGTCTGTATCTTTCCTAAAGAGAAGGAAGTCTACCTTTGAATGGAAACATGAAGATATGACATGTCACGCCAATTCATCAAAAAAAAAGAAAATTTACACCTGAAAGGAATGTCATTATCTAAGAGTAGGTGGACAAACTCTTAAAGGAAGGTATGATTAGGGAAGTTAACTATCCAAAATGGTTAGCCAATGTGGTGGTTGTTCAAAATAAAAATGGAAAGTGGAGGGTATGTGTTAGGATCTGAGTTTAAATTACTTGTAGTTTTGTTTCAATAAAATGGAAAATGATTGAATGAAAAGAGATTTGCAGCGGAATAAGATGGAAAACTTTTACTACAAACAATGGTCGTTTGTTTTCATCATCTTCATGCTTTCAAGTTGCTAAACTTGCATGTGATTCACAAACTCCCCCTCAGCCTTTGCAATTTCAGTTTGGTAATAAGAAAATGCAGAGAAGATGATATGCGAAAATTGATCTTTTAATAGACAAGTTTAAACTATTACAGAAGTTACCTATTTATACTAACTATCTAAACACTGAGCATCTTTGATGACGTCAGGGTTGATACTAACAGGAAACCAATTGTAACTAACTGAAAACACTGCTAATACTAACTATCAGTGCTTAGCACTGTTACATTGATTTAACTAAGCTAATGACTAAACTCTGATCTCTATCCTCTGACCCTTGTAACTCTGGCAGACCTTTAAAACTTGTGAAGGCAGATGATAGGATGAGCAGTCTTTAGGGAATTATGTGCATCAGAGGTTGTAACCTCTGATAGTTTAACCAAAGATCGGATAGTGTTATTTGGCTTTGTACCATCTGTTCCTTTTATTGGGTTCAATCCCAACAATCTCCCCCTGGAACAGATGATGACAAAAACACTTTATTCTTGGTCTTTATTCCTCAGAAGGAATTCTCTTATTTGACCTTTGAATTGAAGTTCAAAGTTAAGAGATTCCATGTCATCAGCATCCTTCTTCAGCTCTAAACATAGTAGTTCTTGGAAGTCTTCTACTGCAAGCTCATAAGCAGCTTCCATGGATAGTTTAGTGGCTGCACCATCAGCCTTGAGCAATGTCAATTCATGGGTGTCTTTGTTGACCTTCCATTTTAGAATTTGGGTCTGATGGTTTTCTTGAAGGAGCTTTTATTGCTGAGGTTTGAGCAAGAGCTTTTTGTGATAGATCATTGGCTAGCTTGGCACTTCTATCATCTGTTGGATAATCAATCATGTTTTGTATGCCTTCTTTGATAAATGTATCGTCAAACTCTTTATCAGTCTTTTCAGACAAACCCTCCTGCCTTTTTCTGTGTACCAGGGCAAGTGTGGAATGGGCAGATGTTGAGCTGGACTTTTTGGAGAGTTGAACTCTGAGGATAGCATCTTCTTTTGAATAGTCAGGCTTAGGAGGCATGGATGGATCCTTTTTGCTCCTCTCTTCCAAACTTTTGTAAGTGTCTATCACCCTGACCTCACCCCATCCCATCATGCGGATTTCTTCTCTTAGCTCAGCCAAACTCCAATCCCCGAACTGTGGCCTTGTTGCCCTATACTTCTTGTTTTTCATGATGTACTCAATGAGCTCACTTTTGACCAGCTTATCTTCCCTTTCTGAAATCTGGTTGCTCAGGTTCTTGACAAAGTTTTGTAAAGTGGTGACTTTGCTCAGTTGAAGACATGACAATCTGTATTTCTCTATCATCTTTACCAGTTGATTCTTTTTTGGCAATATCCTCTGCTTCTTCCTTTTCAGTTCCAGGTAAGCATCAACATTGCTGGTCTTGGATAGCCATCAAGGGATAGGATTGTTCTTTTGTCAGGGTCATCCTCTGAAAAGAAACTTAGGATCTCTTCCCTGACTGCTGGTAAATCAAGAGGATATAACTTTGATGCTGGAGTAACTTGAAGACTTGATGATGTTGTAATCACTGAAGTGGAGGTCATTGGTGTTGATGATAGTGGAAGAGGTGCAGAGATCTCATCATCATTTATAAATTTTGTGATGTTCCTCCTTTTAAACCTTAGAGTGGGTGATGGTGGTTGTGGGATTTTTGGTGGTGTGGATAATGGTTGAGTTGATGTGGGAAATGTGATCATGGCAGTGGATGAATTTGCAACTGTTTCAACCTCTGCTGTATCAACAGATGTTGACACAACAGTTGCTGTAACATCTGCTTGTGTGGATGTGGGTTATTGTTTTGAAGATGTGATAGGTTTTTGAGAGGCAGAGGTTTTGATGGTTGGATTGGTTGCAGGCTTAGTTTTAGGAGGTGTTGATGTTGGTTGCCTGGCTTTTCTAGCAGGTGTCTTTTTGATGAAGTACCAACTTCTCCTTTTTCTTTTTGTTGATCAATCTTTTTCTCAACCAACACTCTGCTCTCCTCAATCACATTCTTCTTGTCACTAGCCCTTGCCTTGGCCACAATTTCATCAGTCAAATCTTTCTTCTTTGAACCATCAGGCCTAGGAATATTTAAGGTAGGTCTGGCCTTGTCATCATCTATTGTCAGTTTTTTGTTTCCCAAAGGTTTCTCCCCCTTTTTGGCTTCATCTGTTGTAACAAAGATAACCGTAGGAGGTGGAAGGCAAGTGGTTGTGAGTAAATGAGCTTTGATGGCTTTAATGTCTGTTGTAGTGTCTTGATACATAATTTGGTGTCCCTGTGTCTACAACCTTTTCCTTTTGTGAGGAAGAAGGAGGAGTTTCAAAGCCGGTAGGAGTTCTTTGAACCATCTGCTGTGAAGAAGTAGCAGCAATGGTTTGTGACTTTGGTGCTGTCATTGGGTTAACCTCTGGGATCTCATCCTAGAGGACCCTTTTTGGGTTTGGTGGGCTTTTTGGAAATTGTTTTGGTTTTCTTTTTGGATATTTTTGGTGTGGGGTTTAGAGCAGCGGTTGTGGTGCCCTGATCACCAAGAGCAGTGGGCTCAGTAGCAAGAGGTTGAGTTTGAACATTTTGTTCAGGTAAAACTTGCTCAACCTCCTCTACATGTGTTTTCACAACTTTATCTTGGTTTGTTATCTGGTGAAAGTTTCATGATTAAGGCGGCCTGGGTTAATCACAGCGTCTTGTTTACTTTCAGGACCTTTAATTTGATTCTGTAAGTAAACACTCAGGAAACTGGATGCATCAAAAAGGCTTTTCTTTTTTCATATTTAAAATTGTTCACAAGATCATTGAACAATATCTGGGAGTAGTTGAAATCTGTGTCATTAAAATTGCATACCCCAGATATTGCATGTTCAATGGAATTTCATTGAAAGTAGTGGTTTTTGCTGAGAGACAAGTAAGAATTGTGTGAAAGAAAAATCTCATCTCAGCAGGAAAGTTAGGTTTAAAAATTGTCATACCTTTCATCTGGCCTTCATAACCTCTTTCCAAAAACTCTGCTTGGATCTCATTTTGAGGAAATGACACAGGGTGTTGTATGTCATTTAACTTGAAAACTTGAGGGATCGATTGGGGGCTAATTTGCATCCTCCCCTACTCTGGAGATTATTGCGTAACGAACACCAGCAGCAGTTGAGTGAACCTTAGCATTTTTCCAAAAATCACAAAGAGCATCAATGTAGATTGGGGCTTTGACTTCTAACATGTGCTTGAATTCGACTTTTGCAAAATTTGAATCATTGGATGATAACGAGTATTGGCGTCGGTTTCTTCAAGAATGGCGATATAATTATGTGGAGTTTTGATTATGAGAGTGAAGGGTGGAAGTTCTTGTGTGGATTTCTTCAAAGATTTTGATTTGGGAGCCATGGTGTTAGAGAGAAAAAACTGTTTTGAGATTTTTTTGGAATCGACACAGTTTAGGGTAAACACTGATAAAGGATAAAACAGGGGTTTTATAGGGTTTTGAAAAAGTGAACATGACGTGGTATCTGTTGCAAGATCTCATGGCTAACATCTGGCCACGTGTAACCTCTGATGAGAAAAAGTAACAGTTGAGGTGGCAAACCACTGTTTTAAGACAGAGGATGGAACAATACTGATTTTTATCACTATCAGAGGATAGCTATCAATGGTTTGAGAAAGTGGTAAAAATGGAAGTCAGATGATACACTTTAACAGTGGATGTGATTTTGAAGCCTATCAGAGGTTTTGAGCAATCAGATGTTATGATCAGACTTTTAAAGATTTATTGAAAAATTCAATTTTAACTATTTTTAAGGATGAGTTTTTGATTTTCTGAAAACATTTTGATGCTATGTATGCATGAATTTACAAGAAACCTTGTTTTTAATCCATGTTTAGCATTCTAATTCTTGAGATCAATTTTTCAAAGGTAGATGTATCCAATGCCTTGGTTAAAACATCTGCCCGTTGATCTGAAGTATGGACATGATGCAAAGAAATCAAACCTTTTTCATAGCAATCTCTGACAAAGTGATGTCTGATGTCAATGTGCTTTGTAGTTGAGTGAGAAACTTGATTTTTAATGATGCTTTCAGCAGCTTGACTGTCCAATTTGAGTGGAGTCTTTAGTGCAGTTACAGCAAAATCCAGCAGCTGGTTTTGGAGCCACAAGAGTTGAGCAGTGCAGCTAGCAGCAGCAATATACTCCGCCTCAACAGTGGATGTTGAAACTGCAACCTGCTTTTTGCTTTGCCAAGACACTAGACAATCACCTAGGAATTGACATCCTCCTGATGTGGACTTCCTTGTAGTTTGTACCCGCAAAGTCATTGTCTGAAAAACCTGAAAGCTCACTATTTCCATTAGCTGGATACCAGATACCAAGTGTGGGAGCACCTTTTATGTATTGAATATCCTTTTGACAGCAATAAGATCAGACTTTCTAGGTAATGCCTGTGATCTGGCACAAACACATGTTGCAAACATGATGTCTGGCCTTGATGCAGTTAGGTACAATAAGGACCCAATCATGCTTCTATAAAGAGTTTGATCAACAAGGTCATCCTCACCATCAATGGTGACTAGCTTGGTGGTTGCCATGGGTGTGCTACATGGTTTACAATCATACATATCAAACTTTTTAAGCAGTTCTTTCACATACTTGTTTTGATGGATAAATGTACCATTGTGAATTTTTTAATTGGAGACCAAGAAAACATTGAGCTCACCCATTGCACTAATCTCAAACTCTGCTGCCATGAGTTTTCAAAACTCTTCACACATAGCAGTGCTTGTGGATCCAAAAATGATGTCATCCATATAAATTTGGACAAGAATCAAATCTTTTCCTTTCCATTTTAAAAATAGGGTTTTATCTATTTTACCTCTAGTAAACCCTATGGATAAGAGAAAAGTGGATAGAGTTTCATACCAGACTCTTGGTGCTTGTTTCAAGCCATACAATGCTTTGTTGAGCTTGTAGACATGATCAGGATGGAATGCATCTTCAAAACCTGGAGGTTGACAGACATACACCACTTCTTTGATTTTTCCATACAAAAATGCACTCTTATATCCATTTGATACACCTTTATGTTGTGATAGCAATAAAAGCTAAGAACAGGCGAATAACTTCCAACGTTGCTACAGGAGCAAAAGTCTCATCATAGTCTATACCTTCTTCCTGTCTGTAGCCTTGAACCACGAGCCTTGCTTTGTTTTTGACAACAATACCCCTTTCATCAGTTGTGTTTTTGAAGACCCACTTTGTGCCGATTGGACTTGCATCTTTTGGCAGTGGCACAAGCTCCCAAACATGTTGTCTTTTGAACTGAAGGAGTTCTTCTTGCATGGCTTCTACCCAGTGTTGTCTTTCAGTACCTCTTAGTACTTGACTGGCTGTGTGAGTGATAGAAAACCAGCAAAGAGACAAATATTTTGGGATTAGCTCCGTGTGAGTACCCCAGATTTGATGTTGCCAATAACTTGATCTGTTGGATGGCTTTTGAGATAAATCAAATCACCTTGGTATGGAACAATAGCATTTTGAGGTGATGGCTGCAAATGTGTATCATCTGAGCTAACCTCTGCTGGTGAATTTGAAGTATCAGCCACTGATGAGAATGGAGGTGGTGGTATTGGGGGTATAGAGGTAACATTCTGATGATTTTGGTGCCCAAATGTAGGACTTTTATCAACAGATGTTTGATTTTGTGAACTGACAGAGATTTGAGGATCAACCACTTTTGACCCAAAAGTGGAAGAGTTTACACAAGCGCTTGTAGCACCTGATCCTCTGTTTGAAGAATAGACTTTTGTTTGTGGAAGCACACAGTCATATCCTTGATCTTGATCTTCTTCAGATGGTTGTGGTGTACCTACATTGTCTAGCTTGATAGAAACATCAGCAATTGTGAATTTATCTAAATCAAAAAGCTCAGCAGGATTTGCTGGAATTTTCAATGATGAAAGTTCATTGAACTTTACATTCAAAGTTTCTTCAACACACTTGGTCCTAGAGTTAAAAACTCTGTAGGCTTTAGTAGTGGTTGAGTATCCCAGAAAATAACCACAATCAATTTTGGCTGCAAATTTAGATATGGAATCTTTTAAGATCAAAAGAAACATGGACAGCCAAAAACTTTAAAATATGAAATCAGAGGTTTGATTTTGTACAAAATCTCATAGGCAGTCTTTTGATGTATGGGGTTAATCAAAACTCTGTTTTTGACATAGCAAGCAGTGTTTACAGCCTCTGCCCAGAAAGACAAGGGTAAACCAGAATCTGCTAGCATAGTTCTTGCTGATTCAGTTAATGTTCTATTTTTCCTTTCAACCACCCCATTTTGTTCTGGAGTTCTTGGAATGCTATATTGTCTAACAATTCCTTTTGACTCACAAAAAGCATCCAACTCCCTATTTTTAAACACTGTTCCATTGTCACTCCTAAAGATTTTTACTGGAAGATCAAATTGCTTTTCTACTTGTTTAACAAAGTTTTGCAAAATGCCTGCAGTTTCATCCTTAGAGTGAAGAAAGAAGGTCCATGTAAACCTAGAGAAATCATCAACTATCACTAGGCAATACCTTTTGTGTTTTAAGCTCATGATTTGCACTGGGCCAAACAAGTCCATGTGAAGCAGTTGTAAACACTGGCTTGTTTTGGACTCTTCAATTGATTTGAAGGAACTTTTATGTTGTTTTCCTTTTAAACAGGAAACACAATGTTCTTCACAAGAAAATTGCTTGTGATGCAAACCTCTTACAAGACTTTGTTTTGAGAGTGTGGTGATAGTTTTAAGATTTGTGTGTCCAAGTCTTCTATGCCATAACTCAGTCTCTTTGCTAGAAGCAACTAGAATAAGCATGTTCCAGACATAGGATTATCTTTTAGCATATCTACCACATACACATTCCACTTCTGTGTGTAGTGAGTTGTCCTTTGCTCTCTGCAATGATTTGATCAATCTTTTTAACAACCTCTGGTCCCACAATTTGACAAGTTTTCTTAGTGAAGAAGTATCCATATCCTCTGTCACTCATTTGTGAGACACTCAGCTGGTTAAATTTCAGATTCTCAATTAAATTCACATTTTCAAACTTGAGTTTACCCGCCAGAACCGACCCAGACCCTAAAACCTTTCCCTTTGAGTTATTACCAAAAGATATATCACCCCTCATGAGCCATGAAGTCCTTGAGAATGGCTCTACATCCTGTCATGTGCCTGGAACCTCCACTATCTACATACCATAAGCTATCAAGGCATGTAGAGGGTCCCTGCACATCAAGTAAATTGATAGTTAAGATTGGTCTCCAAAGCCAAAATGGCTTTGGATGGGGTCACAGATGGTCCAGCCTCAAGTCTAGGACAATGGTCAGTGGTTTTGAAATTTTCTTGTAACATCTGCTCTTGACCATTTCCTATCAAATGATTGTATCCATAAGGGTGCCTGTTTACTCTTTGCTTTGAAGGTTTTTTGTAACCTTCATAAGCATGAGGAACCTTTTTATAAGCAGGTTGGCCATACCCTCTTGGAAATGGTTTGATGGTGGAGCATCTGTCACTTGCACCTCTCTTTGAATAAAGGTTTTGTTTAAAGCTTTTGTAACAGATGTTTCAACTGTTCAAAACTCTGCTTAGATTTATTTCCAGCAGAACTTGAACTTTCTCTTTCTAGTGCTTTTGCCTTGATCTCTTTTACCTTTTGTTCATAGTTTTTGAGATAGGCACACTGTTGAGTTGAGTGATTTGTTTTGTTGCAGATGGTGCATTTTGAAACTTTTTGATAACACAAGTTTTGTTAATGTCATAGGCTTTTAAAAGAAAACAATCCGCAGCCACATGATTTCTTTTTTCACAAAATTCACAAAACAGGTTTTTAATCTTTACTCTTCTTTTCCTATCGGACTTTTTATCAGCAGTGGTTGTAACCTCTGCTGGCACATCTTTGATAGGAATCACCAGTGCTTTTGGGGCTTTAGTACCATCAAAGGTTGTGAAGTCCATTGGCTTAAAGTTTTCTAATATATCAAATTCATCTGACTAGGTTGGTTTAAACTGATATTTTCAATTTCTTTATTATTTGTTGAAACCTCTGGTTTTTCCAAAACAATTTTGTTTCCAGCTTTATCTGTGATTTTTATCTCTTCAACAACCAAAATTTTGGGGACTACTTCAACCAACTCAGAATCAATTTCCGCAGCATTTTTCTCAATTTGGTCAAAGGTTCTAAAACCTACACCAAACTTAATGTTGCTCTTGATCTGAGCATCAAGCATAATCTCATAACCTTTACAGGACTCAACCCATTTTTCACAAGTGATTTGGGTTTCTTCTTACTCCTTTTTACAAACTTGGTATTTTTCTACCATAGTTTGGAGTTGGTCCTTGGTTATGCTTGATTCATGTCTCAGGCTACTCATTTCAGAATCTTTTTCACTTAACTTTGATTTTAACTCTTTAATTAGTTTTTCAAAATTAAGTTCATCTTCTAAATTTTATTTCTCAGGTTTTCATTCACCTTCTTGATGTTTGCAAAAGCAATGATGCATTTGTCAAAACATAGATCTTTAAGGATCTGAGGTGATACCTTTGTAGCAGCCATGAGAGCACAATCACACTCATCTTCACACACATCAACATTCCATGGGTCAATAGGAGAGTTCCTTTCCTTATCAGCAGCATTTACTTTTTCTTAACTTGAAACCACTGTTTCATCACAAACTTGAACTTCATCAATTTTTGACACTATCTCCACATATTCAACACCTTCAGCAATTGTCTCTAAGGCCATCAAACAAAATTCTTGTTCAACATCATTTTTGGTCATTAAAGCAAAGTTTTCATCAGTCAAATCCTCAGGCAAGCTACTCCAGTCAACATAACTTTGTGTGAAAAAGCTTTGTTGACCAACCTCTGCTGGACTAGCAGTGGTTTGAGTAGGTTGTGTAACAATGGGTGCTTGTTGAACAAGCACTTGAGGATGTGATGGTGCCTGAACATATTGAATTTGTGGAGCAGTGGATTGAACATAATGCACTGCAATAGTGGTAGCAAGATGTGCAAAGTGGGCAGTGTTTTGAACATGTTGAGCAGGGGCATATTGGGAATAATGAGCAGTGTTTTGTGTTTGCTGAGGTCTAGGGCCAGGATGAGTCACTATTGGTCCAGAACTTTGAGACCTGCATTCTCTAGCAAAGTGCCTAGCCTATTACACTTATAACACTTGACTTTTGATTTATCCAGCCCAATCTTCAACCCCCATGCAAACCTGGGAATTTTCTACCAGTTCTCTTATAGAATTTACTAGCCCTAACACTCAATAGGGCCAGTTGGTGCAAAATATCCATTTCCTCAAGATTAGAAGGTTCAATGTGTTGTAAATCATTCAGCTCAAAGGATAGATTGTCAGAGGTTTGGCTTTCCCCACTATCAGTGAAAGCATAGTTGGGTGCATATGTTTCAGATCCAAAGTTTCCACCAGATGTAATATCTATATAGTGATCATAGCTTTGGTCCTTACTGCTGCCAGATCCCTCTTCTTGGCCAAAAAGAGTTGTATTACCCAATGAGTAATCATCAGTCATTTTGCCAGAATCTTGCAACTTCTTTTTCTTGTTTAACTCTCTCTCATAAGTGAGAAGAATCCCATGAAGTTGTGTCAGCGACATTTCTTTAAACCCAACATATTTTTATCGTTACATAAGCTACAGTCTCCCACTTATCTGGTAACGATCTAAGGAAACGACTATTGACAGTCAAATTAGTAAAAACCACGTTAACCAGTCTAAGTTCACTAATGAGACAGCTGTAACGTTCGAATTGTTGTGTTAGAGACTCCCCTTTCAAGTGACAAAACGTTTCATACTGCTGATTTAGAACTTCTCTGTTACTTTCAACCACTTCCTCAGTCCCACTGAATTCCTCTTTCAGTGCATCCCATAACTCCTTTGCACTATTGCAATGGAGTAGACCAGCATAAATTTCATTGGGTAAGGCAGAAGCAACTATGCTAAATGCCTTAGTATCCAATTCAATTTTCTGGAAATCCTGCTCCGAAAAGTGTTCAGGATTTTTTGGCACTTGTTTAGTTGGATCCTCTGTGCTTGGAACCATTGGAACGTGTGGTCCATAAGCAACAGATATCCAGCAACCGGTGTTTTGCTGAGCAAGGATGTGACCCATCCGTCGTTGCCAAATGAAATATTCATTTCTTTTGAGTATCGGCGGTTTGAACAAGGATCTAGAATTGGCATCCTGTGTGTTTTGAGACATTTTCAGTTAATTTTTTTACAGATTTTGTTTTAAAAAACTTTGAACGTAATAAAACTCTGAGTATCAAGCTAAAACAACCAAACTGATTAGCAAGAGAGCTGATCTGTTCGAACCAAATCGATTGTTAGATCGAATTTGATGAATCAGGCTCTGATACCAATTGTTAGGATCTGAGTTTAAATTACTTGTAGTTTTGTTTCAATAAAATGGAAAATGATTGAATGAAAAGAGATTTGCAGCGGAATAAGATGGAAAACTTTTACTACAAGCAATGGTCGTTTGTTTTCATCATCATCATGCTTTCAAGTTGGTAAACTTGCATGTGATTCACAAACTCCCCCTCAGCCTTTGCAATTTCAGTTTGGTAATAAGAAAATGCAGAGAAGATGATATGCGAAAATTGATCTTTTAATAGACAAGTTTAAACTATTACAGAAGTTACCTATTTATACTAACTATCTAACCACTGAGCATCTTTGATGACGTCAGGGTTGATAGTGACAGGAAACCAATTGTAACTAACTGAAAACACTACTAATACTAACTATCAGTGCTTAGCACTGTTACATTGATTTAACTAAGCTAATGACTAAACTTTGATCTCTATCCTCTGACCCTTGTAACTCTGGCAGACCTTTAAAGCTTTGTGAAGGCAGATGATAGGATGAACAGTGTTTAGGGAAAGCAGTGTATGTGCATCAGAGGTTGTAACCTAGTTTAACCAAAGCTCGGATAGTGTTATTTGGCTTTGTATCATCTGTTCCTTGCATTGGGTTCAATCCCAACAGTATGTCTTGACTTTACAGATATAAGGCATGTCCCAAGGATCCTTTCCCACTTCCACACATTGGCTCCATGGTGGATGTAACAACAGGCCATGAATTGCCCACCTTTATGGATGCTTCGTCTGGGTTTCTACATGGAACCATCTGACCAAGAGGATACAACATTCATGACTCCCACTGGCATATATTGTTATATTGCAATGCCTATAAACTGAGAAATGTAGGTGCCACTAATCAGAGACTCATTAATATGATGTTTAAAGAACAAATTTGAAACACTATGGAGGTCTACAATGATGACATGGTGGTCATGTCAAAGAAAGCAGAGGATCATCTCAAGGACCTTGAAGTGGCGTTTAACATCCTTGATCAATACAACATGAAGCTGAATCCTCAAAGTGTCATTTTGGTGTCAAAGGTGAGAAGTTCCTGGGATACATGGTGACCAAAAGAGGGATTGAAGCTAGCCCTGAGCAAATAAAGGCAATTGTGAACATAAAGTCTCCCACCGATGCAAAGGATGTACAGAGGCTAACAGGAAGGACTGCAGCCTTAAACAGGTTCATCTCAAAGTCTTTAGAGAAATGCAAGGATTTTTATGATATTCTGAAGAAGAACTAGAAATTCAGTGGGCTGAGAAGCATGAAGTTGCACTCAAGGACCTCAAGGATTATCTATCCTCAACACCAGCCTTATTGAAGCAAGAGGATGAGCCATTATCCTTGTACTTAGCTGTTTCAGGTAAATCAGTAGGTGAAGTGTTAGTTAAGGATCACGAAGGCCAAAAACGCCCGGTGTATTATGTTAGTAAAAGCCTTCTTGATGCTGAAGCCAAGTATTCTTATTTAGAGAAATTAATTCTTGCACTGATTATGGCTTCCACTAAAATTAGACATTATTTTGAAACTCACACTATTATTGTGAAATCTAACTTTCCTATTAAGAATGTTTTCAGGAAAACTTAAACGTCAGGTAGAATGGCAAAATGGGCAGTCAAGCTTAGTGCATATGATATTAAATATGAACCAAGAACTGCCATCAAGTCTCAAGCTTTGGCTGACTTTGTGGCCGATTTCAGTAGTGATCTACAAAGGGAAGCTAAAGTAGAGGTTCAACAACTTGAGAAGACCAAGGATCCTTGGATACTTTTCACAGATGGAGCTTCAAATGTTAATGGAACTAGACTAGGAATACTACTAAAATCACCACAGGGGGACATAATACCCTAGTCCATTCATGTGAATTTCATACCACTAACAATGAAGCAGAATATGGGGCCTTAATAGCAGGTTTGCAATTACCTAAGCAAATGAGGATCAGGTATCTTAAAGGGTACATAGATTCGTGGCTAATTACTAACCATTTTAACGGCTCATATACTGTTAAAGGCGAAAAACTAATCAAATACTTAGAAATAGTCAGGAATCTGGCAAATTCTTTTATTCTTTTAGCTTAACACAAGTGCCCAGAGAGGAGAATGCAGGGGCAGGTGCCTGGCAAACTTAGGATCATCCTTGAAAGTACCACAGAATGTGAGCGTACCTATCATGCACATTCTTTCTCTTGCGATAAAGGAAAAAAAGCAATGGTGATAATTGAGGATACCGCAATTGTACCCACTGATGTGCAGTCAAATTCAGGATCATGGATCCGCCAATTATGAACTACAATCAACACGGGGAATTCCCACAGGGGAGAATCCCATAGCCTTCAGAGTTAAGGTATCTTAATTTACTATATTAAATAACTTGTTGTATAAAAGATCTCTTGCAGGTCCCTATTTGCGATGTATTGAGGATCCAGAAATTCAAGAGGTCTTGAAGGGTTTTCATGAAGGAGACTGTGGAAATCACACTAGGGGCTGAGCATTATTCTCAAGGATCCTTAGGACAGGTTACTACTGGCCTACAATGAAGAAGGATGCTATAGAATATGCAAGGAAATGTGATTCTTGCCAAAGACACAACAACATCCTACATCAGCTAACAGAGCCTTTATATCCAATAGTTTCCTCTTGGCCATTCATGAAATTGGGGATGGATATAGTAGGCAAACTCCCAAAAGCACCAGGTGGAAAAGTGTTTATGCTAGCCATGACTAACTACTTCTCCAAATGAATAGAAGCAGAAGCTTTTGTTCAAGTCAGGGAAAATGAAGTTATATCTTTTATTAAAAGAAACATTATTACTAGATTTGGAATCCCTTCTGAAATTATTTGTGATAATGGACCCCAATTTATTGGGAATCGAACTACTAACTTTTGTGGCAGCTGAGGAATCAAGATGATAACGTCTACACAAGTTCATCCACAAGCTAATGGCCAAGCAGAGTCAAGCAACAAGATCATTATCAACAACTTGAAGAAAAAACTTGGATCCAAGAAGGAAAAGTGGGCTGAAGAATTGCCATATGTCCTTTGGGCAGATAGGACAACTCCAAAGAATGCTACAGGCCAGACTCCTTTCTCTTTAGTCTTTGGAACTGAAGTTGTTATCCCAACGGAGATGGTGGTTCCTACAGCCTGAACAAGCATCCGTGATCCCCAGACAAGTAGTGAGAATCTGAGAAAAGACCTGGATACTGTGGATGAGCTTAGAGACATAGCAAGGATAAGGATGGCCACTTATCAACAATGGATGGCTGGGCATATAACAAGAACGTCAGGATCAGACAATTTCAAGTTGGAGGCTAGTAACGTCTACCAACCATAGAAGGTGACCTTTTACCAAAGGCCTGGAATGCTATCATCTGAAGAAATATTTTATGTGATAAGGATCAAGGATCCTTAATGATACAGGATCCTTATAACGGTAATATTTTACGTTAAATTTTCCTTTACTTTTTATTTTCATTTGTTATGCGAAGGGAATGTTAGATACTAGACATCCAATTTACCAAGTTTTAAGCTTTTGCAGAAATGTTTAACATCTTTAGCAAAAGATTAAGGGTTTGGCCACCTCTCTCCCATGTTTAAGGTATATTATACCTTCTAAAGTTTAAAGTTTTTCACCTTTCACACGAATTGGGTTTCGACACCTCACCAATAGCGCACGTTTATCCAAGTATGGTTCGAGGAAATAGGACCAGTACACGCTTAGTGGCTGACAATTTCATTGTTGTTGGCCATATGTAGGATCTCAAGTATAATGGTAGACATACCATACATCCTTATCCTAAGGTTTCTAATGTTTTCACGTTAGCTAAGGTTTTGGCATTTTCATGTCACTCACATTGGCTTGTCCTCAGTTTGGGCCAGACCCTAAGGTTAATGGGATTGTCCCCAAATTATTTAGGCCAGACACCAAGGATAATGGGCTTATCCCTAGATTATTTTGGCTTGTCCCCAGTTATAATGGGTTTGTCCCCAGATTGATTGGCTTAGTCCCAAGTTCATTTTTACTGGTTCTTGGAGCTTAAAGATTTGCAAGTTCTATCAATAAGGAATCTGAAACCGTAAACCTTAACTAATTTCATTGTCTGATAGTAACTTACGGTTTTATTTATTCCGCTGATTACACCTTATACTTTCCAACTAAGGATATATGATTCATATTCATATACACGATCAAAGTTTTCTATAAAACTTATTATCGCAGATTTTTAACAAACTAAAATTTTCCAAGTTTTTACAAAATGGAACTAGTGATCTTCATAAACAATCTATTTGAATATGGAAACATAAGAAAAAACTTCGAAGATAAATGTGCAACACCAGCTATAGCCAAAAGTTTAATATTATTAAACCCATTGATAGGTGCCAAAAGTGCACGGCCTGGGCTTCACCAGCAAAACGTGGACCTTCCACCCAGGCTAGATAGGGTTATCTAACAGTTTTAGTTTTTGTGTAGAAATTAAAATGCAGGAAAGTAAAAAGCAGGATAACAAAGGTTTTATCCCCCAAACAGAGGATCCATCCACCCTTGTTATCCTACCTATTTCTGAAGGATTAGGGAGGATCGTGTAGTCGTTTTGGCCATGATCAGATTAAGGAAGAAGAAAAGACAGAAAAAAAGGAATAGAGAGAAGGAAAGTACCTGATGGATTTCCAAGATGGAGATATAAATGAATATTTCCTGATCTTAAATGGTTTTTCAAAACCATATCTACACCCTACATATCATGATGATGGTTGCAGGAAATCCCATCAGTGATGTCATCAGTTGTAATGGCTAGTCCTATTCTAATGGAAATATGGCAGATTGAATGTGCATCATATCCGCCATATTTGGGGGCAATTGTTAGGGCATTAATCTTTAATATTATAGATTATATCTCCTGAGATTGGCATGGATCACTAATCCTTAATGGATGGTGCAGGAAGTCTGGTATCAAGGATCCTTATATTATTATTAATTATATCGACTAACAATTATTTCCTATATTTTTAACTTGTATTCGCAGGTAACTGACGAGGTGGACTTGGTCTAATTTGGAATATCGGTGGACATGCTCCAAATATGCACGTGCATATTCAAGTGTAGCCGTTATGGAAGAACATGGGATGATGGCACCATTTTCGGATTGCTTGTTATCTAGTTATTTCCAATATTATAAGGGGATGATGAAGCTCAGTTTAGGAATAATCAATCATACGAACACACACACTCTCTCTCTCTCTCGGAACACTCAAATTGTTCTCCGCACTAACACTAGATTCCATCGTATTGAGCTCTTATCTTCCTAAGTTGTATTGAATTCTAGCTTATGTTGCTCAATATAGTTTGTGATCGGTAGTTGCCATCGCCTGAGATTTTTGTGCCAGAGATCTCACAAGGATCAAGGGCTTTTTCCTCTTATAAATCATTGTGCTCATCGTCCATCACATTTCATATTTGATTACACACTTGTCAATAATTCAAGCATACTACCTCACAAAAATCAGATTTGGTTACATTATCTTAGATTGATTTTTTGACCAAAACCGTACGTACATTAAGTGTTTGATGAAATATCTAAATGACAATAATATATGAAATTGTATGCAAGTTGTGGTAAATATGTATAGAAAGTGATAATGATTTAATTGTTAGCAAACTAACATGTGAAGTGTGTTTTAGATGGAGTTCAAGTGGAAATTTGATTTGTTAGTATGATGTGGTAGAAGCGTGCGTTAGGAGCTTGTACTCTATGCTTGAAGATATGGGACACCTTATGCGCTTGGTTGATTTTGTAGTAGGATCAAGATGCGAAAGTGCAGTCATTGTATGACATGTAGATTTACTAGTAAAGATAATGTTAGAACCACGGATAATGTTAAATTAGTTAATCTTGAATGATGTTGTTAGTTGTAGAATTGTGAGATGACTAGTATGGAAGGGATTGATATGTTGTGTGTGACCTATGACATGGGTACGAAGTGCATATGGTATCATTAGTATGATCAACTATATTAAAATGAATACATGTTCGTAAGTTGAAAATGTGTAGGCTAGACAGTTGACTTTTGAAAGTCAACAATGAATGAATACCACGCTTAAGCTTTTGGTCACAATTGTGAGAATAGATAATTCATGTGATGTGTTTTAGATCATCTATGTGTGGTGTATGATCTTTGAGTTGCGTGGATGTGAAACAAAGTGACTATCAATCTATGTTTTATATATGCGCTATTTGGTTTATGAAAGTCAAGTTACGTATGAATGAAAAGAAATTAACGATTGTATGAACGAGTGTGTGTGTACTAATCATAATGTGAATGTGAAAAATTTGAAGGATAGGAGTCATGTCGAGATGGATTCAAGTACGAAAGACAAACGGGTCAAGAGGAGGCAAGGAAGCGAATATGAATACGGAAGCATAAGGTAAGTGATTTCCGAACTTATTATTATGTAATGAGTTTTGATTGTAAAAACAATGGGAATCATGAAAGGATGGGTAAGTAATGGTAGAAGAAAGTCAGTAAGGTCGCATTGGGTAAGATAAAAACTCTCGTTAAGTTCAAACATGTCAACATGTAGAAAGTATGTGTCAGATATGGAATTTGATGTTATGGTATGGGAACCATGTAAGAATGTTTAGGTAATCTTAGTACTAAGTTAAGTATTGTTGTAGCGGTCCATAAGTAGTTAACTATGTCATAAATAATTTGGTAAAATCAAATGGGTCAAAATCAAGAATGTATGATAAAAGTATAGATTTGGTTATGGAGACATGGGGTTAAGTGTTAGAATGAGTTGGGGGCTTGGGGTAATGTTATTTTACGACTTGGGAAGTTCAGGATGCGCGAACGGGGTCGAAACATCGAAAAGACCGAAATCCGGCATCGGTGCTGCATGGGCAGCGTCGCCGACGCCCTAAGTTGTTGTCTACGCGCCAGCCAACACCAGCAGCTCCATTTCTTCATTTTACTTTGATTTCGAACCCCGTAGACCATTCCCAAGCCCCATTAAACTTCTGTAATGTACCCCAACCTTAGCAAATAGTTTTGTGAGGTACGGATGATTATAGAACTCGTTTTTAAGCTCCCGAAATGTACCCCAAACTCATTAAAGAGTGTTTATGAGGTGCGGGTAAGAATGGGGCGTGTGTGCATGTATGTGTGGGAATGAAATAAATATGTAGGAATGTATGAATAGATTAATTGTATGTTAGTAGATGGAACCCACTAGTAAACTCGCAGATGAGTATAGGCGTAGGTTGGTACGTACGAGACTTATATGTATAGTAATTTGTGACTAAGAATTGATAGTATGAATATGTGAGAATGTAAGTTGTATGTAAGACTTTGGATGGAGGTGTAGGTGTATGAAGTAGGATTTATCATATTCGAAAGGTTGGATTATTGAACCATATATATTCGAATGAAGTTGAGGCTTGTTATGTATGTATGTAATGTATGTACATGAGTATTAACAACGCTAACTAGGTTGCCTTTGAGAATGAAATGAAATGCAGTACATTATTGTTGACTCATTGAAGGTTGAACACCGAGATGAAATGCTTGAATTCAGAAAGATAACCGAATAGAATGTATGAGGATAGAACGCGACATGATCCTAAAATTAAGAATCTTATATTATATATAATGTCAACAAGTACAAATGATGTGAATGTATGTGGTGAATACAGGTTGTACGGAATCATGGATCATCATCACGAGGTTTAAGTGGTCGAAGATCTATTCATAAGATAGATTGTACGGGAATATGTGGTTATGTAATTTAGTAAACATAAGTTATGTTTTATTTCATAAATGAGAACGAATAATATATTTATTGTAAAAGAGTTATTTTAAAATGGACTTTGCAGTATGTCAAGATGTTTATAAAGAAAGAAATTTCAAGGCTCGTATTTCCGCTACGTCTTTATAGTTAAAACGTGTTTGGGTCTTACAAGTGGGTTTGCGATGTATCACAATTTTTAAATAAAATACCATTCACAATCTGGGTCGTGTGTAGCGTTTCCAAAGTCAGCCTAGTGGGCCCATTTACATATTGCTAACTACAAGTGGGCTAGTATCTCACACACCCTCCTAAAGCCCAAATCACAAATGACAGTCAACTTCTCAAAAATTGCTCGGTCAACATGATTTGCGTTTTTTTATTTTCGTGCAAGTAACTAAATCAAGCTCTAGCTCTTTGAAAATAATGGTCCCTCAACTTCAACGCAAATCACCTTTGCACCATCTTTTGTTCAACACATCCATTTTCGGTTAACATATTGGATTCTTTCTCTTATTCATTGTCGAATAGTAGCATCACAATATTGCATCCTACACAATTTCTTCAATAATATGTTCCTTCAAATAAATTAGTGCACATCATTGTACAATTTACATAGGATAATCGCATGTGTTATACAACACATCAAAACCCTAATACTCTAACCATTGTAGTTTTCCCTAGAATTCAACAACTATTAATTTGGTATTATCTAAACCGTTAGGATAATTCTTGGACTTTTCAATATTTACTATTTCAAGACTTGTGTCTTTCATTTGGCTAGCTAAGCTGAGTATTCATAGCCTTTTTTCATTTTATATTTCGGGGTGTATCATGTATATTTATACTTAAATTCATTATTCTTTTATTCAAATTATACGAATTCATTCTATGTGATGATTGATGCTACGTGTTAAAATTATTCTTTTTGAATCTTATTCTTTTTTAGCCTTATTTTTATGCTTTGATAACTAACGCACTATGCCTAAAGAAGTACATATTGGCGCTATTGGTTTGACAAACCGCCCGAGACATTCGGGTATCAAAACTGGTGTTATTCTTTTTTTATTCTTGTCAAGTAGGTTTAATTATTGGAAATTTCGTTTATTCATATATATATATATATATATATATATATATATATATATATTTGATCGTGGATTTATGATTCACTATTTTATTCTTATTATACGTATTAATACCTATGTTTAATCACCAACTTGTTAGTTAACTCTTTATTTTATGCATGATATACATGATATGCAGTTTGAGACAAGCATGATGATTCACATAGGAAGCATGGAGTTAGATTAAAATAAACGAGACAATGTTATATCATATTTAGTTATGTTTCTTGTATTAAATTAATCTTTAATTGAGTATGATTAAATATATAACACATTTACCATAGTGATATAAGTTATAAACAATCTATACGCCTAAACATATTTGTTGTCGGTTGGGTTGCTACACAAGTTTGCTTACAAATAATGATCAATGATTGGAACATGATGAGTAAGTGTATTTATAGAAGACTTCTTATTTTTTAGTAAAAGGGTTTATCTCTCTCTCTTTCTTTCTCTCTCTCTCTCTCTCTCTTGTGACTATTACAAGTTGTTCTAGAACAATCCTAAGCTCCAAGGGGTGTTTTGGGGGCTGGAAAATCCCCCTGTGTGTTTTAGGATTCGTCGGATGTAACATCCGTCAAAAAACGGATTTACCAAACCCGCTCCGTTTATCAACCGAACAGTCAGTCAAAAATTTCGTTGCGAATTAAATGCCCAAAATAATTTTAAACGATACATAATCAATTATTATACAAGAATATATAATTAGTTTTTGAAAAACTGTCAAAAATCGCAAAATAAAAATAAAATACCTCTGCCGGGTTTCGAACCCGGGTCAGTGACCGGTCCGGAAACGTCTTAACTCTCAACACACAAACCACTGCGCCACTTGTTTTGTTTGTTATATATTGAAATCATTTAATTGATATCATGACGTTACGAATTCAAAACCGGCGCCCAATAGTTCAGTCGTCGGAAATCCCGGAAATCTCGCGAGTTTTAACGACAATTTACGTTATAACGTAAACCATTACTAAGACATCGGTTATAACCGACGTCTGAGTCCGCGACCAAAATTATAATCGCCGGAGAAATTTAAATCAATGAATCCAGTTGGAAATCGGGCCAAATACATCGACGATTTGCCCTATAAAAACCACCTCGAACCTCTGCAAACACTTTCGCTCAAAACCACACCCTTTCTCGGCGAAAACTCTCTCGCCGGAATTTTTCTGTTCGTCGCCGGAAAACCGGTTTCCTCATTTCTGAACCTCACTGAGCCTCTGAGCTTATACCGGAGATACCCACACCCTTTGTAAGCTTCCTGGAGATTCGCTGCTACAAGGAACACGTCGCCGGAGGTGATTGCAGTCGCCGGAGTTTCTGCCGGAAAACAGAGGAGTCCAGTCGGTATACCTCTTCGCTTAAATTCTTTTCTTTTCACTTATATCTCACCATGATGAACTGAAACACACTAAGAAACCGGTTAAAACTTCGAACCAGTCTGTTACCGATTCTGGTTAAATCTCAACGAGGAAGACGATGTTTCGGTAGTTTATAAGTATAATTAAAATCAACTTATTACTCGGGTTAGACATACAGTCCAGCGGTGGACTGTGTGCACATTAAACATACAAACGTCTCGAGTTCGAATCACGTTTCACACACGCTGCCTTAATAAAAATCATTTTTTTTTTGTTTAACTGAACCGGAGTCGCCACTGGTATATGTTAAGTATATTAATAACCGGAATAATAACCAAGTTAGACACACAGTCCAGCGGTGGACTGTGTGTTTGTTTATATTACAGGTCACGAGTTCGAGTCCGGTCTTCTGCACCGACTCGGACAATTATCTATTTTTTTAAATAAGGCAGAAAAGGAAATAACTAATTTGTATTTAAGTATAATAAAAATCGAATTATATAACATGTTAAACACACAGTCCAGCGGTGGACTGTGTGTTAGTTTAAGCCACAGGTCCCGGGTTCGAGACCTGTGGAGCGCACCGTCCGAATTGATTTAAACTGTTTTTAAAATAAAATGATTTTCGGTTTAAACTAATTAATATATATATATAATTAAAATCAGATATATAACGGGTTAGACACGTAGCTCAGTTGGTAGAGCTGCGTGCACGCGTACGGGAGGTCTCGGGTTCGAGCCTCACTCAGCGCACTTGTATTCCGATTCGAACCGGTCAACGGTCAGGTCAACGGTCAACGGGCAGGTCAAACGGTCAGAAAAAAAATCAAATTTTTTTATTATTTTTATTTAATTATTTTAATTAAAAATCAATTAAAAATACTTAAAAATAACATTTTTAAGGTTAGAAAATAGCCTCAAACTCACAAAAATACACCCAACAATCCTACTAAAATAGATTAATAAAATCCGTTTACTTACCAAACCATAATGCGATTTATCTAGGTTAAACTCACTCGTGGTTAAAACCACTTCGCGTGCATTCAACGTCATCAACCGAACGCACCCACTGTGAGTGAATCTTACAATTCCCCCTTTTAAATTACACGTTTTGGGGTGTGTCATGTGTTATGAAAATAATTAACTTATTTATTTAAACTTGTGCCATACCACATCATGACTTAAACTTAGATTGTTTATATTGTTGTGATTACTTATTTCCTTTTGTTAAATTATATGAAACTCATTCATTAAGCCCATCAGTTCCTCGTGGAAGACGGGTTGAACAACGCGTGCCACAAATCAAATTCATTATTGTTTATGTGTATATCATTGAGTTCATATTGTTTGTAGTTGTGTCATTCATATTATCATGATTATGCAATTCATTCATTAGGCCCCTCAGTTCCTCGTAAGAGACGAGTTGAGCATCGCGTGCCTCTAAATGTTCCATTATTGTTCATATGTGTTTCACTTAATATCTTATGATTGTTGATTAAGTTTACATCTATTTTTACTCATGTTTGGTTGTGCACATATTTCATAATCAATTTAAATAAATTTGTTCAAATGTTTTTCCATAGGATTCACTCGCCAACATTATGTTGATCCAAAAACCCTTTTACACATGATACAGGTGAACAGGTTGAAGCAAGGAAAACATAGGATATGCCTTAGAAGAGAACAAAGAAGTTTAGATTGTTAGTTAGAACATGTTGTAACATTTATTGTAAATTTCAATTTAATTTGTATTAAAGAATATGAAACGCATAATAAATGTCATGAGCTTTGATGATAACCCAATCATGCCCCGATCACCTTTTCCGCTGCGGGTCGGGGTGTGACAGATTGGTATCAGAGCCATGACTATAGGGATATAGGATAGGTTGTTAGACCCTTAGAGCATATACTATAGTCTGCCTAAATTTTAATTGATTAGGTGGTTACATACAAACTTGTGATATTTATTTGTTTCATATTTGTTTACATTTCAGTCAAACATACATGCTTATATACATATTCATTATACATATATACATATTCATTATACATATATCGATGTTCATGTATTCAATTTATTTTCATACTCTCATTATCCAAAGATTTTGTGCAATTTTCAAATCTCATCAAAGTAAGTTCTGCGACGGGCATGTAGTAACTGGAAGGGTACAAGTACCGGTAGTCGAAACGTCCTGTCTAGGCTGGCATTCGTATAAATCCAATATAACGGACCAGTTTGCCTACCTGGGGACCAACGATGAGAGTACGAAGGACCTATTAGGCCAAAGCATGCCACACCAAACGTCGTTCGAACTAACCCTACTTTGAGTTGTCACCGTGTCTACACCTGGACACATTCCGAATATCACACGTTGTATACATATTTCTCGATTTTCTCCGGGTTTTGTGTACGCAACCTGGCAAACCCGTGCGAACCATATGAAAAACCGGTATTCATGGGGGCCCACATGATTACACAGGTAAAGTATGGCGGCATGTAGGGCCTAACAGCGAGCAAAACCCAAGACATCCAATGGATGTAGTAATTTATTTATCTATAATTATTTTATGAATGTTCATTCTTGAATGCGACCCATGATCTCAAAAGCATCCAACTCATACTCTTGTCATGTATTCCTTATAGATGTCTTCTAACCTCGCCCGTAGGAAGACGAGAGCAAGAAAAGCCCGTGAGCGCATGGCTGCCTTAATCGCTCAACAAATGGCTGCCGTAATACCCAACATTGTAATCCAAGTTCAACAAGCACTTACCGTTAATCCTGTCAATCAAGCAAACCAAAACATTTTCAACTCTTCCCCAAATACCACTAAATGCACCTACAAGCATTTCAAATCATGCGACCCTCCGAAATACAAAGGAACTGAAGGCGTCACCGCTCTCCTCCATTGGTTTGAAGAAATGGAGAACACATTTCTAAATTGCGATTGCCCTGACGATCGCAAAGTGCGATATGCTACCGGTCGATTATATGGGATAGCACTTACTTGGTGGAACACAGAGAAGGCCAAACGAGGTGTGGAAGATGCTATGTCCTTAACTTGGAACGAATTGAAGGAAATCATGACCAGACGATTTTGCCCAAGGAGCGAAATCAAGAAGTTAGAAGATGAATTTTACTCATTGAAGCAAATGGAAGGAGACCACATCACCTACAACAAAAGATTCCTCGAGTTACATCAAATGGTTCCCAACATGTTCACTCCCCTCTACCGTTTGATCGAGCACTACATTCGTGGTCTTCCGTCAAAGATTCAAGACCCTGTAATAAGTACCAAGCCTGCAACTTTGGAAGCAGCAATGGAGCTAGCAACAGAGCTCACCGAGAACCGAATCCGAAACAAAGACTTCAAGGAGGAGAAGAAGAAGGATAAAGAATCGACTGAAACCTCCGACTCCACTCAAACCGAATCCCCTTCTCAACCCAATCCTAAGAGAAGAAGAGTCGGGCGACTTTTCGCTGCTACCCAACGAAATCCACCAGTTTTACACGCCATGCCCATCCGAGCTATCCCAATCACCCAAGTGGCACCCAACTCAGCTTACCCAGATAAGAAACCATATCTTGGACCTCACCCTCGATGCAACAACTGTTTTTATCACCATCCCCATACCCTACCTTGTCGTCTATGTGCAACTTGTGGACGCTATGGTCATTTGAGCAATGTTTGTCGCACCTTTCAAAACCAAACCTTTTCCCCTACTCAAAACATGGCCCAAACTTATCACCAACCCCAATACCCCATGTTCCCATATGCTCGAGCTTGCTTCAATTGTGGCGACCCTACCCACTTTAGAAACACATGCCCTCAATTGGTTAACGTTATCAACACTCAAGCCCAATCAAACCCAGTTAACCAAGTAAACCAAGAAAACCCAACCACTATGCCACCAGCAAGAGAAAGAGTCTTCAATATCAACGCCAATCCTGTCGAAGATAATGACGGCCCAAACGAAGATACTCAGCTAGTCCTCTTCGCCGAAGATCCAGATTCAACTCCTATAGTTTAGTTTTATGTTTTTCTTTATCACATAGAACCAAACATAACTTAAGGATAAAGCCAATGAAACTTTGACGAGAATACGGTGGATACGCCGATGGTACTTCCTATATATAAGTATTCTTGTCAAAGGATCAGAAGCATTATCTGGCGATTATGAGAGGCTCCATGTGTAGACTGTTAGAGTAATTATTGTATATTATATATTGTTTTCAGTATATGCATTTGCCGAGGCCGTGGCTCCCGATCCATTGAGGTTGAGTTGGATCCCCATTTTATTATGCGGTTGATCTTGGCGTGCCCGCACGATCGGCTCCGTTAGATTGAGCCTTGATCGGTCATTTCATTTTCCATTTCAATACATGCAATACGATCGGCTCCGTTAGATTGAGCCTTGATCGGTCATTTCATTTTCCATTTCAATACATGCAATACGATCGGCTCCGTTAGATTGAGCCTTGATCGGTCATTTCATTTTACATTTCAATATATGCAATACGTTTGGCTCCGTTTGATTGAGCCTTGAGCGCACAGTTCAATTTACATTTCCAGTTCATGCAATACGTTCGGCTCCGTTTGATTGAGCCTTGAGCGCACATACAATTTCATTATCAGTATCTTGTGGTTGTGGTGTTGTTGTAGAGTCGCATCGAACTAACCATAACTTGCGGATAAAGTCAATGAAAATTTGACAAGGATATGGTGGATACGCCGCTGGTACTTCCTATATATAAGTATTCTTGTCAAATGATCGGAGACATTATCAGGCGGTTATGAGAGGTTCCATGCATAGGCTGTTGTGTGATGGTTGTTTAGATTAAGTTGTTCAATTTCAGTACATTCAATACGTTCGGCTCCGTTTGATTGAGCCTTGAGGGCACATACAATTTCATTTTCAGTACATTCAATACGTTCGGCTCCGTTTGATTGAGCCTTGAGCGCACAGACAATTTCATTATCAGTATCTTGTGGTTGTGGTGTTTGTAGTAGAGTCGCATCGAACTAACTATAACTTGCGGATAAAGTCAATGAAAATTTGACAAGGATATGGTGGATACGCCGCTGGTACTTCCTATATATAAGTATTCTTGTCAAATGATCGGAGACATTATCAGGCGGTTATGAGAGGTTCCATGCATAGGCTGTTTGTGTGATTAAGTTATTCATTTTCAGTACATGCAATACGCTCGGCTCCGTTTGATTGAGCCTTGAGCACACAGACAATTTCAATTTCAGTACATTCAATACGTTCGGCTCCGTTTGATTGAGCCTTGAGCGCACAGACATTTCATTTTCAGTACATGCAATACGATCGGCTCCGTTCGATTGAGCCTTGATCGCACAGATATATTTCATTTCAGTATTTTATGTTTGTTGTATTGGTTGTAGAGTTATAGGACTAATCATAATTCACTGATAAAACCAATGAAAATTTGACAAGGATATGGTGGATACGCCGCTGGTACTTCCTATATATAAGTATTCTTGTCAAAGGATCAGAGGCATTATCGGACGGTTATGAGAAGTTCTATGTAGGATTGATTAGTTTCTTGGTAACTAATCATAACTTGTGGATAAAACTAATGAAAATTTGGCAAGAATATGGTGGATACGCCGCTGGTACTTCCTATATATAAGTATTCTTGCCAAAGGATCAGAGGCATTATCAGGCGGTTATGAGAAGTTTCATGTAGGATTTAGTATTGCCTTGGTTGGAATTTGTGTTACATTTATATCATCATGCTATTTAAAGAGATTGGATTGTGTTCCATTTCTACATAAACTAACCTCTCCATCATAACAAACGAGAGAGGAACTTCCACCATTCAAACATATATGCAATCAGAATGTGGATTCAAATATTTGCTGTTGTGTTTATTCATGTTCGAATATCAGCTGTTGTGTTTTTATTTATGTTCCATGTAGGTTGTAGTGTTAGAAGTATTGCCTTAGGATATAACCATACTTTCCCAAATGTATCTAAACTCTTATGCATGATATCATTTTTAGCGAATCATTCCTGCTTATCAATACTTATACAGTAGGCAACAAAAAGCGATTACTGAATAGGGTACTTAACCCTTACAAGGAACGTTACCGCCTCGAACAAAAACTTAAACCCTTATTTTTCTAAGCATACAACTGTCAAACTAAACATCATCATCCTTTTTAGTCAAAATATATCATTATTTAAATTTCGGGACGAAATTTCGAAAAAGCAGGGGATACTGTAACATCCGTCAAAAAACGGATTTACCAAACCCGCTCCGTTTATCAACCGAACAGTCAGTCAAAAAATTCGTTGTGAATTAAATGCCCAAAATAATTTTAAACGATACATAATCAATTATTATACAAGAATATATAATTAGTTTTTGAAAAACTGTCAAAAATCGCAAAATAAAAATAAAATACCTCTGCCGGGTTTCGAACCCGGGTCAGTGACCGGTCCGGAAACGTCTTAACTCTCAACACACAAACCACTGCGCCACTTGTTTTGTTTGTTATATATTGAAATCATTTAATTGATATCATGACGTTACGAATTCAAAACCGGCGCCCAATAGTTCAGTCGTCGGAAATCCCGGAAATCTCGCGAGTTTTAACGACAATTTACGTTATAACGTAAACCATTACTAAGACATCGGTTATAACCGACGTCTGAGTCCGCGACCAAAATTATAACCGCCGGAGAAATTTAAATCAATGAATCCAGTTGGAAATCGGGCCAAATACATCGACGATTTGCCCTATAAAAACCACCTCGAACCTCTGCAAACACTTTCGCTCAAAACCACACCCTTTCTCGGCGAAAACTCTCTCACCGGAATTTTTCTGTTCGTCGCCGGAAAACCGGTTTCCTCATTTCTGAACCTCACTGAGCCTCTGAGCTTATACCGGAGATACCCACACCCTTTGTAAGCTTCCTGGAGATTCGCTGCTACAAGGAACACGTCGCCGGAGGTGATTGCTGTCGCCGGAGTTTCTGCCGGAAAACAGAGGAGTCCAGTCGGTATACCTCTTCGTTTAAATTCTTTTCTTTTCACTTATATCTCACCATGATGAACTGAAACACACTAAGAAACCGGTTAAAACTTCGAACCAGTCTGTTACCGATTCTGGTTAAATCTCAACGAGGAAGACGATGTTTCGGTAGTTTATAAGTATAATTAAAATCAACTTATTACTCGGGTTAGACACACAGTCCAGCGGTGGACTGTGTGCACATTAAACATACAAACGTCTCGAGTTCGAATCCCGTTTCACACACGCTGCCTTAATAAAAATCATTTTTTTTGTTTAACTGAACTGGAGTCGCCACTGGTATATGTTAAGTATATTAATAACCGGAAAAATAACCAAGTTAGACACACAGTCCAGCGGTGGACTGTGTGTTTGTTTATATTACAGGTCACGAGTTCGAGTCCGGTCTTCTGCACCGACTCGGACAATTATCTATTCTTTTTAAATAAGGCAGAAAAGGAAATAACTAATTTGTATTTAAGTATAATAAAAATCGAATTATATAACATGTTAAACACACAGTCCAGCGGTGGACTGTGTGTTAGTTTAAGCCACAGGTCCCGGGTTCGAGACCTGTGGAGCGCACCGTCCGAATTGATTTAAACTGTTTTTAAAATAAAATGATTTTCGGTTTAAACTAATTAATATATATATATAATTAAAATCAGATATATAACGGGTTAGACACGTAGCTCAGTTGGTAGAGCTGCATGCACGCGTACGGGAGGTCTCGGGTTCGAGCCTCACTCAGCGCACTTGTATTCCGATTCGAACCGGTCAACGGTCAGGTCAACGGTCAACGGGCAGGTCAACGGTCAGAAAAAAAAAATCAAATTTTTTTATTATTTTTATTTAATTATTTTAATTAAAAATCAATTAAAAATACTTAAAAATAACATTTTTAAGGTTAGAAAATAGCCTCAAACTCACAAAAATACACCCAACAATCCTACTAAAATAGATTAATAAAATCCATTTACTTACCAAACCATAATGCGATTTATCTAGGTTAAACTCACTCGTGGTTAAAACCACTTCGCGTGCATTCAACGTCATCAACCGAACGCACCCACTGTGAGTGAATCTTACAATTCCCCCTTTTAAATTACACGTTTTGGGGTGTGTCATGTGTTATGAAAATAATTAACTTATTTATTTAAACTTGTGCCATACCACATCATGACTTAAACTTAGATTGTTTATATTGTTGTGATTACTTATTTCCTTTTGTTAAATTATATGAAACTCATTCATTAAGCCCATCAGTTCCTCGTGGAAGACGAGTTGAACAACGCGTGCCACAAATCAAATTCATTATTGTTTATGTGTATATCATTGAGTTCATATTGTTTGTAGTTGTGTCATTCATATTATCATGGTTATGCAATTCATTCATTAGGCCCCTCAGTTCCTCGTAAGAGACGAGTTGAGCATCGCGTGCCTCTAAATGTTCCATTATTGTTCATGTGTGTTTCACTTAATATCTTATGATTGTTGATTAAGTTTACATCTATTTTTACTCATGTTTGGTTGTGCACATATTTCATAATCAATTTAAATAAATTTGTTCAAATGTTTTTCCATAGGATTCACTCGCCAACATTATGTTGATCCGAAAACCCTTTTACACATGATACAGGTGAACAGGTTGAAGCAAGGAAAACATAGGATATGCCTTAGAAGTGAACAAAGAAGTTTAGATTGTTAGTTAGAACATGTTGTAACATTTATTGTAAATTTCAATTTAATTTGTATTAAAGAATATGAAACGCATAATGAATGTCATGAGCTTTGATGATAACCCAATCATGCCCCGATCACCTTTTCCGCTGCGGGTCGGGGTGGGACATCGGATCCCCAGGATGCTTCAAAATGAAAAACCAAGGCTGAGTTGAGGTACGAGTGTGGTCGTGTTTGTACTGGTGCATGACCTGTCCCAAAAAGAATCTTTTTTCTTTAGTTAATATGTTCGAGAACCTTCCTAACTTTGTCTAGCCATGCCACAGTCATGCTAAGGCAAGTGCATGGTCGTGCTTAGCTGCTGACTTCTTGTTGACTTGGTGGGTGATGTACGACCTTGCTTTGGTGTAAGCACGGTCGTGCTTTTCCTTTTGCAGACAACATCATTTGCTTTTTTGCATCTTGCATGTACTTGGGTAGACAAGAATCTTTAGCTTTTGTAGGATGTTGCTTCTTGTATGACCGATTTGTTCATTTTGTCCCATGGGAGAGCTTTCTAGGCCAGCATTGGAATAGACATGGCCATGCTTATTTGTTAACTTTGTTAGATCGGGCACGGTCGTACTTGTCCAGAACATGGTCGTGCTTGGCTTCAAACTGTATAATTTTTTTTCTGGGAATGAGCGTGGTTGTGCTTGGTCTTCTGACTACTTTCTTTTTCTTCACGGATAGAAAAAGGCCATGTTTAGAATGCCCATGGTCGTGCTTAGTCTTCTGACTATTTTAAGGATGGAACCATGGCCATGCTCAGAATGGTATGGCCGTGCTTGGTCATCATATTCCCGAATTTTGCTTTGTTTTTGGTTTTTTTCCTTATTATTGTCCGGAGCGTCCAAAAAACCTACAATTATAAAAAAAATTGATATAAGTAGTGTTTCCAACGATAATGCACCCAAAACGTACCCTATAACAGAGGTAAATGTGCATAAAAATATGTATAATTGATGGCACATTGTTCGCCTACAATGTCTTCTCTATCAAAGCGAGCAATTGTGACCGATACGGTACTACTATCAAATCTTTCTTTTTTCTCTGGCGCATATCTTATCTGGCGGTAAAAATGTGAGGGGCTCATCGTATCTATTAGGAATGAAATTAGTCTCTTGAACACACCTACCTGGATGATGCTTAGATCTAGAATGAAGGCCATGAAGAATTCCAACGGGCGGCAGAAACGAAGACCCTTTTCCGGTGAACTCATCACCCTGGATTCACAAGTCATATTCTTACGCATTTTCTATTGAATGATTTCGAATCTATAAAAAATAGAGCATCACATATCTTAACATCATGATCTAAATCATGAAACTGATTTTTCCATTAGACAAAGCCGCACCAGCAGCGAACACCACCACTAGCGCTTTGATAAATCGATCTCGTTAAATCATCATTGTAATTTGACACCCGTATATAGTGATAGCTATAAATGACACCACCCTGATGTAAATGAACACCCCTCATCAGTTCAAGACATCACAATTATTCACGGGAGTGGGGGTCATCGACATAGGGAATAATTTGGAAAAACCATGTCCGATGACCGACGATTTGAAGTTGCTGGAAAATGTGAGAGGGGTCGATTGGTAGAATGAATGGGGAAGGGTGGGGTTGCATTTGTTATCTTTTAGAATTTACATGAATGGTTCCTAGAATGTGGTTATTTACATCATTGGTATCTATGTTAATGTAGTCAAAGGGTATTTTCGTTACTTTATCAAAACTTAACAAAAAATTTAATAGAACTTAGTGTCAATCCTCAAGACTGTTACAAAATTAAAACAGTGAACCCCAAACATGTAACTTTTCAGAGTTAATATCAATGTTTTCATGAAAGGACCGAACCGAACGTCAAATAAGTCTCCTTATAGGTCCGCTGGTCAGATCGTTGGACTGTTCGAACTGGCTGACGTTATAAATATCATATAAATAAACATGTAAAAATGGGATGGAGTTGTCAATTTCTGGTTCGGCCCCAAAACTTTCCAGTTTGGCCTCTGGTTCCCCCTCTGCCTGGCCAGCCACACTCAAAGCGGTTCCAATGCCATAAACCAACCAGCCCGCCTAACCCTCGGTTCCTAATCCGACCGAGCGATCCAATCTGATTTTCAAAACACTAATTAATACTCAAACTTGTTACTTTGCCCATAACACTATATCTGGAATTAACTCATTAATTAAAAAAAACAAAAGACCAAATCTCTTTAGATTTTTTTTAACGTCAACACTGATAACATTATCAAAGAGCTAGTGGGTGACTAGCAAAAAACCCCAATTACAACACCAAAAGACCAAAACGAAGAGCCGACTACAGGCCGGAATAAAAATGAAACATTATGTATTAAAGACAGCAAGAAAAGTGTTGATCTTTCAAGTATTCCACGAAGCCGAGATTTGTTTAGCTCTGCCAATGATTCGGTTGAAACTATGCAGCACAATGTCATCCGTTATTTGTGCAGCCATTCTTTTATTTCCTGAGAACTTCGAGGAGTTCTGATTAATCCAGATAAGCCAAACTCGGAGTAAATAATCAGCCAAAGAATTTTCCTGTCCAATTTTGAACCAGGGAAGGAAGCTGGGAACATTAGGAAATCCGTAACCGAGCTACATGATCTAATATCAATGCCCAATCTGACACCCAACTCCACGTTTCCGAAGCCACCGAGCATCGAATATAGACATGGATCGAGTCTTCCAACTCTAGAGCGCATAGAGAGCAGTTAGCATCCTGAATCTGAACACCACGTTGCAACAGCGAGTAAACAACCTGAGTTCTGTTAAGAGACATCCGCCATATAAAACAATGAATTTTTAGAGGGAGCCATGATAGCCAGCTGATTTTTGGCAAGTTAACTACGGATTGCCTTTGCTAATCCACTTCCTGTAGGATTCTGAAGAGAAAACTCCAGTTTTATCAGCAACCCATTTCCAAGTATCAGTTCTGACGTAGAAATGATAAGATTTAATAAGGACTTCAAGTTCTGAAATTTCCGAGCGAATAGCATAGGATAGTGTTTTTACTCGCCAATTCCAAGTGAAGGAAATATCAGACAGATGGGAGAACGAGAGATGTTGAGAAACAAGACAGGTTTTTTGCTTCTCGATACCGTACAAATTCGGGAACAAGATTTTTAACGGCCGAAGGCCAAACCACTTGTGAGACCAAAATAGCGTTGAAGTGTTATCTCCAACCACTATTTTGAAACATTTATTGAGACCTAAGCCTAGATTAAAGAAGGTTTTGTCAATCGAATCAATATATGACCAGGTTTCATGAACAAATTTCCTACTCAATTCATCCAAGGAGCCAAAAGAAACATTATGAATAGCTCTAACAACACTAGCCTACAAACTTTGTTGATCTGATATAATCCTCCATTTCCATTTAGCCAGGAGCGCCATATTAATGTCACTAAGACCCCCACCCCAAGGCCTCTTTTTGATTTTGGAAGAATGACTTTAAACCAGGCAATTTTAGCAACTCGTTACCTGACCAAAGAAATCATCTCCGGATACCCTCAAGGGTTTTAAGAATCTTCACCGAGGCTTTGAACATGGATAAGAAGTATAGTGGAAGACCACCTAGGACAGATTTTACCAACATGAGTCTACCCCCAAAGGAGAGGTTTTAGGCTTTCTAAGCACTCAACCGAGATTTGAATTTCTTGATTGTTAGGAAACTCTTTGTAAGTATTGAAGAAAAATATGATCTATATGATTAGCTACTGAAGATAAAGTCATGAGGGTCAAACAGAAAGAAGAAACAAGACAACCTAGGTAGACGAAAGAAAAACACATCTTCAACATTCATCAGAAAAGGATCACAAGTAAATGAGGACGATAAGAAAAGGCCATTATGATGGATCTGATGATAATTCTACTAATTATCATCAGATTCTAGTTAATTCTGATCATCAGAAAATCTGGTGATCTGCTCAACAGATTTTCTTATGAGTTGGCTATCAAGGTTTCAGATAAGCCAACTTGTCTGAAAGATAAGGCTTGGCCATATTTGTAAAGTAGCAAGTTGACCTTAGTAGATTCAATGAATATGCTAAGAAGCTACTTTATGCAGGGCAAGTGCATGAATAAACAAATAAATAGAGACTAAACTACCGAAGGATAATGAGTTAAGCCAAGAATTTAATACATACAACAAAAACTCCATTCCCCTTTCACCATAGAATTATCCAAGTATCCGTTTGTACTAGTCAATAACCTCTCAAAGACCTTGTAAACATTTTGTTTCAAAGTGATATAAACTTGAAAATTTTGTAGTTGTTTTCTTGAAAGTTTGATTTCTATTTCCGCACACTATTTTCACATTTGTTGAAATCACTTGCCATATTAAGTTAAAAGAGCATTGTCTATCTGGGATCAACAATTGGTATTAAAGAAGATTGAATATAATATTTTCAAATGATCAATTGCTCTTTTTCTTTTAACTCTCTTTTAGCTAATATGGCAAACTTTCAAACTTGGAAAATGCCTTCAACATTGGGTCTATCTCAAAGCCTCCAACCTTGGTCAGAGAGTAGTACCCCCAATGGAAAATCAGGATGATCAATTTCCTTAATGGACATGATCGAGCTCTGTTTCAATCCATTGTGAGTGGCTCACATATACCCATGGTTGAAATACCATGTGCTCCAGCAACTGATAAAAACTGAAATACCTGTCTCATTGACTCCAAAGGCGGAAAGTTTTTGGAACCAACAAGACAAGGAAAAGGTGGAAGCTGATGAAAGGGCCAAATCACTTTTGATTATGGCACTTTCAAATGACATATTCTCTCAAGTAGATGCATTTGCTTCTTCTAAAGAGATATGGGATCAGTTAGAAAATCTTTGTGAAGGAGGAGAATGAATGAAGAGAAACAAACGAACAAATTATGTCTTTACCAAACGAAAATCTTTGTGAAACCTATAACATATTTGCAAAACTTTTAAATGATCTAAAAAAATTTGGTATTAAGAAGTCAAATTATGAAATGAATGTGAAATTTCTAGATACTCTACTAATAGAATGGAGAAGTCTAACAATGACTTTAGCCTCCACTCTAGAGCTACGAAACATGAGTCTACATGACCTCTACAACATTATTGTTCCCAGAGAAGAAGAAATAAATGAAAACTCAAACCAAAGAGGAGGATCCATTGCTCTCACTTCAAGCTCTCAAAGAATATCCAACTCTCATCCACAAACCTCTAATTGCCAAAGTTCTGATACCTCATCTGATTTTTCTGCATTTGCTGAAGTAATTGCATTACTCACTAAAACTTTTGAGCAAAGCCTGAGAGATGGAAGCCATAAGTACCAGAAAAGTGATAAAGGGAGGATGGAAGGAAAGTCAAGAGATAAAGCGAAAGCATAAATTGTGTGTTATAAATGTAAGCAAAAAGGTCATTATGCATCAGAATGCAAAACAAAAACCGAAAGATGTTGCTTAGTATAAGAAGAGGCTAGAAGAGGCCAAAAAGCAACAACGAGTTTGATTGCCGGGACAGACACCTGGCTGACTGATGACTCTTCTAATGAAGAAGAAGAGGAAATGGCCAACTTCTGTCTTATAGCAAAACTTTCTAATGCAGAGTCTGAAAGATCAGAACAAAAGGTAAGCTCGAACAATCTTGATCTTGAAAACAATTAAACAAGCTTATGACAGATTTTGTCTTACAAACAAAACAAAATTTAAAAACAAGAAATCTGATGATTTGCAAAAACGTTGAATAAAGTAATACTTGAAAAGAAATTGCTGATTGAGGAAAGTTTAGACAAAAATGCAAAAATTGAATTTTATGAAAAAAGAAAGAAGAGATTTACATAAAAGAATTCATGACAAAGAAATCAATGTAAAAGGTTTTCAGCAAGCCAAAGATTTTATAAACTTTATTGAAACCATGCCAATGAATAGAGGTGAAGAACTAGGATACGTAAAAACAAACATCAGAAATCCCACCACCTTTGTCAAGGCTTCATATCAGAATTCTGATAAAATATCATCAGAATCAAATACTGAATCTTTCAAATCAATGAGTTCTGACAACTTTTTCTTATCATAAAAAATTAATATGAAAGGAAACAGGCATGAAACAAAACAAACATTTTCAAAAAACTAAAAAAGAATTCATCCAAAATTCCAAAAATCTGCAAATCTTCCATCACAGTCAAATTCTGTTAGAGAAAACTGTATGTGTGTCGAAATACTGAAGCTAGTTCAACATCATCTCCAAACAAAAACTAAACAGTATGTTAATGGCTCAGCATTTAACAGAAATTCTGGTGAAATTCCTTATCCGAATAAGAAAACGTAAACAGACTTTCATCAGAAAAAGTACCCAAGCAAGTTTGGTACCAAAAACTCTCTAACTCTTCCATTTCAGGACCACCATGTGCAGGAGATCTGGTATTGCGATTCAGGAAGCTCCAAGCACATGACTAGGGATAGGAGCTTACTCAACAATTTTGTTTCTAAGCTGGGTAAATTTAGTTAATTTTGGAAATGGAGTAAAGGGAAGAACGTGGGGCTATGGATGCATTAAGTATGGTCTCTGACCATTGAGAAAGTAGCTTATGTAGAAGGTTTGAAATACAATCAACTAAGATATGGTCTATTCTATGAAGAAATAGAATAACAAAATATATTTGAGTGGAAAAAGAATAAAAAAATCCATATGTTACTTCGATTTCATAGAAGAAATAGAGCACCCCAATTGTGCTTATTTTCAAATGATAACAAATGTAATAGCTGGTTGTGGCACAAGAGATTAGCCCACTTAAATTTCGAAAATTTAAACCAATTAGCAAGCAAGGGTTTGTTTAAAGTTCTACCATTCATATCCTCCAAGAAGGATAAATTATTTGAAGCCTATGAATTGGGAAAATCCAAGAGAGGATCACATAAAACAATTTATGAGTCTTCAATAACACAAAACTTCAAACTTTGCATATGGACCCTTGTGGACCTATAAGCACAACAATTTTGGTTACAAATACATTTTGGTCATTGTAGATGACTACTCCAGGTACACTTGGGTTGAGTTATTAAGAAAGAAAAGTGAGACCCCAGATTTGATCATAAACTTCATCAGAAAAATAGAAAATTTGTTAAAATTACTTATCATAAGGAACAGCTATGACAATGGAACAGAATTTAAAAATTCAAAACTTGAGACTTCCCTTATAAGCAAAGGAATTTTTCATGATTTTTTGCTCCAAGAATTCCACAACAAAATGGAGTTGTGGAAAGAAGAAACAGAACCTTAGTTGAAGCAGCAAGAAACATGTTGGTTTATGCCAAACTGCCCACTTACTTTTGGGTAGAAGCAACTGTAAATGCTTGTTTTACACAGAACAGATCAATCATCAACAAAAGATTTCAAAAAACACCCTACAACATCGTAAATGGAAGAATACAAAATATCATTTTTTACATACATTTAGTTGTAGATGTTTTGTATTTAATGATTTTGAAAGTCTTGAAAAGTTTGACAGGAAAGCTGAAAAAGGTATTTTTCTTGGTTACTCATTGTCCTCAAAGGTCTATAGAGTCTTTATTTTAAATACCAGGACAATAAGAGAGTTTATATGTATCATTTGATGATTCATTAGAAACGGAAGTTCTATTGAAATTCTAAAAGAATTCAACTTTTCTAATAAACAAGGAAATCCTAATCATCTTCTTAATATCCTAACTGAAGAACTTCTTGAATGTGACTATACAAACAAAGAATCATGCAAACATCAGTCACATACTAACCCTGCAAAAAATCTAGTGCACTCACCAGAAAATTCACAAGAAGATCAGATTTCTGGAAACTCATCAGAAAATCAGACTGAACATCAAAATTCTGATCCTCTCAATGCAATAGAGGCAACTGATCAGGTGGAAGCTTCAGAGCCATCATGATCATCAAGCTCTCACAACAATTTTAGATGGATCAAAGGACACTCTCAATCAAACATAATTGGGAATCCGGAAGAAGGTGTCAAGACCAGGTTTGCCACAGCTCATGAATGTCTATATGCTGGTTTTCTAAGAATGATAGAACCAAAACTGTCAAAGAGGCACTCAATGACTCAGATTGGGTCCAAACAATGCAAGAAGAGCTTGACCAATTTGAAAAGAGTCAAGTATGGAATCTAGTAACCATCTGACAAAACTGTCATTGGAACAAAATGGGTATTTAGAAAGAAATCTGATGAACAAGGTATAATAACAAGGAAAAAGGTAAGGCTTGTGGTAAAAGGTTATTGTCAACAAGAAGGAATATATTATGATGAGACCTTTGCTCCAATAGCCAGATTGGAAGCTGTAAGAATATTCCTTGCTAATGCTGCATCAAAAGACTTGAAAGTTTATCAGATGGATATGAAATCAGCATTTCTAAGGGTAAGATTGAGGAAGAAGTATTTGTGCAACATACAAAAGGCTTGTTGATCCTAAATTCCCAAAACATGTTTATAAGTTAAACAAAGCCTTGTATGGGTTGAAGCAAGCTCTAAGAGCATGGTATGAAACTTTCTCAAACTTCTTAATCAATTCAAGCTTAACAAAAGGTACCGTTGACAAAAACCTATTTCTTAAAACTCACAAGGGTCATACCTTGTTAGTCCATATTTATGTTGATGACATCATTTTTGGATCAACTAATGAAAAATTTTGCAAAAAGTTTAAGAAACTGATGACCAGCTATTTTGAATTAAGCATGATGGGTGAATTAAACTTCTTCTTGGGTCTATAAGTAAAACAAAGAAGTGATGGCATACTCTTGAGTCAATCAAAGAATGTCAGAACAATTTTGAAAAAAATATTCACTTGAAAATTGCTTGTTAGGATCTGAATTTGAATTACTTGTAGTTTTTGTTTCAAAAGTGGAAAATGTTTCAGTTTTAAAAGAGATTTGCAGCGGAAATAAATGAAAAACTTTTACTACAAGCAATGGTCGTTTATTTTCATCATCATCATGCTTTCAAGTTGGTAAACTCGCATGTGATTCACAAACTCCCCCTCGGCCTTTGCAATTGAAGTTTGGTAGTAAGAAAATGCAGAGAAGATGATATGCGAAAGTTGATCTTTTGATAGACGAGTTAAACTGTTACACAAGTTACCTATTTATACTAAACTATCTAACCACTAAGCATCTTTGATGACGTGAGGGTTGATAGTGATAGGAAACTATATGTAACTAACTACAAACACTGCTAATACTAAACTATCAGTGCTTAGCACTATTACATTGATTATCTATCTAATGACTAAGCTCTGATCTCTATCCTCTGATCCTTGTAACTCTGGCAGACCTTTACAACTTTGTGAAGTCAGATGATAGGAGAGCAGTGTTTAGGGTAAGCAGTGTAAATACAACAGAGGTTGTAACCTCTGATAGTTTAACCGAAGCTCGGATAGTGTTATTTGGCTTTGTATCATCTGTTCCTTTCATAGGGTTCAATCCCAACAATCTCCCCCTGGAACAGATGATGCCAAAAACACTTTATTCTCGGTCTTTATTCCTCAGGAAGAATTCTCTTATTTGACCTTCGAATTGAAGTTCAAAGTTAAGAGATTCTATGTCATCAGCATCCTTCTCCAGCTCTAAACATAATAATTCTTGGAAGTCTTCTACTGTAAGCTCATAAGCAGCTTCCATAGATAGTTTAGTGGCATTACCATCAGACTTGAGCAGTGTCAATTCATGGGTGTCTTTATCGACCTTCCATTTTAGAATTTTTAGGTCTGAAGGTTTTCTTGAAGGAGCTTTTATTGCTGAGGATTGAGAAGGAGCTATTTGTGATAAATCTTTAGCCAGCTTGGCACTTAAATCATCAGTTGGATAATCAATCATATTCTTTATACCTTCTTTGATGAATGTATCCTCAAACTCTTTGTCAGTCTTTTGAGACATCTCCCCTTGCTTTTTCTGTGTAACAGGGCAAGTGTGGAATGGGCAGATGTTGTGCTGGACTTTTTGGAGAGTTGGGCTTTGAGAATAGCATCTTCTTTTGAATAATCAGGTTTAGGAGGCATGGAAGGATCCTTTTTCCTCCTTTCTTCCAAATTTTTATAAGTGTCTATCACCTTGACCTCACCCTATCTCATCACTTGGTTCTTTGAACCATAATGATTCTGAATTAGTTAATTCTTCATTCTCTTCAATTTTAAGTCTCTTTTAGGCATATCTTTCTTGTGTAAATCCCAGTTGGGATGAGTTGGGTTTTTAAGAGGATCTTTCAACATTTCTTGCATTCTGTTGATTTCTTCTCTCAGCTCATCTAAGTTCCAATCCCTGAATTGTGACCTTGTTGCCTTATACTTCTTTTCTCCATGATATACTCAATGAGTTCACTTTTGACCAGCTTATCTTCCCTTTCTGAAATCTGGTTGCTCAGGTTCTTGACAAAGTTTTGTAAAATGTTGGCTTTACTTAGTTGAAAGGACATGGCAATCTGTATTTTTCTATCATCTTTACTAACTGATTCTCTTTTGGCAATATCCTCTACTTGCTTCCGTTTCAATTCCAGGTAATCATCAACATTTGCAGGTCTTGGGTAGCCATAAAAGGGATAGGATTGTTTTTTTGTCAGGGTCATCCTCTGAAAAGAAACTTAGGATCTCTTCCCTGACTGCTGGTAACTCAAGAGGATACAGCTTTGCTGCAGGAGTAATTTCAAGAGTTGAATATGTTGTAAGCACTGATGTGTAGGTCATTGGTTGTGATGATAGTGGAAGTGGTGCATGAATCTCATCATCATTGATAACTTTTGTGATTTTTCTCCTTTTGAACCTTAAAGTGGGTGATGGTGGTAGTGGGATCTTAGGTGGTGTGGATAATGGATGAGTTGATGTGGGAAATGTGATCATGGCAGTGGATAGAGTTGCATCTGCTGCAACCTCTGCTCTATCAACAGATGTTGACACAACAGGTGCTGTAACATCTGCTTGTGTGGATATGGGTTGTGGTTTTGAAGGTGTGATCGGTTTTTGAGAGGCAGAGGTTTTAATGGTTTGATTGGTTGTAGGCTTAGTGTTACGAGGTGTGGATGTTGGTTGCCTGGCTTTTCTAGCAGGTATCCTCTTTGATGAAGTACCAACCTCTCCTTTTTCTTTTTGTTGTTCAATCTTTTTCTCAACCAACACTCTGCTCTCCTTGATCACTGTCTTCTTGTGACTAGCCCTTGCCTTGGCCACAGTTTCATCAATTAAATCTATCTTCTTTGAACCATCAGGCCTTGGAATATTTAAAATAGGTCTGGCCTTATCATCATCTATTTTCAGCTTTTTGTTTCCCAAAGGTTTCTCCCCCTTTTTGGCTTCATCTGTTGTAACAAAGATAACCGTTGGAGGTGCATGGCCAGTGGTTGTGAGTAGATGAGCTTTGATGGCTTTAATGTCTGCTGCAGTGACTTGATACCTTGATTCAACCATGTTTCTAACATCATTCATCTGGTGCTTGTGTTGTAGATCCAAATAATGTTGTTGATGTTGAAACAGAGGGTTAAGAGCTTCTTTGAGATCAGCAGTGGATAGAACAGAAGGTTGACTTTTTGTAGTTATCATCTGCTTAATTAAACTTTTGATTTCATCAACAGAAATTTCTATCTTTGTCACTCTCTCCGTCAAATCCTGGTATTTTAGCTCATCACCTAATTTAATAGGATCATCTGAACCTCTACCTCAAGTGGTAGTTGTATCTATGGTATCATTAGCGGTGGTTTTAGTACCAGCTTCAACCATAGATGCCCCTTTGTCTTGGAACTGGGGACTTCCTACAACAGAGGTAACAGTTGTTGCCTCAACAGTGGTTGCCTTCAACCAAGTCTTAGTAATGAAATCACTGTCCAACCGAGAACTTAGGAGTTCAGCAATTGTAGTGGCTGCTTGAGTTGAACTATCACCAAGGGTTACATGTAACCCAAGGGATGTAGCCTCTTCATGTGCTGATGGGCTAGCAATGAATAAAGAGTCAGACCCAGCCTCTTGATGAAGTATATTCTCAGTAATAGGTTGTTGAGAAGTGTTGGTTTGTGTCTGGTCTAATTCAATTGCATTCAGCAATGGCAAAATAGTGGGTGGAAGTGTAGGCATTGGGGAAGGTGGCTGTGTATAAAACGACAGTGCCCTGGGAGAGGGGCTGTGAAGTAGATCTAGAGCTTCATAAGTTGGTGTCCCTGTGTCTACAACCTTTTCCTTTTGTGAGGAAGAAGGAGGAGTGTCAAAGCCGGTTGGAGATCTTTGAACCATCTGCTGTGAAGAAGTAGCAGCAGTAGTTTGTGACTTTGGTGCTGTCACTGGGTTAACCTCTGGGATCTCATCTTCCAGAGGACCCTTTTTGGGTTTGGTGGGATTTTTGGTAAGTGTTTTGGTTTTCTTTTTGAGGATTTTTGGTGTGGGTTTCAGAGCAGCGGTTGTGGTGCCCTGATCACCAAGAGAAGTGGGCTCAGTAGAAAGAGGTTGAGGTTGAACATTTTGTTCAGGTAAAACTTGCCCAGCCTCATCTACTTGCATTTTTGCAACTTTATCTTGGTTTGTTATTCTGGTGAAGGTTTCATGAGTGAGGCAGCCCGGTTTAGTCACATCGCCTATTTTACTTTCAGGACCTTTGATTTGATCTTGTAAGTAAACACTCAGAAAACTTGGATGAATCAAAAAAGCTTTTCTTTTTGCAATATTTTGAAAATTATTCACAAGATCATTGAACAAGATCTAGGAGTAGTTAAAATCTGTGTCCGTTAAAATTGCATATCCCAGATATTGCATGTTCAATGAAATTTCATTGAAAGCAGTGGTTTTTGCTGAAAGACAAGTTAGAATTGGGTGAAAGAAAAATCTCATCTCAGCATGAAAGTTAGGTTTAAAGATGGTCATACCTTTCATCTGGCCTACATAACCTCTTTCCAGAAACTCTGCTTGGATCTCATTTTGTGGAAATGATACAGGGTGTTCTATGTCATTTAACTTGAAAACTTGAGAGATCGATTGGGGACTAATTTGCATCAACACTCCCCCTACTCTTGAGATTATTGTATAAGGAACACCAGCAGCAGTTGAGTGAACCTTAGCATCATTACAGAAGTCACGAAGCGAATCAATGTAAATTGGAGCTTTGACTTCTAACATGTGCTTGAATTCGACTTTTGCAAAATTTGAATCATTGGATGATAGCGAGTATTTGCGTTGTTTGCTTCAAGTATGGCGGTGTAATTATGTGGGGTTTTAGTATGAGAATGTAGGGTGGAAGTGCTTGTGTGGATTTCTTCGAAGATTTTGATTTGGGAGCCATGGTGTTTGAGAGAAAAACTGTTTTGATATTTTTGAAATCGACACAGTTTAGGGTAAACACTGGTGAGGGATAAAACAGGGTTTTTATAGGGTTTTGAAAAAGTGAACATGACGTGGCATCTGATGGAAGAACTGATGGCTAACATCTGGCCACGTGTAACCTCTAATGAGAAAAGTACTGATTTTTAACACTATCAGTGGATAGCTATCAGTGTTTTAAAAAAGTGGTAAACATGGAAGTTAGAGGATACACTTTAACAGTGGATAAGATTTTGAAGCCTATCAGAGGTTTTGAGCAAACAGATGTTATGAGCAGACTTTTAAAGATTTATTGAAAAATTTTAACTTTAACTATTTTTAAGGATGAGTTTTTGATTTTCTGAAAACATTTTGATGCTATGTACGCAAGGATTTACAAGAAAACTTGTTTTTAATCCATGTTTAGCATTCCAATTCTTGAGATCAAGTTTTCAAAGGTAGATGTATCCAATGGCTTGGTTAAAACATCTGCCAACTGATCTGAAGTATGGACATGATGTAAAGAAATCAAACCTTTTTCATAGCAATCTCTCACAAATGATGTCTGATGTCAATGTGCTTTGTAGTTGAATGAGAAACTGGATTTTTAATGATGTTTTCAGCAGCTTGACTGTCCAATCTCAGTGGAGTCTTTAGTGCAGTTACACCAAAATCCAGCAATTGGTTTTGAAGCCACAAGAGTTGAGCAGTGCAGCTAGCAGCAGCAATAGGCCTCACCAGTGGATGTTGAAACTGCAACCTGCTTTTTGCTTTGCCAAGAGACTAGACAATCACCTAGGAATTAACATCCTCCTGATGTGGACTTCCTTGTAGTTTTGCACGTAGCAAAGTCACTATTTGAAAAACCTGAAAGCTCAATATTCCCATTAGCTGGATACCAGATACCAAGTGTGGGAGCACCTTTTATGTATCTGAGTATCCTTTTTACAGCAATAAGATCAGACTTTCTAGGTAATGCCTGTGATCTGGCACAAACACATGTTGCAAACATGATTTCTGGCCTTGATGCAGTTAGGTACAATAAAGACCCAATCATGCTTCTATAAAGAGTTTGATCAACAAGGTCATCTTTACCATCAATAGTGACTAGCTTGGTGGTTGCCATGGGTGTGCTACATGGTTTACAATCATCCATATCAAACTTTTTAAGCAGTTCTTTCACATTCTTGTCTTGATGGATAAATGTACCATTTTGCACTTGTTTAACTTGGAGACCAAGAAAACATTGGAGCTCACCCATTGCACTCATCTCAAACTCTGCTGCCATGAGTTTTCGAAACTCTTAACACATAGCATTGCTTGTGGATCCAAAAATGATGTCATCCACATAAATTTGGACAAGCATCAAATCTTTTCCTTTCCATTTTAAGAATAGGGTTTTATCTATTTTACCTCTAGTAAACCCTATGGATAAGAGAAAAATGGATACAGTTTCATACCAGGCTCTTGGTGCTTGCTTCAAGCCATACAATGGTTTGTTGAGCTTGTAGACATGATCAGGATGGAATGCATCTTCAAAACCTAGAGGTTGACAGACATACATCTCTTCTTTGATTTTTCCATACAAAAATGCACTCTTTATATCCATTTGATACACCTTTATGTTGTGGTTAGCAGCAAAAGCTAAGAACAGGCGAATAGCTTCCAACCTTGCTACAGGAGCAAAAGTCTCATCATAGTCTATACCTTCTTCCTGTCTGTAGCCTTGAACCACGAGCCTTGCTTTGTTTTTGACAACAATACCCCTTTCATCAGTTTTGTTCTTGAAGACCCACTTTGTGCTAATTGGACTTACATCTTTTGGTAGTGGCACAAGCTCCCAAACTTGTTGTCTCTTGAACTGAAGGAGTTCTTCTTGCATGGCTTCTACCCAGTTGTTGTCTTTCAGTGCCTCTTGGTACTTGACTGGCTGTGTGAGTGATAGAAAACCAGCAAAAAGACAAATAACTTGATTTGATGTTGCCAATAACTTGATATGCTGGTTGGCTTTTGAGATAAATCAAATCACCTTGGTATGGAACAATAGCATTTTGAGGTGATGGCTGCAAATGTGTATCATCTGAGCTAACCTCTACTGGTGAATTTGAAGTATCAGCCGCTAATGTAAATGGAGGTGGTGGTATTGGGGGTATAGAGGTAACATTCTGATGATTTTTGTGCCCAAATGTAGGACTTTTATCAACAGATGTTTGATTTTGTGAACTGGCAGAGGTTTGAGGATCAAACACTGTTGACCTAGAAGTGGCAGAGTTTACACAAGAGCTTGTGGCACCTGATCCTCTGTTGGAAGAATTGACTCTTGTTTGTGGAAGCACACAGTCATATTCTTGATCTTGATCTTCTCTAGATGATTGTGGTGTACCTGCATTGTCTAGCTTGATAGAAACATCAGCAAATGTGAATTTATCTAAATCAAAAAGCTCTGCAGGATTTGTTGGGATTTTCAGTGATGAGAGTCCATTGAACTTCACATTCAAAGTTTATTCAACACACTTGGTCCTAGAGTTAAAAACTCCGTAGGCTTTAGTAGTGGTTGAGTATCCCAGAAAATAATTGTTGGGATTGAACCCAATGAAAGGAACAGATGATACAAAGCCAAATAACACTATCCGAGCTTTGGTTAAACTATCAGAGGTTACAACCTCTGATGCACATACACTGCTTTCCCTAAAGACCGCTCATCCTATCATCTGCCTTCCCCAAAGCTTTAAAGGTCTGCCAGACTTACAAGGGTCAGAGGATAGAGATCAGAGTTTAGTCATTAGCTTAGTTAAATTAATGTAATAGTGCTAAGCACCGATAGTTAGTATTAGCAGTGTTTTCAGTTAGTTACAATATGTTTCCTGTCACTATCAACCCTGACGTCGTCAAAGATGCTCAGTGGTTAGATAGTTAGTATAAATGGGTAACTTCTGTAACAGTTTAAACTTGTCTATTAAAAGATCAATTTCCGCATATCATCTTCTCTGCATTTTCTTATTACCAAACTGAAATTGCAAAGGTTGGGGGGAGTTTGTGAATCACATGCAGGTTTACCAACTTGAAAGCATGATGTTAATGAAAACAAACGACCATTGCTTGTAGTAAAAGTTTTCCATCTTATTCCCTGCAAATCTCTTTTCATTCAATCATTTTCCATTTTATTGAAACAAAACTACAAGTAATTTAAACTCATATCCTAACAATTGGTATCAGAGCATGATTCTTCAAATTGATCTAACAATCGATTTGGTTCGAACAGATCAGCTCTCTTGCTAATCAGTTTGGTTGTTTTAGCTTGATATTCAGAGTTTTATTATGTTCAAAGTTTTTTAAACAAAATCTGTGAAAAATCAACTGAAAATGTCTCAAAACACACAGGATGCCAATTCTGGATCCTTGTTCAAACCGCCGATGCCCAAAAGAAATGAATATTTCATTTGGCGACGACGGATGGGTCACATCCTTGCTCAGCAAAACACCGGTTGCTGGAGATCTATTGCTTATGGACCACACGTTCCAATGGTTCCAAGCACAGAGGATCCAACTAAACAAGTGCCAAAAAATCCTGAAAACTTTTCTGAGCAGGATTTTCAGAAAATTGAATTGGATGCTAAGGCATTTAGCATAGTTGCTTCTGCCTTACGCAATGAAATTTATGCTGGTCTACTCCATTGCAATAGTGCTAAGGAATCATGGGATGCACTGAAAGAGCAATTCGGTGGGACTGAGGAAGTGATTGAAAAGTAACAGAGAAGTTTTAAATCAGCAGTATGAAACATTTTGTCACTTGAAAGGGGAGTCTCTAACACAACAATTCGAACGTTACAGCTGTCTCATCAGTGAACTTAGACTGGTTAACGTGGTTTTTCCTAATTCGACTGTCAATAGTTGTTTCCTTAGATCGTTACCAGATAAGTGGGAGAATGTAGCTTATGTAACGAGAAAATATGTTGGGTTTAAAGAAATGTCGCTGACACAACTTCATGGGATACTTCTCACTTATGAGAGAGAGTTAAACCAGAAAAAGAAGTTGCAAGATTCTGGCAAAATGACTGATGATTACTCATTGGGTAATACAGCTCTTTTTGGCCAAGAAGAGGGATCTGGCAGCAGTAAGGACCAAAGCTATGATCACTATATAGATATTACATCTGGTGGAAACTTTGGATCTGAAACATATGCACCCAACTATGCTTTCACTGCTAGTGGGGAAAGCCAAACCTCTGACAATCTATCCTTTGAGCTGAATGATTTACAACACATTGAACCTGTCTTGAGGAAATGGATATTTTGCACCAACTGACCCTATTGAGTGTTAGGGCTAGTAAATTCTATAAGAGAATTGGTAGAAGATTCCCAGGTTCGCATGGGGGTTGAAGGTTGGGCTGGATAAATCAAAAGTCAAGTGTTATAAGTGTAATAGGCTAGGGTACTTTGCCAGAGAATGCAGGTCTCAAAGTTCTGGACCAATAGTGACTCATCCTGGCCCTAGACCTCAGCACACACAAAACACTGCTCATTATTCCCAATATGCCCCTGCTCAACATGTTCAAAACACTGCCCCTTTGCACATCCTGCTACTATTGTTCCAGTGCATTATGTTCAATCCACTGTTTCACAAATTCAATATGTTCAGGCACCATCACATCCTCAAGTGCTTGTTCAACAAGCACCCATTGTTACACAACCTGCTCAAACCACTGCTAGTCCAGCAGAGGTTGGTCAACAAAGCTTTTTCACACAAAGTTATGTTGACTGGAGTAGCTTGCCTGAGGATTTGACTGATGAAAACTTTGCTTTAATGACCAAAAATGATGTTGAACAAGAATTTTGTTTGATAGCCTTAGAGACAATTGCTGAAGGTGTTGAATCTGTGGAGATAGTGTCAAAAACTGATGAAGTTCAAGTTTGTGATGAAACAGTGGTTTCAAGTGAAGAAAAAGTAAATGCTGCTGATAAGGAAAGGAACTCTCCTACTGACCCATGGAATGTTGATGTGTGTGAAGATTAGTGTGATTGTGTTCTCATGGCTGCTACAAAGGTATCACCTCAGATCCTTAAAGATCTATGTTCTGACAAATGCATCATTGCTTTTGCAAACATCAAGTAGGTGAATGAAAACATGAGAAATAAAATTTTAGAAGATGAACTTAATTTTGAAAAACTGATTAAAGAGTTAAAATCAAAGTTAAGTGAAAAAGATTCTGAAATGAGTAGCCTGAGACATGAATCAAGCATAACCAAGGACCAACTCCAAACTATGGTAGAAAAATACCAAGTTTGTAAAAAGGAGTTATAAGAAACCCAAATCACTTGTGAAATATGGGTTGAGTCCTGTAAAGGTTATGAGATTATGCTTGATGCTCAGATCAAGAGCAACATTAAGTTTGGTGTAGGTTTTAGAACCTATGACCAAATTGAGAAAAATGCTGCTGAAAAATTGATTCTGAGTTGGTTGAAGTAGTCCCCAAAAATTTGGTTGTTAAAGAGATAAAAATAACATATAAAGTTGGAAACAAAATTGTTTTGGAAAAACCAGAGGTTCAACAAAAGATAAAGAAATTGAAAAATATCAGTTTAAACCAACCTGGTCAGATGTATGTGATATCTTATAAAACTTTAAGCCAATGGACTTCACAACCTTTGATGGTACTAAAGCCCCAAAAGCACTGGTGATTCCTATCAAAGATGTGCAGCAGAGGTTACAACCACTGCTGATAAAAAGTCTGATAGGAAAAGAAGAGTAAAGATTAAAAACCTGTTTTGTGAATTTTGTGAAAAAAGAAATCATGTGGCTGTGGATTGTTTGCTTTTAAAAGCCTATGACATTAACAAAACTTATGTTATCAAAAAGTCTTCAAAATGCACCATCTGCAACAAAACAAATCACTCAACTCAACAGTGTGCCTATCTCAAAAACTATGAACAAAAGGTAAAAGAGATCAAGGCAAAAGCACTAGAAAGAGAAAGTTCAAGTTCTGCTGGAAATTAATCTAAGCAGAGTTTTGAATAAATTAAACATCTGTTACAAAAGCTTTAAACAAAACCTCTATTCAAAGAGAGGTGCAAGTGATAGATGCTCCACCATCAAACTCATTTCCAAGAGGGTATGGCCAACCTTCTTATAAAAAGGTTCCTCATGCTTATGAAGGTTACAAAAAACCTTCAAAGCAAAGAGTAAGCAGGCACCCTTATGGATACAATCATTTGATAGGAAATGGTCAAGAGCAGATGTTACAAGGAAATTTCAAAACCACTGACCATTGTCCTAGACTTGAGGCTGGACCATCTGTGACCCCATCCAAAGCCATTTTCGCTTTGGAGACCAATCTTAACTTATCTATTTACTTGATGTGCAGGGACCCTCTACTTGCCTTGATAGCTTATGGTATGTAGATAGTGGAGGTTCCAGGCACATGACAGGATGTAGAGCCCTTCTTAAGGACTTCATGGCTCATGGGGGGTGATATATCTTTTGGTAATAACTCAAAGGGAAAGATTTTAGGGTTTGGGTTGGTTATGGCGGGTAAACTCAAGTTTGAAAATGTGAATTTAATTGACAATCTGAAATTTAACCTGCTGAGTGTCTCACAAATAAGTGACAGAGGATATGGATCCTTCTTCACTAAGAAAACTTGTCAAATTATGGGACCAGAGGTTGTTAAAAAGATTGATCAAATCATTGCTGAGAGCAAAGCACAACTCACTGCACACAAAAGTGGGAATGTGTATGTGGTAGATATTCTAAAAGATAATCCTATGTCTGGAACATGCTTATTCTCAGTTGCTTCTAGCAAAGAGACTGAGTTATGGCATAGGAGACTTGGACCCACAAATCTTAAAACTATCACCACACTCTCAAACCAAAGTCTTGTAAGAGGTTTGCCTCACAAGCAATTTTCTTGTGAAGAACTTTGTGTTTCCTGTTTAAAAGGAAAACAACATAAAAGTTCCTTCAAATCAATTGAAGAGTCCAAAACAAGCCAGTGTTTATAACTGCTTCACATGGACTTGTTTGGCCCAGTGCAAATCATGAGCTTAAAACACAAAAGGTATTGCCTAGTGATAGTTGATGATTTCTCTAGATTTACATGGACCTTCTTTCTTCAATCTAAGGATGAAACTGCAGGCATTTTGCAAAACTTTGTTAAACAAGTAGAAAAGCAATTTGATCTTCCAGTAAAAATCTTTAGGATTGACAATGGAACAGAGTTTGAAAATAGGGAGTTGGATGCTTTTTGTGAGTCAAAATGAATTGTTAGACAATATAGCATTCCAAGAACTCCAGAACAAAATGGGGTGGTTGAAAGAAAAAATAGAACATTAATTGAATCAGCAAGAACTATGCTAGCAGATTCTGGTTTACCCTTGTCTTTCTGGGCAGAGGCTGTAAACACTGCTTGCTATATCCAAAACAGAGTTTTGATTAACCCCAGGCATCAAAAGACTGCCTATGAGATTTTGTACAAAATCAAACCTCTGATTTCATATCTTAAAGTTTTTGGTTGTCCATGTTTCATTTTGAACTTAAAAGATTCCATATCTAAATTTGCAGCAAAAATTGATTGTGGTTATTTTCTGGGATACTCAACCACTGCTAAAGCCTACAGAGTTTTTAACTCTAGGACCAAGTGTGTTGAAGAAACTTTGAATATAAAGTTCAATGAACTTTCATCACTGAAAATTCCAGCAAATCCTACAGAGCTTTTTGATTTAGATAAATTCACATTTGTTGATGTTTTTATCAAGCTAGACAATGCAGGTACACCGCAACCATCTGAAGAAGATCAGGATCAAGGATATGACTGTGTGCTTCCACAAACAAAAGTCTATTCTTCCAACATAGGAGCAGGTGCTACAAGCTCTTGTGTAAACTCTGCCACTTCTGGGTCAACAGTGGTTGATCCTCATACCTCTGTCAGTCCACAAAATCAAACATCTGTTGATAAAAGTCATACATTTGGGCACCAAAATCATCAGAATGTTATCTCTATACCCCCAATACCACCACCTCCATTCTCATCAGTGGCTGATACTTCAAATTCACCAGCAGAGGTTAGCTCAGAGATACACATTTGCAACCATCACCTCAAATTGCTATTGTTCCATACCAAGGTGATTTGATTTATCTCAAAAGCCATCCAGCAGATCAAGTTATTGACAACATCAAATCTGGGGTACTCACACGGAGCCAATCCCAAAATATTTGTCTCTTTGCTGGTTTTCTATCACTCACACAGCCAGTCAAGTATCAAGAGGCACTAAAAGACAACAGTTGGGTAGAAGCCATGCAAGAAGAACTCCTTCAGTTCAAAAGACAACAAGTTTGGGAGCTTGTGCCACTGCCAAAAGATGGAAGTCCAATCGGCACAAAGTGGGTCTTCAAAAACAAAACTGATGAAAGGGGTATTGTTGTAAAAAAACAAAGCAAGGCTCGTGGTTCAAGGCTACAGACAGGAAGAAGGTATAGACTAAGATGAGACTTTTGCTCCTGTAGCAAGGTTGGAAGCTATTCGACTGTTCTTAGCTTTTGCTGCTAACCACAACATAAAGGTTTATCAAATGGATATAAAGAGTGCATTTTTGTATGGAAAAATCAAAGAAGAGGTTTATGTCTGTCAACCTCCAGGTTTTGAAGATGCATTCCATCCTGATCATGTCTACAAGTTCAACAAAGCATTGTATGGCTTGAAACAAGCACCAAGAGCCTGGTATGAAACTCTATCCACTTTTCTCTTATCCATAGGGTTTACTAGAGGTAAAATAGATAAAACCCTATTTTTAAAATGGAAAGGAAAAGATTTGACGCTTGTCCGTATTTATGTGGATGACATCATTTTTGGATCCACAAGCACTGCTATGTGTGAAGAGTTTCGAAAACTCATGGCATCAGAGTTTGAAATGAGTGCAACGGGTGATCTCTAATGTTTTATTGGTCTCCAAGTTAAACAATTGCACAATGGTACATTTATCCATCAAAACAAGTATGTGAAAGAGCTGCTTAAAAAGTTTGATATGGATGATTGTAAACCATGTAGCACACCCATGGCAACCACCAAGCTAGTCACCATTGATGGTAAAGATGACCTTGTTGATCAAACTCTTTATAGAAGCATGATTGGGTCTTTATTGTACCTAACTGCATCAAGGCCAGAAATCATGTTTGCAACATGTGTTTGTGCCAGATCACAGGCATTACCTAGAAAGTCTGATCTCAAAGAAGCTCTTAAACCTCTGTTTCAACATCAACAACATTATTTGGATCTACAACACAAGCATGAGATGAATGATGTTAGAAACTTGTTTGAATCAAGGTATCAAGACACTGCAGCAGACATTAAAGCCATCAAAGCTCATCTACTCACAACCACTGGCCATCCACCTCCTACGGTTATCTTTGTTACAACAGATGAAGCCAAAAGGGGGGAGAAACCTTTGGGAAACAAAAAACTGACAATAGATGATGACAAGGCCAGACCTACCTTAAATATTCCAAGGCCTGATGGTTCAAAGAAGAAAGATTTGACTGATGAAATTGTGGCCAAGGCAAGGGCTAGTCACAAGAAGAATGTGATTGAGGAGAGCAGAGTGTTGGTTGAGAAAAAGATTGATCAACAAAAAGAAAAAGAAGAGGTTGGTACTTCATCAAAAAGAACACCTGCTAGAAAAGCCAGGCAACCAACATCCACACCTCCTAATACTAAGCCTGCAACCAATCCAACCTTCAAAACCTCTGCCTCTCAAAAACCTATCACATCTTCAAAACAACAACCCACATCCCCACAAGCAGATGTTACAACAACTGTTGTGTCAACATCTGTTGATACAGCAGAGGTTGAAACAGATGCAACTCCATCCACTGCCATGATCACATTTCCCACATCAACTCAACCATTATCCACACCACCAAAAATCCCACAACCACCATCACCCCTCTAAGGTTTAAAAAGAGGAAAATCACAAAAGTGATAAATGATGATAAGATCTCTGCACCTCTTCCACTATCATCAACACCAATGACCTCCACTTTAGTGATTACAACATCATCAAGTCTTCAAGTTACTCCAGCATCAAAGTTATATCCTCTTGATTTACCAGCAGTCAGGGAAGAGATCCTAAGTTTCTTTTCAGAGGATGACCCTGATAAAAGAACAATCCTATCCCTTGATGGCTATCCAAGACCAGCAAATGTTGATGCTTACCTGGAATTGAAAAGGAAGCAAGCAGAGGATATTGCCAAAAGAGGATCAGCTGGTAAAGATGATAGAGAAATACAGATTGTCATGTCCTTTCAACTGAGCAAAGTCACCTTTTTTTACAAAACTTTATCAAGAACCTGAGCAACCAGATTTCAGAAATGGAAGATAAGCTGGTCAAAAGTGAGCTCATTGAGTACATCATGGAAAACAAGAAGTATAGGGCAACAAGGCCACAGTTCAGGGATTGGAGCTTGGCTGAGCTAAGAGAAGAAATCAGCAGAATATAAGGAATGTCAAAAGATCCTCTTAAAAGGCAAACTTGTAACATCCGTCAAAAACGGATTTACCAAACCCGCTCCGTTTAGCAACCGAACAGTCAGTCAAAATTTTCGTTGCGAATTAAATGTCCAAAACATTTTTAAACGATCCGTAATAAATTATTATACGCGAATATATATTTAGTTTTTGAAAAACTGTCAAAAATCGCAAAATAAAAATGAAATACATCTGCCGGGTTTCGAACCCGGGTCTGTACCGAATCAGCAAGCGTCTTATCTCTCAACACATAAACCACTGCGCCGCTTGTTCTGTTTGTTATATATTTCAATCATTTAATTCATAAAGTGACTTTACAAATTCAAAACCGGCGCCCAAACGATTCAGTCGTCGGAATCCCGGTAAATTCGCGAGTCTTAACTACGATTTACGTTATAACGTAAACCTTTAATCAGACATCGGTTATAACCGATGTTTAAAGTCCGCGACCAAATTCATAACCGCCGGAAAATTTAAATAACGAACACAGTCGGAATTCAGACCAAGTGCATTGACGATTTGTTCTATAAATTGACCCACAACCGACGACAAACACTTTCGCTCAAAAATCACACCTTTTCTCGGCGTAATTCCACTCGCCGGAATAAACCTGTTCGTCGCCGGAAAACCGTTTTCCCCATTGCCGAGCCTTACTGAACCTCCTAAGTTTATACCGAAGTCACCCTTACTCTTTCCAAGCTTTCCGGAGACTTGCTGCTGCAAGGCACCAGACGCCGGAGTTGTTTTCTGTCGCCGGAGTTCTGCCGGAAAACAGAGGAAAACGAGTCGGTATACCTCACGCTTATTTTCCTTTCTTTTTACTTCTATCTTACCATAATTAACCTAAAACACTAATGAAACTTGAATAAAAACTCGAACCAGTCAGACCCGATTTCTGGTTCAACATTGACGAAGAAGACGATGTTTTCTATATCATATAAGTATATTATAAATCAGGATTTTACTCGGGTTAGACACACAGTCCAGCGGTGGACTGTGTGCACATAAGACGTTAATCATGCAAAGGTCTCGAGTTCGATTCCCGTTTCACACACGCTGCCTTAATAAAAAAATCAAGTTTTGTTTAACTGAACCGGATCGCCTTAGATATATGTTAAGTATATTAATAACCGGAATAATAACCAAGTTAGACACACAGTCCAGCGGTGGACTGTGTGTTTGTTTATATCACTGGTCATGAGTTCGAGTCCGGTCCTCAGCACCGACTCGGACAGTTATCTCTTCTTTTTAAATAAGGCAGAAAAGGAAATATCTATTTTGTATTTAAGTATAATAAAAATCAAATTGTATAACATGTTGAACACACAGTCCAGCGGTGGACTGTGTGTTAGATTAACCCACAGGTCCCGGGTTCGAGACCTGTGGAGTGCACCACCGAATCGCTTAAACTGTTTTTAAAATAAAAATGATTTTCTGTTAATGTTAATTAATGTATATATGAAATTAAAATCGGATATATAACGGGTTAGACACGTAGCTCAGTTGGTAGAGCTGCGTGCACGCGTACGGGAGGTCTCGGGTTCGAGCCTCACCGAGCGCACAACAATATGCCTCGAACCGGTCAACGCCGGTCAAAGTCAACAAATCAAAGTCAACAGTAGCAGAAAAAAATAAAATATTTTTATTATTTTTATTTAATTATTTTAATTAAAAATCAATTATAAATACTTAAAAATAACATTTTTAAGATTAGAAATAGCCTCAAACTCACAAAAATGCACCCAACAATCCTACTAAAATAGTTTAATAAAATCCGTTTACTCACCAAACCATAATGCGATTTATCTATGTTAAATCTCACTTGTGGTTAAAACCACTTCGCGTGCACTCAACGTCATCAACCGAACGCACCCACTGTGAGTGAATCTTACAATTCCCCCTTTTAAATTACACGTTTTGGGGTGTGTCATGTGTTATGAAATAATTAATTTATTTATTTAAACTTGTGCCATACCACATCATGACTTAAACTTAGATTGATTTATTGTTGTGATTTACTTATATTCCGTTTGTCAAATTACATGAAACTCATACATTAAGCCCATCAGTTCCTCGTGGGAAACGAGTAGAACATCGCGTGCTTCAATTCAATTCATTATTGTTCATGTGTGTTTTCATTGAGTTTATATTGTCTGTAGTTGTGTTATTCATATTATCATGTTTATGCAATTCATTCATCAGGCCCCTCAGTTCCTCGTGAGAGACGAGTTGAGCAACGCGTGCCTTTAATTGTTCCATTATTATTCATGAGTGTTTTCATTTAACATATTATGATTGTTGATCAAGTTACATCTAATTTTACTCATGTTTGGTTGTGCACATATTTCATAATCAATTTAAATGAATTGTTCAAATGTTTTCCATAGGATTCACTCGCCAACATTATGTTGATCCAAAAACCTTTTTACACATGATACAGGTGAACAGGTTGAAGCAAGGATAACATAGGATATGCCTTAGAAGAGAACAAAGAAGTTTAGATTGTAGTTAGATCATGTTGTAGCAATCATTGTAAATTTCCATTTAAATTGTATTAATGAATATGAAACGTTTAATAAATGTCATGAGCTTTGATGATAACCCAATCATGCCCCGATCACCTTATCCGCTGCGGGTCGGGGTGTGATAGATTGGTATCAGAGCCATGACTATAGGGATATAGGATAGGTTATTAGACCCTTAGAGCCTATACTATAGTCTGTCTAAATTTTAAATTGATTAGGTGGTTACATACAAACTTGTGATATTTATTTGTTTCATATTTGTTTACATTTCAGTCAAACATACATGCTCATATACATATTCATTATACATATATACATATTCATTATACATATATCGATGTTCATGTGTTCAATTTATTTTCATACTCTCGTTATCCAAAGATTTTTATGTAATTTTCAAATCTCATCAAAGTAAGTTCTGCGACGGGCATGTAGTAACTGGAAGGGTACAAGTACCGGTAGTCGGAACGTCCTGTCTAGGCTGGCATTCGTATAAATCCAATATAACGGACCAGTTTGCCTACCTGGGGACCAACGATGAGAGTACGAAGGACCTATTAGGCCAAAGCATGCCACACCAAACGTCGTTCGAACTAACCCTACTTTGAGGTGTCATCGTGTCTACACCTGGACACATTCCGAACATCACACGTTGTATACATATTTCTCGATTTTCCCGGGTTTTTGTGTACGCAAACAGGCAGAAACCGTGCGAACCATATGAAAAACCGGTATTCATGGGGGCCCACATGATTACACAAGGTAAAGTATGGCGGCATGACGGGCCTAACAGCGAGCAAAGCCCAAGACATCCTATGGATGTAGTATTTTTGTATAATTATTTTATAAATGATCATTCTTGAATGCGACCCATAATCCCAAAAGCATCCAACTCATACTCTTGTCATGTATTCATTGTAGATGTCTTCTAACCTCGCCCGTAGGAAGACGAGAGCAAGAAAAGCCCGCGAACGCATGGCTACCTTAATCGCTCAACAAATGGCTGCCGTAATACCCAACATTGTAATCCAAGTTCAACAAGCACTTACCAATAATCCTGTCAATCAAGCAAACCAAAACATTTTCAACTCTCCCCCAAATACCACTAAATGCGCCTACAAGCATTTCAAATCAAGCGACCCTCCGAAATACAAAGGGACTGAAGGTGTCACCGCACTCCTCCATTGGTTTGAAGAAATGGAGAATACTTTTCTAAATTGCGATTGCCCTGATGATCGCAAAGTACGTTATGCTACCGGTCGACTATATGGGATAGCACTTACTTGGTGGAACACAGAGAAGGCCAAACGAGGTGTGGAAGATGCTATGACCCTAACTTGGAACGAATTGAAGGAAATCATGACCAGACGATTTTGCCCAAGGAGCGAAATCAAGAAGCTAGAAGATGAATTTTATTCATTGAAGCAAATGGAAGGAGACCACACCACCTACAACAAAAGGTTCCTCGAATTACATCAAATGGTTCCCAACATGTTTACTCCCCTCTACCGTTTGATCGAGCACTACATTCGTGGTCTTCCGTCAAAGATTTAAGACCCTGTGATAAGTACCAAGCCTGCAACTTTGGAAGCAGCAATGGAGCTAGCAACAGAGCTCACCGAGAACCGAATCCGAAACAAAGACTTCAAGGAGGAGAAGAAGAAGGATAAAGAATCGACTGAAACCTCCGACTCCACCCAAACCGAATCCCCTTCTCAACCCAATCCTAAGAGAAGAAGAGTCGGGCGACTTTTCGCTGCTACTCAACGAAATCAACCCGTTTTTCACGCTATACCCATCCGAGCTGTCCCAATCACCCAAGAGGCACCCAACTCAGCTTACCCAAATAAGAAACCATATCTTGGACCTCACCCTCGATGCAACAACTGTTTTTATCACCATCCCCTTACTTTACCTTGCCGGCTATGTACAACTTGTGGACGTTATGGTCATTTGAGCAATGTTTGTCGCACCTTTCAAGACCAAACCTTTTCCCCTACTCAAAACATGGCCCAAACTTATCACCAACCCCAACACCCCATGTTCCCATATGCTCGAGCTTGCTTCAATTGTGGCGACCCTACCCACTTTAGAAACACATGCCCTCAATTGGTAAACGTTATCAACACTCAAGCCCAATCAAACCCAGTTAACCAAGTAAACCAAGAAAACCCAACCACTATGCCACCAGCAAGAGGAAGAGTCTTCAATATCAACGCCAACCCTGTCGAAGATAATGACGGCCCTGATGAAGATACTCAGCTAGTCCTCTTCGCCGAAGATCCAGATTCAACTTCTATTGTTTAGTCTTATGTTTTTCTTTATCACATGTGTAGACTGTTAGAGAAATTATTGGATATTATATATTATATATTGTTTTCGGTATATGCTTTTGCCGAGGCCGTGGCTCCCCATCCATCGAGGTTGAGTTGGATCCCCATTTTATTATGTGGTTGATCTTGGCGTGCCCGCACGATCGGCTCCGTTTGTTTGAGCCTTGATCGGTTACGTAATTTTACATTTCAATACATGCAATACGTTCGGCTCCGTTTGATTGAGCCTTGAGCGCACATTTCAATTTACATTTCCAGTTCATGCAATACGTTCGGCTCCGTTTGATTGAGCCTTGAGCGCACAGACAATTTCATTATCAGTATCATGTGGTTGTGGTGTTTGTAGTAGAGTCGCATCGAACTAACCATAACTTTCGGATAAAGTCAACGAAAATTTGACAAGGGTATGGTGGATACGCCGATGGTACTTCCTATATATAAGTATTCTTGTCAAATGATCGGAGGCATTATCAGGCGGTTATGAGAGGTTCCATGCATAGGCTGATTGTGTGATGGTTGTTTAAATTAAGTTGTTCAATTTCAGTACATTCAATACGTTCGGCTCCGTTTGATTGAGCCTTGAGCGCACATACAATTTCATTCAATACGTTCGGCTCCGTTTGATTGAGCCTTGAGCGCACAGACAATTTCATTATCAGTATCATGTGGTTGTGGTGTTTGTAGTAGAGTCGCATCGAACTAACCATAACTTGCGGATAAAGTCAATGAAAATTTGACAAGGATATGGTGGATACGCCGATGGTACTTCCTATATATAAGTATTCTTGTCAAATAATCGGAGGCATTATCAGGCGGTTATGAGAGGTTCCATGCATAGGCTGTTTGTGTGGTTAAGTTATTCATATTCAGTACATGCAATACGCTCGGCTCCGTTTGATTGAGCCTTGAGCACACAATTTCAATTTCAGTACATTCAATATGTTCGGCTCCGTTTGATTGAGCCTTGAGCACACAATTTCAATTTCAATACATTCAATATGTTCGGCTCCGTTTGATTGAGCCTTGAGCACACAATTTCATTTTCAGTACATGCAATACGATCGGCTCCGTTCGATTGAGCCTTGATCGCACAGATATATTTCATTTCAGTAATTTATGTTTGTTGTATTGATTGTAGAGTTATAGGACTAATCATAATTCACTGTTAAAATCAATGAAAATTTGACAAGAATATGGTGGATACGCCGCTGGTACTTCCTATATATAAGTATTCTTGTCAAAGGATCAGAGGCATTAACGGATGGTTATGAGAAGTTCTATGTAGGATTTATTAGTTTTTTTTGGTAACCAATCATAACTTGTGGATAAAACTAATGAAAATTTGGCAAGAATATGGTGGATACGCCGCTGGTACTTCCTATATATAAGTATTCTTGCCAAAGGATCAGAGGCATTATCAGGCGGTTATGAGAAGTTCCAGGTAGGATTTAGTATTGCCTTGGTTGGAATTTGTGTTACATTTACATCATCATGTTATTTAAAGAGATTGGATTGTGTTCCATTTCTACATAAACTAACCTCTCAATCATAATAAACAAGAGAGGAACTTTCATCATTCAAACATATATGCTATCAGAATGTGGATTCAAATATTTGCTGTTGTGTTTATTCATGTTCAAATATTTGCTGATGTGTTTATTCATGTTCAAACATTTGCTGATGTGTTTATTCATGTTCGAATATTTGCTGTTGTGTTTATTCATGTTCAAATATTTGCTGATGTGTTCATTCATGTTTAAATATCAGCTGTTGTGTTTTTATTTATGTTCCATGTAGATTGTAGTGTTAGAAGTTTTGCCTTAGGATGTAACCATATTTTCCCAAACGTATCTAAACTCTTATGCATGATATCATTTTAGCAAATCATTTCTGCTTATCAATACTTATACAGTAGGCAACAAAAAGCGATTCCTGAATAGGGTACTTAACCCCTACAAGGAACGTTACCGCCTCGAACAAAAACTTAAGCCTTTATTTTGCTAAGCATACAACTGTCAAACAAAACATCATCACCCTTTTAGTCAAAATATATCATTATTTAAATTTCGGGACGAAATTTCTAAAAAGCAGGGGATACTGTAACATCCGTCAAAAACGGATTTACCAAACCCGCTCCGTTTAGCAACCGAACAGTCAGTCAAAATTTTCGTTGCGAATTAAATGTCCAAAACATTTTTAAACGATCCGTAATAAATTATTATACGCGAATATATATTTAGTTTTTGAAAAACTGTCAAAAATCGCAAAATAAAAATGAAATACATCTGCCGGGTTTCGAACCCGGGTCTGTACCGAATCAGCAAGCGTCTTATCTCTCAACACATAAACCACTGCGCCGCTTGTTCTGTTTGTTATATATTTCAATCATTTAATTCATAAAGTGACTTTACAATTCAAAACCGGCGCCCAAACGATTCAGTCGTCGGAATCCCGGTAAATTCGCGAGTCTTAACTACGATTTACGTTATAACGTAAACCTTTAATCAGACATCGGTTATAACCGATGTTTAAAGTCCGCGACCAAATTCATAACCGCCGGAAAATTTAAATAACGAACACAGTCGGAATTCAGACCAAGTGCATTGACGATTTGTTCTATAAATTGACCCACAACCGACGACAAACACTTTCGCTCAAAAATCACACCTTTTCTCGGCGTAATTCCACTCGCCGGAATAAACCTGTTCGTCGCCGGAAAACCGTTTTCCCCATTGCCGAGCCTTACTGAACCTCCTAAGTTTATACCGAAGTCACCCTTACTCTTTCCAAGCTTTCCGGAGACTTGCTGCTGCAAGGCACCAGACGCCGGAGTTGTTTTCTGTCGCCGGAGTTCTGCCGGAAAACAGAGGAAAACGAGTCGGTATACCTCACGCTTATTTTCCTTTCTTTTTACTTCTATCTTACCAGTAATTAACCTAAAACACTAATGAAACTTGAATAAAAACTCGAACCAGTCAGACCCGATTTCTGGTTCAACATTGACGAAGAAGACGATGTTTTCTATATCATATAAGTATATTATAAATCAGGATTTTACTCGGGTTAGACACACAGTCCAGCGGTGGACTGTGTGCACATAAGACGTTAATCATGCAAAGGTCTCGAGTTCGATTCCCGTTTCACACACGCTGCCTTAATAAAAAAATCAAGTTTTGTTTAACTGAACCGGATCGCCTTAGATATATGTTAAGTATATTAATAACCGGAATAATAACCAAGTTAGACACACAGTCCAGCGGTGGACTGTGTGTTTGTTTATATCACTGGTCACGAGTTCGAGTCCGGTCCTCAGCACCGACTCGGACAGTTATCTCTTCTTTTTAAATAAGGCAGAAAAGGAAATATCTATTTTGTATTTAAGTATAATAAAAATCAAATTGTATAACATGTTGAACACACAGTCCAGCGGTGGACTGTGTGTTAGATTAACCCACAGGTCCCGGGTTCGAGACCTGTGGAGTGCACCACCGAATCGCTTAAACTGTTTTTAAAATAAAAATGATTTTCTGTTAATGTTAATTAATGTATATATGAAATTAAAATCGGATATATAACGGGTTAGACACGTAGCTCAGTTGGTAGAGCTGCGTGCACGCGTACGGGAGGTCTCGGGTTCGAGCCTCACCGAGCGCACAACAATATGCCTCGAACCGGTCAACGCCGGTCAAAGTCAACAAATCAAAGTCAACAGTAGCAGAAAAAAATAAAATATTTTTATTATTTTTATTTAATTATTTTAATTAAAAATCAATTATAAATACTTAAAAATAACATTTTTAAGATTAGAAATAGCCTCAAACTCACAAAAATGCACCCAACAATCCTACTAAAATAGTTTAATAAAATCCGTTTACTCACCAAACCATAATGCGATTTATCTAGGTTAAATCTCACTTGTGGTTAAAACCACTTCGCGTGCACTCAACGTCATCAACCGAACGCACCCACTGTGAGTGAATCTTACAATTCCCCCTTTTAAATTACACGTTTTGGGGTGTGTCATGTGTTATGAAATAATTAATTTATTTATTTAAACTTGTGCCATACCACATCATGACTTAAACTTAGATTGATTTATTGTTGTGATTTACTTATATTCCGTTTGTCAAATTACATGAAACTCATACATTAAGCCCATCAGTTCCTCGTGGGAAACGAGTAGAACATCGCGTGCTTCAATTCAATTCATTATTGTTCATGTGTGTTTTCATTGAGTTTATATGTCTGTAGTTGTGTTATTCATATTATCATGTTTATGCAATTCATTCATCAGGCCCCTCAGTTCCTCGTGAGAGACGAGTTGAGCAACGCGTGCCTTTAATTGTTCCATTATTATTCATGAGTGTTTTCATTTAACATATTATGATTGTTGATCAAGTTACATCTAATTTTACTCATGTTTGGTTGTGCACATATTTCATAATCAATTTAAATGAATTGTTCAAATGTTTTCCATAGGATTCACTCGCCAACATTATGTTGATCCAAAAACCTTTTTACACATGATACAGGTGAACAGGTTGAAGCAAGGATAACATAGGATATGCCTTAGAAGAGAACAAAGAAGTTTAGATTGTAGTTAGATCATGTTGTAGCAATCATTGTAAATTTCCATTTAAATTGTATTAATGAATATGAAACGTTTAATAAATGTCATGAGCTTTGATGATAACCCAATCATGCCCCGATCACCTTATCCGCTGCGGGTCGGGGTGTGACAAAACTCCTCCCAACTGGGATTTATACAAGAAAGATGTGTCTGAAAGAGATTTGAAGTTGAAAAGAATGAAGAATGAACTGATTTAGAATCACTATGGTTCAAGGAACCAAGTGATGAGATGGGTGAGGTCAGGGTGATAGACACTTACAAAAGTTTGGATGAGAGGAGGAAAAAGGATCCATCCATGCCTCCTAAGCCTGACTATTCAAAAGAAGATGCTATCCTCAGAGCTCAACTCTCCAAAAAGTCCAGCTCAACATCTGCCCATTCCACACTTGCCCTGGTACACAGAAAAAGGCAAGAGGGTATGTCTGAAAAGACTAATAAAGAGTTTGAGGATACATTTATCAAAGAAGGCATCAAGAACATGATTGATTATCCAACATATGATAGAAGTGCCAAGCTAGCCAAAGATCTATCACAAAAGGCTCCTGCTCAAACCTCAGCAATAAAAGCTCCTCCAAGAAAACCATTAGACCCAAAAATTCTAAAATGGAAGGTCGGCAAAGACACCCATGAATTGACACTACTCAAGTCTGATGGTGCAGCCACTAAACTATCATGGAAGCTGCTTATGAGCTTGCAGTGGAAGACTTCCAAGAACTACTATGTTTAGAGCTGGAGAAGGATGCTGATGACATGGAATCTCTTAACTTTGAACTTCAATTCAAAGGTCAAATAAGAGAATTCCTCCTGAGGAATAAAGACCAAGAATAAAGTGTTTTTGGCATCATCTGTTCCAGGGGGAGATTGTTGGGATTGAACCCAATGAAAGGAATAGATGATACAAAGCTAAATAACACTATCCAAGCTTTGGTTAAACTATCAGAGGTTACAACCTCTGATGCACATACACTGCTTTCCCTAAAGACTACTCATCCTATCATCTGCCTTCACAAAGCTTTAAAGGCCTGCCAGAGTTACAAGGGTCAGAGGATAGAGATCAGAGTTTAGTCATTAGCTTAGTTAAATCAATGTAACAGTGCTAAGCAGTGATAGTTACTATTATCAGTGTTTTCAGTTAGTTACAATTGGTTTCCTGTCACTATCAACCCTGACGTCATCAAGGATGCTCAGTGGTTAGATAGTTAGTATAAATAGGTAACTTCTGTAACAGTTTAAACATGTCTATTAAAAGATCAATTATCGCATATCATCTTCTCTGCATTTTCTTATTACCAAACTGAAATTGCAAAGGCTGAGGGGGAGTTTGTGGATCACATGCAAGTTTACCAACTTGAAAGCATGATGATGATGAAAACAAACGACCATTGCTTGTAGTAAAAGTTTTCAGTCTTATTCCGCTGCAAATCTCTTTTCATTCAATCATTTTCCATTTTATTGAAACAAAACTACAAGTAATTTAAACTTAGATCCTAACAATAGTCACAGTTAATTTTGGCTACAAACTTATATATAGAATCTTTTAAGTTCAAAATGAAGCATGGACAGCCAAAAACTTTAAAATAGGAAATCAGAGGTTTGATTTTATACAAAATCTTATAAGCAGTCTTTTGATGCCTGGGGTTAATCAAAACTCTGTTTGGACATAGCAAGCAGTGTTTACAGCCTCTGCCCAAAAAGACAAGGGTAAACAAGAGTCTGCTAGCATAGTTGTTGCTGATTCAATTAAGGTTCTATTTTTCCATTCAACCACCCCATTTTGCTCTGGAGTTCTTGGAATGCTATATTGTCTAACAATTCCTTTTGACTCACAAAAAGCATCCAACTCCCTATTTTTAAACTCTGTTCCATTGTCACTCATAAAGATTTTAATTGGAAGCTCAAATTGCTTTTCTACTTGTTTAACAAAGTTTTGCAAGATGATTGCATTTTCATCCTTAGAGTGGAGAAAGAAAATCCATGTAACCTAGAGAAATCATCAACTATCACTAAGCAATACCTTTTGTGTTTTAAGCTCATGATTTGCACTGGGCCAAACAAGTCCATGTGAAGCAATTGTAAACACTGGCTTGTTTTGGACTCTTCAATTGATTTGAAGGAACTTTTATGTTGTTTTCCTTTTAAGCAGGAAGCACAATGTTCTTCACAGGAAAATGTCTTGTGAGGCAAACCTCTTACAAGACTTTGTTTTGAGAGTGTGGTGATAGTTTTAACATTTATGTGTCCAAGTCTTTGATGCCATAACTCAGTCTCTTTGCTAGAAGCAACTGAGAATAAGCATGTTCCAGACATAGGATTATCTTTTAGCATATCTACCACATACACATTCCCACTTCTATGAGCAGTGAGTTGTGCTTTGCTCTTAGCAACGATTTGATCAATCTTTTTAACAACCTCCGGACCCACAATTTGATAAGTTTTCTTAGTGAAGAAGGGTCCATACCCTCTTTCACTCATTTGTGAGACACTCAGCAGGTTAAATTTCAGATTGTCCATTAAATTCACATTTTCAAACTTGAGTTTACCAGCCAGAACCGACCCAGACCCCAAAAACTTTCCCTTTGAGTTATTACCAAAAGATATATCACCCCCCCATGAGCCATGAAGTCCTTGAGAAGGGCTCTACATCCTGTCATGTGCCTGGAACCTCCACTATCTACATACCATAAGCTATCAAGGCAAGTAGAGGGACCCTGCACATCAAGTAAACAGATTAGTTAAGATAGGTCTCTAAAGCCAAAATGTTTTGGATGGGGTCACAAATGGTCCAGCCTCAAGTCTAGGACAATGGTCAGTGGTTTAGATATTTTCTTGTAACATCTGCTCTTGACCATTTCCTATCAGATGATTGTATCCATAGGGATGCTTATTCACTCTTTGCTTTGAAGGCTTTTTGTATCCTTCATAAGTAAGAGGAACCCTTTTATAGGCTGGTTGGCCATACCCTCTTGGAAATGAGTTTGATGGTGGGGCATCTGTCACTTGCACCTCTCTAGGAACAGAGGTTTTTTTAAAGCTTTTGTAACAGATGTTTCAGTTGGTTCAAAACTCTGCTTAGATTAGTTTCCAGCAGAACTTGAACCTTCTCTTTCTAGTGCTTTTGCCTTGATCTCTTTTACCTTTTGCTCATAGTTTTTGAGATAGGCACACTCTTGAGTTAAGTAATTTGTTTTGTTGCTGATGGTGCATCTTGAAGAATTTTTGATAACACAAGTTTTGTTAATGTCATAGGCTTTTAAAAGAAAACAATCTGCAGCCACATGATTTCTTTTTTCACAAAATTCACAAAACAAGTTTTTAATCTTTACTCTTCTTTTCCTATCAGACTTTTATCAGCAGTGGTTGTAACCTCTGCTGGTACATCTTTGATAGGGATCACCAGTGCTTTTGGGGCTTTAATACCATCAGAGGTTGTAAAGTCCATTGGCTTAAAGTTTTCTAAAATATCACATTCATCTGACCAGGTTGGTTTAAACTGATATTTTTCAATTTCTTTATCTTTTGTTGAAACCTCTGATTTTTCCAAAACAATTTTGTTTCCAGCTTTAACTGTGATTTTTATTTCTTCACCAGCCAAATTTGTGGGACTATTTCAACCAACTCAGAATCAATTTCAGCAACATTTTTCTCATTTTGGTCATAGGTTCTAAAACCTACACCAAACTTAATGTTGCTCTTGATCTGAGCATCAAGCATAATCTCATAACCTTTACAGGACTCAACCCATTTTTCACAAGTGATTTGGGTTTCTTCTAAATCCTTTTTACACACTTGGTATTTTTCTACCATAATTTGGAGTTGGTCCTTGGTTATGCTTGATTCATGTCTGAGGCTACTAATTTCAGAATCTTTTTCACTTAACTTTGATTTTAACTCTTTAATAAGTTTTTCAAATTTAAGTTCATCTTCTAAAATTTTGTTCCTTAGGTTTTCATTCACCTGCTTAATGTTTGTAAAAGCAATGATGCATTTGTCAGAACATAGATCTTTAAGGATCTGAGGTGATACCTTTGTAGCAGCCATGAGAGCATAAGCACACTCATCTTCACACACATCAACATTCCATGGGTCAGCGGGAGAGTTCTTTTCCTTATCAACAGCATTTTCCTTTTCTTCACTTGAAACCACTGTTTCATCACAAACTTGAACTTCATCAGTTTTTGACACTAACTCCACAGATTAACACCTTCAGCAATTGTCTCTAAGGTCATTAAACAAAATTCTTGTTCAACATCATTTTTGGCCATTAAAGCAAAGTTCTCATCAGTCAAATCCTCAGGCAAGCTACTCCAGTCAACATAACTTTGTGTGAAAAAGCTCTGTTGACCAACCTCTGCTGGACTAGCAGTGGTTTGAGCAGGTTGTGTGACAATGGGTACTTGTTGTACATGCACTTGAGGATGTGATGGTGTCTGAACATATTGAATTTGTGGAGTAGTGGATTGAACATAATGCACTGGAACAGTATTAGCAGGATGTGCAAAGTGGGCAGTGTTTTGAACATGTTGAGCAGGGGTATATTGGGAATGTGAGCAGTGTTTTGTGTGTGCTGAGGTCTAGGCCAGGATGAGTCACTATTGGTCTAGCATTTTGAGACCTGCATTCTCAGGCAAAGTGTCCTAACCTATTACACTTATAACACTTGACTTTTGATTTATCCAGCCCAACCTTCAATCCCCCATGCAATCCTGGGAATTTCCTACCAGTTCTCTTATAGAATTTACTAGCCCTAACACTCAATAAGGCCAGCTGGTGCAAAATTTCTTCAAGATCAGAAGGTTCAAAATGTTGCAAGTCATTCAGCTCAAAGGATAGATTATCAGAGGTTTGGCTTTCCCCACTAGCAGTGAAAGCATAGTTGGGTGCATATGTTTCAGATCCAAAGTTCCCACCAGAAGTAATATCTAGTGATCATAACTTTGGTCCTTACAGCTTCCAGATCCCTCTTCTTGGCCAAAAAGAGTTGTATTACCAAATGAGGAATCATCAGTCATTTTGCCAGAATCTTGCAACTTCTTTTTCTGGTTTAACTCTCTCTCATAAGTGAGGAGTATCCCATGAAGTTGTGTCAATGACATTTCTTTAAACCCAACAGACTTTCGTGTTACATAAGCTACAGTCTCCCACTTATCTGATAACGATCTAAGGAAACGACTATTGACAGTCGAATTAGGAAAAACCACGTTAACCAGTCTAAGTTCACTGATGAGACAGCTGTAATGTTCGAACTGTTGTGTTAGAGACTCTCCTTTCAAGTGACAAAACGTTTCATACTACTGATTTAGAACTTCTCTGTTACTTTCAATCACTTCCTCAGTCCCACCGAATTGCTCTTTCAGTGCATCCCATAACTCCTTTGCATTATTGCAATGGAGTAGACCAGCATAAATCTCATTGGGTAAGGCCGAAGCAACTATGCTAAATGCCTTAGCATCCAATTCAATTTTCTGGAAATCCTGCTCTGAAAAGTTATCAGGATTTTTTGGCACTTGTTTAGTTGGATCCTTGTACTTGGAACCATCGGAATGTGAGGTCCATAAGCAACAGATCTCCAGTAACCGATGTTTTGCTGAGCAAGGATATGACCCATTCGTCGTTGCCAAATGAAATATTCATTTCTTTTGAGCATCGGCGGTTTGAATAAGGATCCAGAGTTGGCATCCTGTGTGTTTTGAGACATTTTCAGTTGATTTTACAGAGATTTATGTTTTAAAAACTTTGAACGTAATAAAACTCTGTTTATCAAGCAAAAACAACCAAACTAAATAGCAGGGAGCTGATCTGTTCGAATCAAATCGATTGTTAGATCGAATTTGATGAATCAGGCTCTGGTACCAATTGTTAGGATCTGAGTGTGATTACTTGTAGTTTTTGTTTCAAAAATGGAAAATGATTGAGTTTTAAAAGAGATTTGCAGCGGAAATAAATGAAAAACTTTTACCACAGCAATGGTCGTTTGTTTTCATCATCATCATGCTTTCAAGTTGGTAAACCCGCATGTGATTCACAAACTCCCCCTCAGCCTTTGCAATTGAAGTTTGTTAGTAAGAAAATGCAGAGAATATGATATGCGAAAGTTGATCTTTTGATAGACGAGTTAAACTGTTACACAAGTTACCTATTTATACTAAACTATCTAACCACTGAGCATCTTTGATGACGTCAGGGTTGATAGTGACAGGAAACTATATGTAACTAACTACAAACACTGCTAATACTAAACTATCAATGCTTAGAACTGTTACATTGATTATCTATCTAATGACTAAGCTCTGATCTCTATCCTCTGATCCTTGTAACTCTGGCCGACCTTTGCAACTTTGTGAAGTCAAATGATAGGAGAGCAGTCTTTAGGGTAAGCAGTGTAAATACAATAGAGGTTGTAACCTCTGATAGTTTAACCGAAGCTCGAATAGTGTTATTTGGCTTTGTATCATCTGTTCCTTTCATAGGGTTCAATCCCAACATTGCTCTACCTCAAAAACTCCCATGACAACTGGAAATAAACTTGATTTCTGATCCAGATTGCAAAAGTGTTGATATTAAAACATACAGGGGAATGATAGGATCATTGTTGTATCTAACAACCAGTATACTAGATATAATGTTCTCCACATGTTTTCTAGATATATACCAATGTAATCCTAAAGAGTCCCACTTAAAAGCTGTAAAAAGGGTATTTAAATATCTAAAAGGCACTTCAGATTTTGGTTTATGGTATCCAAAAGATACAAATTTGGAACTAACAGCATACACAGATGCATATCATGCAGGATGGAAAATAGACAGAAAGAGCACATGTGGTGCTTGTCAAATGTTGGGAGAAAAGCTAGGTTGTTGGGCAAGCAAGAAACAAAATTGTGTTTCCACATCCACAACTGAATCAGAATATGTGACAGCAGCAAGTTGTTGTTCACTAGTGTTATGGATGCAAACTCAGCTAAGGGACTATAGAGTAAATCTGACCAAAGTTCCTATATTGTGTGATTCAAAGACTGCCATTGCCATAACAGAAAATCCGTTGCATCACTCTAGAAATAAACACAGTTATGCCAGATATCACTTCATAAAAGACCATGTGGAAAAAGGTAACATTGAAATGTACTCTGTTCCAACATAAAAACAAATTGCTGATATTTTTACAAAACCTCTTGACAAAAAGAGACATAACTTTCTGGTCAGCAAACTGGGTATGGTCAACATAAAATATGAAGAATCATCAGCAATATTTTGTCACAAAAAGAAATATGTGAATCATTAGAAGATTATTAGAATTCTGACAGAATTCTGATGTTCATCAGAAACTGCATAAAGTCACCAAAAATTCTGGTGATCTATTAGATTTATCATAATCATCAGAAAATCTCTTGTGGTTCATCATTTATGCTTTCTCTTTCTAAAATTGCTCCATACATACACATCATTAGCACAACTCTTGTACATTCTTTGTCTTTCAAAATCTTTTTTATTTGTTTTTTTTTATTTTCTCTCTTAGCAAAAATCTAAAACAAAAAATTCACTACGAACTTCTTAGGCTTAGGGATGATCACGTCACAAAGCAATATTTCTGAACAAAAATTCAATGCTCACACACACTTTCTTTTGATCTTCAATGCCTACTCATCCATTATTAGAGAGAAAAGAGGGGACACCTGGGCAGTTAATAATTGTAATTTCTCAGAATATAGCCTAAATATTAATTTCATAGAAATTTTTATCTCACATTATTCTTTTTGCATCTAACAAAAGATCTAAAGATCTAGAGCAACAAAGGATAATGGGATATAAAATCTGAGTTGGTAAATGCCATTTATGGTAGAACTAGCACTGTCACTTATATATATAACAACCACCTGGAAGTCCAACCTCACCTCATCTGTCTTTATCATCCTCTTCCTTTTTTTTCAGAAACCCTAATAACCTCTTCGGCTTCTAAAAACCCTAACAATGGCTCGCCTGAATGCCTCACTTTTCCCACTTTCACTCTTTCAAACTCACAACATATGGGTTCGGAGAAATCTTGACGGACCAGCATGGGAAGGCTGTGGTATCATTCTCACTTTTCCCCTTGCATATGCCTTGACAGCATACATTTAGATCCACCCAAATATACTGCAAGAGTTTTGGTGGAATGCTCAAACCATCTTCCAAGGAAGAAACGTCTGGATTCATAGTTAAGTGTTGGGAAAGGACATTATCCTAAGCGAGGAGATGATTAGAGAGGTTTTACACCTTAATGATAACGACGACGTCAAATCCTTCTCTCGTCAAGTTCTGGACAACACCCTAAGGGAGATGGGGTACTACACAGAGAACCAAGCAAGAGGAATCAGCAAGTCCGGATTCATCCAACCTTAGCCGTTCTTGGTCACCCAAGCTTGGAGTACGTTTTTCAAAAAAGTATGCAAACTTTCATGAAGATTCGTACAGGTTGATGGAGGTGGTACATGCAGTAGTGCAAGAGGTTCCATACAACTTCTCCCAGTATCTAATGAGAGATTTTGTGAACAACTTGCACTCTCATTGACCATTTCTAATCTATCTTCGTTTCTTAATGAGGATAATCGCTCATTAATTGTACTTCACAGGAGTTCCCAACTGGTACCCAAGAGCACAGGTCGTTCTTTAAGAAAACATGCATAATGCTAGCCTGATGCCAACTTCTAACCATTCCGGAACAATGACCTATTTGTGGATTTTTGTTGAACTTATCTTTAATGTAGATTAGTTTCTTTCTTTTCTTTTTTCTTTTCCGTAAGTTTTCCTTTCTTTTTATATAGATGTAAATATTTATCTATATGCATCCTTTCTTTAGAATATATATATGTATGGAAGGGGGAACGAGTTTAAAAGGTCTAAAAGGATAAATCAAAAAAGGTGGAACACTGTCAAATCTATTAGAACTAAAAACATTTATCATAAGGTGTGATAAAAATAAATCAAATCTGATGCATTTGTGATAAAATGTTTAAAAATCTGATGAAAACATCATGACTGAAGCCTGGAAATCAATGAAAAATAATAAGGTACACTTCAGATCTAATTATATTTGACACAAAATTTTTAAGATTCCTTCGATCAAAGAGTTAAAACCCGTGAATTTTTCTGTTGACATTTCAAAAGAGGGTTCAGAACAGTCTTTTCTAAACAAATCAAAATTCTATAGAAAAGGCAAGGAACTCTACAAGATCACCACACTGTAAGTACGTTCGTATTACCTTACTCATTCCCTCTCATCTAAAAAAAATATCTATACAGGGAGAACTTTCATTTCTGATGACCATCTGGTAGAAACACAGATTAGAATATTTTGTTTTTCAACATCAAAAAATTAGACAAATTTCTGATGATGTCATCAGATTGAATTTTGCCTTCAAAAAGGGGGAAGAAATCTCAGACTCTAGAAAAGGATATCACTAGACCTTCTCTCTGCAAAAGGGTCCCACAAGAAGAAAAAGGTGCAACTTGACCGTTAGTATTCACCAATCAAAATTATCTTCAAAACTTTTACAAAGATATATAAAAAAATTGGAGATACATCAAAAATTGGGGATATACCAAAAGCTTTCAAAAACGGCTCGGATAAAGTTAAACATCATTAACTTGTCATTAACCATCTTAAATACTAACCACCCATGATCTCTATCCTACAAATCCAATATACACCCAATTCAAAAGGACGAGAAATTCATCTGCAACCTCCAATCTCACAAAGCCCGAAAAATCCTTACAGTTTTTTTAAAGCAAAATTCAACTCACCATGGCCGCACTAAACCTCGTCAATCTCAACATCCCAGCTGTTGAACGTTCTGTCCCATTCATCAGAGATGATAACTTCCTATCAGTGAAAGAAAACAACCTATTGCTGAATACCAACCATGAGGAACACGATGAAAAATGTCAAATTTTGGTCGAATTCCTGCTGAGATGCCCTGTTGCTCAAGCTATGACCAAAACCAATGAAGTACCAAAGAACATTATGCAACAGCTACACTTAGTGAAACTGGTGTGTGAATGAGGTCACAACCCGTCTCTGGGGAAACATCTTTGTTACCTTTACCTCACAAAGAATCAGGGAATGTCTGGAACTTCCAATCAATTGGAACTACATCGAAGCACCTAGGAAGGAGCATATGTTGGAACAACTAGATGATCTGATGGGATGCGCAAGAAAGATTTCCTTAATTGGGGAATTTAAAATGAATGAGCTACTTGCCTTTTGGCAAGTGATGATGGAAACCCTAATCAAGTGCCTAACTTCAAAGATTGGGGGCACTAATCAGATTAACCTAACTGTTCTGACAATCATGTATGGACTCGTCACTGGGTCAACATTGATATGGACAGAGATCTTCAATCTAATGAAGAGATCCATGTTGACCAATTCTGATAGAATTGGTTCTCATATGCCCTTCCCATATTTTGGTCAATCATTATTGCTGAAACATTTGTAGAAAGGAATGTCGAACTTCCTGCATCAGAAAACATCTGGAAATCATCTGTCATGAAACCTTGGTGTGCAACACTAGCCTAGAAATCCAACAAAGATGTGCCCATCTTACCAGAAAGCCTGATGAGACTCATAGCAGAAGATTCACCATACAGGATACAACATGAAGCAATTCTGAATAGAAGAACGGAACTGATGTGTATAAAATACAACATATAAATTACATCAAATGAGACATAAAACTAACCATTTTCTAGTACTAATGTTGGAAAAAGCACGTTTCTTTGTTCCTTTTGAATTTACAGGACCAAATGAGCTTAAAAAACAAAAGAAGCAAATAAGCAGCCAAAACCAACATAAATACAAGAAGAAGGAATAACGCGACATGCCCGACCCCTCAGCAGTACCCCAAAGACAATAACAAGGAAACGGAAGCTGACCACGGGGCCATGCCCAGCCAGGCATAGGGGGTGGTCAGACCTTGCATTAAATACAAAGCATGCAGAAGCTTCTATGCCCACCATAGGGCCGTGCCCATATCACCATGGGTCCGTGATCAGACTCTAAGATTTGCAGAATCTTGATAGTACAGCGAAGAGTTGCCCATGGGGTCGTGCCCAGGAGCCATGGGGTCGTGTGGGGCCCTCTGCTGACAGCTGCAATTAATGAAGGAAGAGAAGAAGCTGGCAACGGGCCGTGCCCACTGGACATAAGGCCATGGTCGGGGTACTACTCTGACTATAAATAGGGGTGCTTGGTTCACTTCAAAGGCATCCCTTGGTAAACCACTCTCACTCACTTTGCCACCATTCCACCACCACTACAACACCAACACCCACCACCATCCTCCATTTATCATCTTTAGAGTGTGTAGTAGTGTCGGCATCCAAGATTGATAGTTAGAGTTCTTGTCAAAAAAAGGCCATGCTTGGCTAATCTCTTACATCACTTGGTGAAGACAAGTTTTTATGTATTACTTTTGATTTTTAATTTTTTGGCACTTTTTAATTGGGTATGTAATAATATGACTTTAATAACTAGTTTCTTATGTTGAAAGTGAATATTCCTAACCATTTCATCATGATGTCATTGATTTGCTCATTCATGTCTTTACAGTCTATATAAAGCGTGTTAACTACTTGGAAGGAGGTTAGAAGGGTGGTTTTTGTAAAGTTCATGTCTCGTTCAGTGTATAGATCCTGCGAGGACTTGGTTCAAGCTTAATTGGACCTCCTTCAATACCCCAGGGGTTTTGGATGGCGGGGTGCGAATAGCTTGAACCCTCATATATAAACTACTATTAAAACATTAAACCGGCTACTTGGGATTGTATCCTTGCTGACTCAAACCACTTAGTCGAGGGTAACGTTGGCTTCAAAAGAGGGGCCTACTACTTTTCGCATTAATAACTTATTTAATTATCTTTCAATATTCCGACCCTTTGGGATTGTATCCTTGCTGACACAAACCACTGGGTAGAGGGTAACGTCACCTTCAAAAGAGGTGCCTACTACTTTAACAAAGATAATCTCTTGAAAAGTCCAAAAGTGTGAAAATCATCAAAGGATACATTAAAGGGGAGTTGGATCCAAGTGATTCTATCTTGTATATTTGTATTTCATTTTATTTATCTTTTCATTTTTAGATTTCTTTTTATGTTTAAAACTTTTATCCAAAAACTTAGAACGATTAGACGTTGACGATAAACCGGTATTAAAAGCTCTTGTATCCTTAGACGACCTCGGTACCTTACCAACACTATACTACGCTTGCGATTGGTGCACTTGCCCAAGGGTGTGTTTAGTGTTAGTACAATATCGTGTTTTATAAATTTAAAACTTGACTAATGCGTAAAACAGACTTAAAATATTAAAAAATCATATCACGCTCGACACGCACTAGAACACACTGAAGTTTATGACAGCAGCTCTTCACCAGACATGATGATCAAGGATCTGTGGCACCAAAAGCTGATGAAGTAGAGGAAATTCAGCACCGGAACCAATGGAGGTTGATGTTCAAATGCAACAGAACTTGGAAGCAGAACAACATCATGCTGGAGAATCTCACATGGTAGAATCAGGTGCTAAAGCTAATCCCACTTTATTTACTAGTCAGAAACTCAACAAATTCTGATTCAGAAGAATCTTTTAAAGGGGATTATATAATGTTGTTTAGAAAATAGAAAGCAATAAATGAAGAGGTTAGTAGTTCCATAGGTCTTGTCTCTAAATCAGTTAATGAGGAGGAGATTGAGACGGCAACATGTGGAAATCAGCTTGCTGATCAAGGAAACCTTGGTGAGAAAAATGAGCTTTTCTCAACAATTCACGGAGGATCATTCTCCGGAATGGTTCAAGGAAGTGAAGAAATTCCATATGTGAATAGGTTTCACAATTCTGGTAAAGGTGTACAAGATTGGTCTTTTGACCAACCTAACCCTTTAACAACAACAGCAAGTGTGTCTTCGGCTGGTTTGAAAGAGGGAATATCTGTTGTTCCACCCTTAATGTCACACCCTCAATTTCCACTTGCGGAGTTTTACCGCGAGGCGTGTGAACAAACCAGAATCTGAAACACTAGTACGTCGAACGACTCTATATGATTTGATGATACGTTTCCCAAAAATCATTTGTTTAACCATTCATCGTAGATTTTATGTTGTCTTAGTTAGTTACCAATGTTTAGCGGAAGCAATTAGTTTTTATGGTTGAGCGAAAGCATAAGATAAGGTAGTGAAACGGGCGCCAACATAAACGCCAAAACAAATGAAAAACCCAAAACAATGTTTGTAAATGAGACTCGATAAAAGATGTCTTGTTCAATGCGTGTGAGTGCACCTAGAGCTCCTAGCGTCCTGAGAAACATGTAAAGAAACAAGTGTCAACATTAAAGATGAGTGAGTTCACAGGTTTTCAAAATTCGTTTGTTCGGTTATGAGTTTGTTTCCCCGTTATCCCTAACCCGGGATAACAATTTAGTTCCATTATTCCCAACCCGGAATAATAATAATGTTGGTTCCATTATTCCAAACCCGGAATAATAAAGTTGTTGTTTCCATTATCCCTAACCCGGGATAATATAGTTGATTCGTAATTAAGTTCAATGTTAACATATATAGGTAGCTAGCCTAAAGTCATGTCACGTAAGTGTTCGCGATCGAAGCTGACTGTTGTGCCTCCGTGTTGCCAGGCCTATCACTGACCATGGCGAAGTTAGGCCAAATTATTCACCCGTTGACCATACCCGGTCGGCTAGCGCGACTAGCTCGGATGGGGCTTGTCGGGCCCAGTAGTACTACTTATAATTCCCCCGCTATTAAAACCCAATACTAACGATCCGAGAGATTGACGAGGACTTAAGTGATATAGCTGCTTAGTGACCATAACGTTACATTAACATTAACTTAGTTACCGAATAGTTATGTGACGTTAATTTCATATAACGTAAAGAGATTTAGTTGAAGAGTGTATACATGTTTCTCCCCCTGTTGTTTAAAACCGGATAAAATTAGGGGCCGTGAACTCACCTTTAGTTGCTCGGTTAGTGTAGAAAAGAAGTTGTAAGGGATGGGACCGCTAATTGCGTCCTAACAAACCAATTGATTTCAAGTCAGTGTGTGAACACACCAATACAAATTCTACACGTAATTTACGCACAAAGTGATACACACAACAAAATACCTAACACTCAAACATGCATGCAAGTATCCTCATGTGAACATAGTAATCAAAACAATTTATCATGAACATAATCCAATCCATGCAACACTTTGGTGCACACAATCACAAGTTATCAAATTTCAGCTTACATACTCATAATTCAGCTGTTTTCTAGGATTTTTATAAAATAGTTCTAACGTTCCAAAAGTTCCAATTATTTTACATCAGGTGACAATTATACTGTAGAAATTTATATAAATTTTTCAAGTCCTAATACTTTACCAATTATCCACAAATATTAATATACTAGGCTGCAGTCAGATTCGTCACTTTCTGACTGCAGTCCACGGAAGAATTTATTTAAAAATCACTGATCGTCCAATTAACAAAATTCCAGTGGGAGTTGCCCGTAAATTTCCATACCTAGTTGCTGTACAAAATTCATGACTCGACTCCCTACAGATTATTAAATCCAACTCGATAAACAACTAACAAAATTTCAGGATTTTCACAGCTTTAGTTACTGAACTTACTTGGCCACTTAAAAATATCAAACGACTTCAGAAAAATATGAATCCAGTGCCCTTAGATTCGTTATTCAAATCTCTACGTTTTAGACTTCAGAAAATCCGTTTTTCGACAACTAATGACCGAGTTACAGCCTGTTGAAGTCGGCTGTAACCATCACTCAGCAATCTGTTTCAGCATTTTATCACCACTAATTTGCATAAACCGTCAATACAATGAACCTAGGCGATCAAGAACTGATTTTTCTAATCATAGATCAATACATATAACATATCCATGCAAACCCTAATCAATATCTCTAGTCTTTATAAACAAAACACACTCGCAAACTATGAGTTCCGAAAACAATCATACATGCAAACAATGATCAATCAGCCGATTAACAACATAATCATTACATTCAAACACCTATAATCCGAATATGATCTTGCAAACGATTATAAATCCTAACCTTTAATAATGGTGAATAACGAGTCGAGACTTGGATGAGAATGGATTCGGCTGTTCAAGCAAGATCACGACGAAAGAATGAGATGAACAATCTGCTGTCGCGACCGAGAGATGATGATGGAGTTGTAACAAGCTGCTTACGGTTGAGGGACTGAAAGGGGAGGCTGACTCGCGATCAAAGGGACAAGAGTAAGGCTGTTTGCGGTCGAAGAGAATGAACAAGGGCTGCCGTCGGCTTCTTTCTCACTAGGGTTTCTTGTGTTTTTGTTTTTGTGAGCAACATGCATGTGTGTTTGTATGTATAGCGCAAAAAGGATCAAGAAAAGGGAAATGGGTTTGCGTTTGGGCTTGTTCTCGGCCGAGAGTGGTTTGGGTTGGTTGGTTTGAGTTTAAAACTTGGTTCACTCCTAGAGTCACAAGGAATCGAGGTTGGTTCGTGTCGCGGTTCGGTTCGGTTCGTGTACATATTTACCATAATTATTTTATAACTAAAACAATCACATAATCGCACATCACGTATTCACTAACTCGTACACGTTTAATACGTAGCATATAATTTATTCGACAAGTATTGCGTTTAAGTTATCCGAAAAACCAGGATGTCACATTATCCCCATGTTGAAAGAATTTTCGTCCCGAAAATTGAGTAAATGCGGTTTAGCATGCAGTGTACATGTTTAGAGTGCCACGCACAAAGAGTTAGTTCGTTAATGATGGTACGCGAAGTTACAAGAAGTTCCCAAGTGCCATGCACAAAGATTCCCAAGTGCCATGCACAAGAATTTAGTTAACAATGGTACGCGAAAGTATGAGAAATTTCCAGGTTGTCACATCATCCCCATGTTGAAAGAATTTTCGTCCCGAAAATTTAGTTACTGGTATCGTTAGTTTGCTGCTCAGCTGCAAAGAGGTGTGGGTATTTGCTTTTCATTTGGTCCTCTCTTTTCCCACGTGAACTCCGGTCCACGCTTGGAGTCCCAACGAACCTTAACGATCGGAATCTTGCTGTGCCTTCGAGTCTTGATCTCACGATCCATGATCTCGATAGGCTGTTCCACAAAGTGCAGTTGTTCATCCACTTGGATCTCATCCAATGGAATGACTAGAGTTTCATTGATAGACACTTCTTCAGATTTGACACGTGAAATACGTTGTGAACTCCACTGAGTTCAGCAGGAAGGTTTAATTGATAAGCTACGGGTCCGATATGTTTCAAGATCACAAACGGACCTACGTACCTTGGTTTAGTTTGCCCCGTTTTCCAAAGCGAATTACGCCCTTCCAGGGTGACACCTTTAGTAGGACGCGGTCGCCTACTTGAAATTCGAGCGGTTTGCGTCGTTGATCAGCGTAGCTTTTCTGTCGATCTTGTGCCGCCGCCATGCGGTTTCTGATTTGTACAATCTTTTCAGTAGCCTCAAGTATTAACTCAGGGCCTGTGAGTTGACTGTCACCGACTTCTGCCCAACAGACCGGTGATCTACATTTACGACCGTATAATGCCTCAAACGGTGCTGCCGAAATACTCGTATGATAACTGTTGTTATATGAGAATTCCACTAAAGGCAGGTGGGTTTCCCAACTATTTCCAAAGTGTACTACGCATGCCCTAAGCATGTCTTCCAAGGTCTGTATGGTCCTTTCGCTTTGACCATCAGTCTGAGGGTGATAGGCAGTGCTCATATCTAAGCGTGTTCCCAACACTTTCTGAAGTGACTGCCAAAAGTTGGACGTGAAGCGAGCATCTCTGTCTGAGATTATGGACGTTGGCACTCCGTGCCGAGAAACTACTTCCTTAATGTAGATGCGAGTCAACTTCTCCATCTTATCTGTTTCTTTAATAGCTAGGAAGTGTGCGGACTTAGTTAAACGATCCACAATCACCCAGATGGTATCGCAACCACCCAAAGTTCGCGGGAGTTTAGTGATGAAATCCATCGAGATCTGATCCCATTTCCACACTGGGATCTCAGGTTGTTGGAGTAGCCCCGATGGCTTTTGATACTCTACCTTGACTTTTGCACAAGTCAAACATTTACTCACGTAGGTGGCTATATCGGCTTTCATGTTGGGCCACCAATACGCAGCTTTAAGGTCTTGATACATCTTATCCGAACCCGGATGGACAGAGTATCGGGATTTGTGAGCTTCGTCCATGACTAGCTCTCTGAGGTTTCCGTAGAGAGGTACCCATATGCGATTCATGAAATACCGGGCTCCATTGGGTTTTACTTCCCAATCGCGTTCCATTTTTCCCACCGATTCGGCCTTGATGTTTTCCTCCTTAACTGCTTCTAACTGGGCGTCGCGTATTTGTTCGGGTAGCCCCGAATGAATAGTGAGTTGTAATGCTCGTACACGACGAGGTTTCAAGTGTTCCTTCCTACTGAGGGCATCAGCTACCACGTTAGCTTTACCCGGGTCATACCGAATGGCACACTCATAATCGTTTAAGAGTTTGACCCAGCGACGCTGTCGCATGTTCAACTCCTTCTGATCAAAGATGTGTTGGAGGCTCTTGTGGTCTGTAAAGATTGTGCACTTCGTTCCATAGAGGTAGTGTCTCCAAATCTTAAGTGCAAACACTACTGCTCCCAATTCCAGGTCATGCGTCGTGTAGTTTTTCTCGTGAACCTTCAGTTGGCGGGACGCATACGCGATGACCTTATCGCGTTGCATGAGTACGCATCCCAACCCCTGGATGGAAGCATCACAATATACTACAAAGTCATCTGTCCCTTCCGGCAAGGACAGAATGGGTGCACTACAAAGTTTCTGCTTTAGCAATTGAAATGCTGCTTCTTGCTTGTCACCCCAAGCATACTTGATGCCTTTCTGGGTGAGGGTAGTAAGCGGTTGTGCGATCTTTGAAAATCCCTCGATGAAACGTCTGTAGTAACCAGCCAAACCCAAAAATTGGCGGATCTCTGTCGGTGTCCTGGGTGCTTCCTAGTTTTTGATGGCTTCAATCTTGGCAGGGTCTACATGGATACCCTTTTCATTTACGATATGCCCGAGAAACTGAACTTCTCGAATCCAGAAATCACACTTCGAAAGCTTGGCATATAGTTTCTCCTGTTGAAGTAATCCTAGCAGTAATCGTAGATGTTCAGCATGTTCTTCTTCACTTTTGGAGTAGATGAGTATGTCATCGATGAACACAATGACAAACTTGTCGAGGTATGGTTTACACACGCGGTTCATGAGGTCCATGAACACCGCGGGTGTGTTGGTGAGACCGAAGGGCATGACCAAGAACTCATAATGGCCATACCGAGTACGAAATGTCGTCTTGGCGATATCCTCCTCCCTGACGCGTAGCTGATGGTAACCGGACCGTAGGTCAATCTTGGAGTAGTAGCTTGACCCTTGCAGTTGGTCAAAGAGATCGTCGATGCGAGGTAACGGGTATCGGTTCTTGACAGTAACCTTGTTGAGTTCCCTGTAGTCGATGCACATGCGGAAGGTCCCGTCCTTCTTCTTGACAAAAAGGACTGGAGCTCCCCATGGCGAAGCGCTTGGTCGGATAAATCCCTTTTCTAACAGTTCCTGAAGTTGGGTAGACAGCTCCTGCAGCTCGGCTGGAGCTAGGCGGTATGGAACCTTGGCGATAGGAGTTGCATGGTTCGCCAATTCAATTTCAAACTCCATTGTCGATGGGGTGGAAGACCAGGTAATTCCTCTGGGAATACATCGGAAAAATCACGGACGACAGGGATGTCTTCTATACGTTTCTCGTCCTTAGGTTGTTCGGTAACCAGTGCGACTAAAGCGAAGGAGTTCTTCCTCCGAAGATACTTCTGCGCTTGCATGTAAGAGATGATGTTGGTGACGGCGCCTGCCTTCTCGCCTTGCACCGTCAAGATTTCGTCGTTAGAGAGCGGAATTCGGATAGATTTTTCGAAGCAGAGAACTTCAGCCCGGACGTCGGATAGCCAGTCCATTCCGACTACCACGTCAAAACTTCCCAGGATAGTTGTCATTAGATCAATGGTAAAAGTGTGACCCGCGAGTTTGAGTTGACAGCCGGATACTATATGGGTCACATCTACAGAATTACCATCGGCTAATTCTATAACATAAGGGGTCTCTAAGGGTTTAGGCGTGAGATTTAGGTTCTTCCTAAAAGACTCAGATATAAAGCTCATATCCGCACCCGTATCAAAAAGCACAGTAGCAAAATGTTCATTAAGGGGAAACTTACCGGTGACCACGTTCGAGTCGTTTCTGGCCTCTCCGCGGCCCAATGTAAATGCGCGACCTTTGGCACCTCCTGTGCCACCATTTCCATTATTGTTGTTGTTATTGTTGTTGTTATGGTTATTGTGGTTGTGGTTGTTCCCACCATTGTTGTTGTTGGCAGTCTCTTTTGAAGTGGGCAGTGCTACCACACTGATAGCATCCCCGGTTAACACCCTGTTGTGGGCCTTGGGGTTGATTTTGGTTCTGTCGGGGCATGATTTCCCCACGACAATCCTTTGCCGCATGTCCCATCTTGCCACATCGTTGGCAGCGATTTCCGGCACAAGGGCCGTTATGATGAAGATTACAGCGGGTGCATTGCGGCTTTCGACCTACATAGCCGCTTGTGTTCTGGTTGTTGTTGTTGTTGTTGGCGGGCTGATTTTGGTGACCCCGGTGGCTGTTGTAATGATTGAACTGTTTCTGGTTCCCCTGTTGCGGCTGGGATGACGAAGACTGTCGAGCAGACGAGTCTTCAAACTTTCTTTTATTGTCAGGGGCAACTTCAGTTGTACCCCGTGCTGGCAACTTCTTTTGTTCCAACGCCTTATCGGTGAGTTTGTGCGCCAACCTTATTGCTTGATGTTCAGTTGCAGGGTTACTAGCCATTACCATACCCTGAATCTCCGGGACCAGACCCCCAAGGTAGAACTCGAGCCGTTTCTCCACAGTGTTAGCCAGATCGGGACACAGAAATACCAAGTCATGATGTTTTGCTGTGTAAGCTTCGATGTCAGATCCCACCATCTTGTGGTTCCATAAGGCTTGCTCCAACTGTTGCACTCTGTCTCGTGGACAGTACTCCTCTTTGATTAGGGCCTTGAACTCGGCCCAGGCCATTGCATTTGCAGCAATAAGTCCACGCGTTTGGACTTGTGCATTCCACCAAGTTAGTGCCCCATCTTCCAGTGTTGAGGCTGCATACTTGACCTTGTTGGCCTCCAAACAGTTGCACATTTCAAATACTGATTCAGATTTTTCGATCCAGCGGACCAGTCCAATGGGCCCTTCTGCCCCCGAGTATTTGCTTGGTTTCGCGTCGAGGAACATCTTGTAGGGGTTAAAACCCCCTCCTGCTGACAGAGAACAGGTAGTCAGCGAGGAATTCTACTAGCCCAACTATTAGATTTTCACACGAAAATTTAATAATGGTTACCTGCCGGTTGGTTTTGAACACCCGCTAAAGCTGCGTTCACGTGCTCTTGAATCATGGCAGCTAGTTCTTCGGGCGTCATGTTAAGGTTTCCACGTCGTCCAGTTGCCATTTAGATCTTCGAAAAACAACATAAACATACCCCGATAAGTCTATATATCCAATATAGTTATCCTACTTCGTACTTTAATAATTATCAAGTTATGTCAACTCAAATATATTAAATAGTCAAAAGAAATACTTGATTAAATGAAATCTCAACGTCTTACAAAGTGCCAACCAAACATATGAATTCACTATAAAGTCTCAAGTTTAAACACAAGTGGGAAAATAAATAGACTGAAGGAAAGTAAATAAAATAAGCGAGACGTGTCAGTCGTCTACGTCTCCATCCCCCAAATCACTGTCGTTGCCGTCATCCTGCGCGGCATTTCCGGCTTCTACAGCTGGGTCCTCCTCCGGATCCTCCTCTGGATCCTCCTCTGGGTCCTCCTCTTTGTCCTCTTCCGGATCCTCTTCGGATCCTCTTCCGGATCCTCTTTCGGATCCTCTTCTGGATCCTCTTCTACCGGCACTGGAGGGGCCGGTGCTGGTGCAGGTGCTTGATTTTGCTCTAGCTCCTGAATGTTCCAACTATTTTCCAGGACTTGTCTTCGAGCCAGTCGGCTCTTATCTGCTCAGCACGCAGATCTCTGGCTAAGGTGTTATGAGCTATCTTACTCGTATGTTGCTCTTCCTCGAGCGAGTCGGTTTTACCTGTCAGTTGTCGGATCATCCATCCCTGTGCTAGGATGGTTTCCTGCATTCTTTCTAACTGTTCTTGTTGTTTCTGTATCATGTTTCTAAGTAGGTCATTTCCTACTTCTACAGGGTTAACCGGTTTGACCGGCACAGCGATGGTTGGGCGTGATGACGACTCCTCCCCCAGAGCGAGCCTTTTCCTCGCAGCTGAGCGTGTTTCCACGCCATAAGATGGTAAGGGTTCCACCATAGGTGCCTTTCCTGGCGCTCTTGGTGGCGTAAGTTTGTCGGATGATGATGATGATATTGCCTGTTAGGTCGTGTAGTTAGTTACGAGTTGTTTTTCATTTCTTATTAAGAAGTCATAATCTACATAACACAGTTGTGGTACATCGCATAACAAGATATAACAGTTCGGTGCTAAACTACGTCTAGTGTCATGTATCCAGCTATAGTTTAGGTCTACTTCTAATGCAAACCTGGTTCTCTATAGCTAGTGGCTCTGATACCAATCTGTCACACCCTCAATTTCCATTTGCAGAGTTTTACCGCGAGGCGTGTGAACAAACCAGAATCTGAAACACTAGTACGTCGAACGACTCTATATGATTTGATGATACGTTTTCCAAAAATCATTTGTTTAACCATTCATCGTAGATTTTATGTTGTCTTAGTTAGTTACCAATGTTTAGCGGAAGCATTAGTTTTTATGGTTGAGCGGAAGCATAAGATAAGTAGTGAAACGGGCGCCAACATAAACGCCAAAACAAATGAAAAACCCAAAACAATGTTTGTAAATGAGACTCGATAAAAGATGTCTTGTTCAATGCGTGTGAGTGCACCTAGAGCTCCTAGCGTCCTGAGAAACATGTAAAGAAACAAGTGTCAACATTAAAGATGAGTGAGTTCACAGGTTTTCATAAATTCGTTTGTTCGGTTATGAGTTTGTTTCCCCGTTATCCCTAACCCGGGATAACGATTTAGTTCCATTATTCCCAACCCGGAATGATAATAATGTTGGTTCTATTATTCCAAACCCGGAATAATAAAGTTGTTGTTTCCATTATCCCTAACCCGGGATAATATAGTTGATTCGTAATTAAGTTCAATGTTAACATATATAGGTAGCTAGCCTAAAGTCATGTCACGTAAGTGTTCGCGATCGAAGCTGACTGTTGTGCCTCCGTGTTGCCAGGCCTATCACTGACCATGGCGAAGTTAGGCCAAATTATTCACCTGTTGACCATACCCGGTCGGCTAGCGCGACTAGCTCGGATGGGGCTTGTCGGGCCCAGTAGTACTACTTATAATTCCCCCGCTATTAAAACCCAATACTAACGATCCGAGAGATTGATGAGGACTTAAGTGATATAGCTGCTTAGTGACCATAACGTTACATTAACATTAACTTAGTTACCGAATAGTTATGTGACGTTAATTTCATATAACGTAAAGAGATTTAGTTGAAGAGTGTATACATGTTTCTCCCCCTGTTGTTTAAAACCGGATAAAATTAGGGGCCGTGAACTCACCTTTAGTTGCTCGGTTAGTGTAAAAAGAAGTTGTAAGGGATAGGACCGCTAATTGCGTCCTAACAAACCAATTGATTTCAAGTCAGTGTGTGAACACACCAATACAAATTCTACACGTAATTTACGCACAAAGTGATACACACAACAAAATACCTAACACTCAAACATGCATGCAAGTATCCTCATGTGAACATAGTAATCAAAACAATTTATCATGAACATAATCCAATCCATGCAACACTTTGGTGCACACAATCACAAGTTATCAAATTTCAGCTTACATACTCATAATTCAGCTGTTTTCTAGGATTTTTATAAAATAGTTCTAACGTTCCAAAAATTCCAATTATTTTACATCAGGTGACAATTATACTATAGAAATTTATATAAATTTTTCAAGTCCTAATACTTTACCAATTATCCACAAATATTAATATACTAGGCTGCAGTCAGATTCGTCGCTTTCTGACTGCAGTCCACGGAAGAATTTATTTAAAAATCACTGATCGTCCAATTAACAAAATTCTAGTGGGAGTTGCCCGGAAATTTGCATACCTAGTTGCTGTACAAAATTCATGACTCGACTCCCTACAGATTATTAAATCCAACTCGATAAACAACTAACAAAATTTCAGGATTTTCACAGCTTTAGTTACTGAACTTACTTGGCCACTTAAAAATATCAAACGACTTCAGAAAAATATGAATCCAGTGCCCTTAGATTCGTTATTCAAATCTCTACGTTTTAGACTTCAGAAAATCCGTTTTTCGACAACTAATGACCGAGTTACAGCCTGTTGAAGTCGGCTGTAACCATCACTCAGCAATCTGTTTCAGCATTTTATCACCACTAATTTGCATAAACCGTCAATACAATGAACCTAGGCGATCAAGAACTGATTTTTCTAATCATAGATCAATACATATAACATATCCATGCAAACCCTAATCAATATCTCTAGTCTTTATAAACAAAACACACTCACAAACTATGAGTTCCGAAAACAATCATACATGCAAACAATGATCAATCAGCCGATTAACAACATAATCATTACATTCAAACACCTATAATCCGAATATGATCTTGCAAACGATTAAAATCCTAACCTTTAATAATGGTGAATAACGAGTCGAGACTTGGATGAAATTGGATTCGGCTGTTCAAGCAAGATCATGACCGAAAGAATGAGATGAACAATCTGCTGTCGCGACCGAGAGATGATGATGGAGTTGTAACAAGCTGCTTACGGTCGAGGGACTGAAAGGGGAGGCTGCTCGCGATCAAAGGGACAAGAGTAAGGCTGTTTGCGGTCGAAGAGAATGAACAAGGGCTGCCGTCGGCTTCTTTCTCACTAGGGTTTCTTGTGTTTTTGTTTTTGTGAAGCAACATGCATGTGTGTTTGTATATATAGCGCAAAAAGGATCAAGAAAAGGGAAATGGGTTTGCGGTTTGGGCTTGTTCTCGGCCGAGAGTGGTTTGGGTTGGTTGGTTTGAGTTTAAAACTTGGTTCACTCCTAGAGTCACAAGGAATCGAGGTTGGTTCGTGTCGCGGTTCGGTTCGGTTCGTGTACATATTTACCATAATTATTTTATAACTAAAACAATCACATAATCGCACATCACGTATTCACTAACTCGTACACGTTTAATACGTAGAATATAATTTATTCGACAAGTATTGCGTTTAAGTTATCCGAAAAACCAGGATGTCACACTTACCCACTAAACCAACAATCATCTCAAAAGAACACTTGACCACATGCTAGATGATGTTATCAAATTCTGTGCAGATAAGTCTCCTGTTGAAGCAAAGCTGGATGTGCTGAAAGAAGAAATCAGAAACCAGAAGTCTGATATGAAAATTATGTTAGATTCAGTTGAAGTCATCAGAAACCAAACAGAAAAGAATACTGAAACACTGAAGAATATGCAGCAATCAGAAAAGGCACCAGACAGCAGCAGACCTACAGTAGATTTCAAAAAAAATTTGAAGATATAAAAGATGTCAAAGCAAAAGTGATGGAAGCTGTGGAAACAAGAGATTCCACAAGTTCTGGTAAACTACTGGAAGAGATACACAGTTTAATAGCCAGCAACAAAAGCTTAAAAGATGCTCTTGAGAAACTGGTAAAAGAATGGGTTGCACAGAAGGAACAAAGCATGGAAGAATTTAAAAGAGTGCATGAAGAAGAAAAGAGGAATGTTCAACTCATAAGTGATGTACAATCACTTGTGAAGCGGCTGCAATTCAATGTTGCTAGACTAGCAAACATTGATGTCTATGAGCTTAGAACTCCCATTCCCAAAGATACCTCACAACAGAAAGAACCAGAAATTACCAAGCAAACACAAACAAAGCCAGCCACACCTCTCAGTCAGTCAGGGCCTACACCAATGGGGCCCCCACCAGAAGTACCAAAGTCGGAGATGATCAGAAGTACCGAGTAGGTGGCCTTAAAAATTAACTGCCATTTATGATCAACTTCTTGGTGGAAGTGCCAACATCAGCCATGTGGTGAAAATAAACACGAATTTAATGAATTCAACTAACACCTTAAACCTAATTCCTCCAACCATATACCAAATATAAATCACCCTGATGACCTTATCCTCTACACCAACATCAACTTATCTTGATCTGCACCAATCTTTATTTCAAAACCAATGTCAGGTTCGAACCAACACCAGGTCAATGTCCACTCACGGCTCACGGTTGTGTCCAGCATCCCAACCGAGCCAATGGGTCACACAACTCCTCTGAACCCACTTGACCACACCATGGGATCTCACACGGTCCATATCATATATTATTATCGAACCAGCCCGTTTTCAAAACAAGGCAGGTACGCTATGGACTTGGATAATGTCCGGATCGCGCTTTCGGACCTTTTATCCAAGTATCCTCGGATGACAGGTAGGTTGGTTCGAGATGTTGATGGTAAATGGGGGGTTAGGTACAATGATGCTGGAGTTAGGATGTTCAAGGCTACTGTAGGGACCACTGTGGATGAATGGTTAAGATCTGCTGATGCATCTGATGAGAGGAATCTGACAGTGTGGGAAGACATGCCTGATGGTGATCCGACTTCATGGTCACCTTTCCAAATCCAGGTATGTTTAAGTTTTGGACTTTTGGTCTTTTTAGTTTGTTTTTCGTTAACAATTTTTAAGGTGTGTATGTTTTTATGGTATGAAAGTACACAAGTTTTGCTAGATCTACATGAAATGGAAAAGGGGACAATGGAAAATGATTATTCAAATATTGTAGCATTTAATACGTTTGGCATGTATGCAACCCTTTTTTTTTGTAATCAAATTGTACCAAGTGATTTTGGAAGTTGAAACGTTGATCATTTTTAAGACGATGATAGAATCGTAATTAATTGTAAAGCACTAATAACATCTGGTTCTTCACAAGACAATAAACTTTGTTTTATTATTATTATTATTATTATATATTATTATTATTATTATTATTATTATTATTATTATTATTATTATTATTATTATTATTATTATTATTATTATTATTATTATTATTATTATTATTATTTACTTTTTTGAAATTATTAATGTTGTTGTTACTATCATTATCCTTATCATTATCATCTAGGCTTAAATCTGTATGTCCATTTTGCCTATTTGCTATTATTCAATAAGAAATGGTTAATAAATACATAATTAAAACGAAGTTATACATAATTGTACTTGCTATGCTATAGTGTGTTGTACAATGTGTTAATAATGTCAAAGAAAGTTACGAATTGATTGTGATATAAGTTTAGCATTCAAGATTTTAAACCTTGATATTATTTTGGTACCCACATGCAGATCAGTGAGTTTGAAGGTGGGGGACTAGCAATTGGAATAAGCTTCCCTCATCTACTAGCTGACCCAACCAGTGCAGTCCTGTTCTACAAATCATGGACGGACGCAGAGCGCGGAGACCCCACCGGCCACCACCCTCCGATCCTCACTCTACCACCGCTCCACAACCGTCCACCACCCGCCACCACCGAAAACACATCCACCACTATCAAATACTTGCAAAAAAACTCAAAACTATCACCCATTAGTTCAACAAAAATGGCCACATTTTCCTTCAAGTTCTCCAACACAATGATCAAGCAAGGCCTTTCAAAAGTTACCGATAAATGCCCAAATGCCACACCATTTGAATACTTGACAGCATTGTTTTGGCTGCAAATCATCAAACTGAAAACCCTAATGGCAGATTCGGATACACATTCGATATCTTTATGTGTTGATGCCAGAAAGCTTCTTGATGTACCGATACCTATGAAGTTCTTTGGTAACGCGCTAACTTTTTCGCAATTATGTGTGCAAAACGAGGTGCTAAAGGGCGATAATGGCCTAGCCGAAGCTGTGCGGTTGGTGCATGATCATGTTAATGGGATAAAGAAAGATGATGTGGTATCGATGGTCGATTGGCTCGAGAGTTCTCCCAAAGCTATAGATGGGGTGTATCCGAAAGGGGTTCAAATGTATGGCCCAGAACTAACTTGTGTGAGCTTGGAGCACTTGATGGACCCTAAAGGTGAATTTGAGTCATTAGTTTATGAGTCTAAGTTTAGGAACAATGAGAAACCGGTTCATGTTAGTTACCATGTTGGGAAGGCGGAGGGTGCGGGTTTGATCATCATTGCGCCTTCACCTGAAGGGGGGTTGTCGCGAACGGTGACAGTGACAATGCCGGCTGAGGAGGTTGTGAAGCTTTGTGAAGATCCGGTGATAATGGGAATGGAGCCAACTTTGATTGTAAGTGGAAGGAGATAGTTCACTCCTCTTGGTTTATCTTTCTAAACATTTTTGTTCTATAAATTAAAGGATGATTGATCATTATCTTTAGACTTGCTATTTCCTAGCAAACTTAAAAATGTTTAATTAGAAGGATTAAACGTGTTTAGTTCTAGGTATTCATTAGTGATGCTTGTATTTCATGACCGGTTTGTGACTTTCAAATAAATTATGTAATGGGCGACTCTCAAATAACATCTTTACCCTTGTGTGTGATCATAAAGAACTCATCATTATGTATTAGGATAAATCTCATAATCCTTAGTGGTATGTATTCCTTTTAAAATATATTTAGTAATCTATTTATCCAATATAAATTATTATGTCAAAATATATTAGTTTTGAGATCTCATCAAGTTTATCCCACTATAGATTACTACAAGAAATTTGGCCTTTTAAATATTCGTCATTGAAACCTATAAATTACCTAGCAAAATGAAATAGTCATGGTTTTCTATGTATCCGTCGATCATTACTATGGATTTTGAAAATAAGATTCTTTTCATATATTTCAGTCTATATCGAGTGAATTGAAATGGTGGCAAGCATCCCTCGGTGATTTCGTGCGATTTTAGTTGAGGATTTTTTACCAGCGTACCAATCGATGTCGGTTGAAATGGATCATCAAGGGCTTGCGATCAATGACTTGCTAAAAAATGTATTGTAATTATTAGCCAAACCATGCTTGCTTTCATGCTCTTCGTTGAATACCTCATTTTTTAAATTTATATTATTAATACTCACTCACCAAACTCTAATATTTGTTGAAATCGGTGGTTCGGGTTGTTAGACCAACCAGTATGGGGGCCGGCCCATGCCCGGCGCCGGACCCCCACACGCCCCCCTATGCCCGGCAGCGGCACACCCGGCTCCTCCCTGCCGCCCATGCCGTGCCTCTTCCTCTCTCACACATCTACACATACATACACACATATATATAAAGGGGTTCATCCCCCCACCCCCTAGGTCTATCCCCTTTAACCCCATCCTCCTACCTATCTTACGTGGCGCTGACGTGGCGCCCATCCTCTCAAGGATGAGCCTAACCATACCCACTAGTCTTATAGGTGGCAAATGTAATCGTTGAATACCATCCGAGTTGAGAAACCTTTGGTGTACATTAATGTTTATTGGTACCTTCTGAGCCTTGTCGCCCTACCTCTTTCATTAATCTCTTCGATACACTTTTCTTTTTCAAAAATTCTACCCGTTCATGTCACACCCCTAATTTCCACGTGTAACCCGGTAGGCCCGGTTCGGAAATATCGTGACGTAAATTGATATCATCATTACCAAACAATACCATAATACACAGCGGAAGTCTGGATAATTACTATTACAAAAGTTTGAATGTTCAAAGTTCAAAAATAATAATAACATCACTTGTAACTAGATCCACAGGAGGATCGAAATGTGAATACAAAAGGGAACTTGACAGACTAAGGCCTTCTAAGCAAAGGGTTGCAATTCTTCTAGCTTCGCCGAAGTACTTCCAGCCTATTTACGTATACTTGTCACTGCGCTTAGTCTTTCGAAAATACGTCATTTTTCACTGGTAAATACATTTAACCGACTCATTTTGAAAACATTTTGAAAACATTTTGTGTACACTATGGTACTTTGTTTTATAAATAACTTGGGATAAATAATTTTCATGTTATCAGTTTTACATGCTAATAATACATTTAGAGCCGGAAAACTATGCCGGGATCATGATTAATCGACACACCACTTTAACACCTTTAATAGGTGCACCCCTAATGGGTCATAATTTTAATTTATCATCTGACGGGTGTATCCTACACCCCGTACTTAGGTCATGGCCATTTACAATTAAATGAGCCATGGATATCCAGGACACGGTCGTTTTAACCCCCAAATGTTTAATATTAAGCAATACGAATTAAAATGGATTATTTGAATTCCCGACTCATTGATCTTTGATTCCATATCCAACCATGCGGTATTAGTATACCGTATCCCAAGCCCGTATAAGGGAAAATAAGTTAAAGTATTTACCTGGCTTGCAAAGTCCTTAGTAATAAGAAAATAAGAAAAGCAAAGCCGTAATCAAAATAAACTAGCTTGGCGACAATCTACCGGAAGTCTCTAGTCTGGAATAGATGGTATTATTAACTGATTAGATAGCTAGCGGGTCTTTATTTAGTCGTTGACTTAGACCGGCTAACTTAAAATAAAGATGACGGTACAAAATGCTAGATTAAGCGACGACCGGAAAAGAATGTATTTTGGACCCGCAAGTACTAGGACTTGTATAATATGGGTTACCTTTTACATTCTGGAATATGAGAATATTTCAAAATGGTTAAACCCGTTTCGATTAAATTACGTAAACTAGTCACGTAGGCTTAACCGTACGCATATAAGCGAAACCGGGTAACGGGTGAGTCTTATACAAGTTCCATATGCCATTATGTTTAAAATATGTTATTATAACAGTAGGTTATTGATATGATGGCCCGTTGTGGTTTTAAAAGTAAATTATGCTTTAAAAAGGGCAATTTTATCATTTAAAATATAATAAAACGAGCTTATACGTAAACTGATGTTATTAACATAAGCATTCTGTAAAAAGACTTATTTTATGATGTTATATTAATAGGATATCAATTATATGCGTGGTTTATAGTTTAAGACCAAACTATGTCCCGAAAGGGTAATTTAGTCATTTCACATATAAATGATAACTTTATTTGGAAATCTGAGTTTGGGACATGTACCCACTATTAATAGGTTGAAAATATGTTTTGAAATCAGTAGGTATCAAGTCTTTACACTCTAATATGGTTTTAAACCATATTAGGCGCCAAGGTGGCGATTAAGTCGCTAAATGACGATTTAAACGGTGTTTTAAGTGAAACTGTTGTTGTGACCAGGTTTGAATGACCAAAATATGTTAAGATATATACTACATAAGTAGGTACAAGGTTGGTTTATTTGAATGTCTAAAACTTATTTTGAGTGTCGAAAGGGTAACATCGTCATTTAAGGACATAATGTGCAAACTATAGCTTAAACTTAGTTTGCAACCTGAATAAATATCCCAAATAGTCCTAATAATGATATTACATCAGTAGGTATTGAGTTTTGATGTCAAAAATATGTTTAAACCACTTTATGTGTTAAAAGAGCGTTTTAGGCATATTTAACGGATACTTGTGTAAAAACTCGGATTACTACATGGCCATGTTCTATAACTCCAAAGGGTTATAGTATACTATCTCATGGTCATAATGCAAATTAGGGACACTAGGTAATGTTGCTAAATCGGGTCAGAACTGAAACTCAAAGCAAAAGTCAAACCTTGCGACTTTCTGTTGCGAACCGACCTTAAGCCTGGAATTGACGAGCCGAACATGTTTCTACATGTTCTTATAATTATTACCAAGTTATTAGAATGTCAAAACAGGTTTTATAACACCTACATTGCTAGTTAAAATTTTATTTCAAATTTGACCCGTTTGACTTTCTATTAGCAAAACTTTGACCCGTCAATTGACCAAGCAAACGTGGTAATCAAGAGGTGCCATCTTGAGGGATTAACACCTACCTTATTACGATCACGTAGCCATGTTTGTTACAAACATTGGCTGGACCATTATGGTCTTAGCCCAAAGTCAAAGTGTTTTTACGTCAACTCTTTTGACATTGGCTTAAAACTTAATAAAACTGAAAAGGAGGGCTAAGAACACTTACACCATGTCCTTAGCACGAAATAAGACTAAATTAGGAAGTCCCCAAAGATTAGGAACCTCCAGATGAGATGAGAGGAGAATAATGAGAATGAGCAAGTTCAAGGTTTGCACAAGGAAGGGTATTTATAGATGGAGGATATCTTGCCAGGTGCTATGGACTGCTATAGGATGTGCACAAGTGTTTTGGGACGTGTAACAAGCAGCAAGAGAGTGGCAATGGTGAGCAAGGTGGCAAGCACAGCAGGCTGCCATGCATTCTGTCGCTGGCGACTACTTACGGACTGTAAGGGTCATGCCTTACGGTCCGTAATGACCTCTGGCGCCCACAGATTTTGTATGGTTACTGACTGTAACCATTAAGGCTTTCGGTCCATAACCGCCTTACTGAAAACCAAATTTTTTGCTTTCCTTACGGTCCGTAACCAACAATGGTTACGGTCCGTAAGGACCTCTCAGAAGGTAAAACTTTGGCATTTTTCCACTTTTGATTTTCCGACTTTCTCGATGCTCGTTCACAGGTTATGAATATAACATGACGGCGTCGTTGGTCTCTCTCGGCTACACGTGGCAACCAAGAATTTTCGGGACATGTGTCGGATTTTTATTGGACGAAATTTCGAGGTGTCACATCTTCACCCCTTTAATAAAATCTCGACCTCGAGATTTATTCAAATAGATAAGGGTATTTTTGTTGCATATTGGACTCGACCTCCCAAGTATATTCGGGACCTCGACGGGCATCCTATTTGACTTTCACAATAGGTACGTGCTTCCGACGAAGCTTCTTAACTTGCCGATCCTCGATCGCAATTGGTTTCTCTATGAAACGCAAGTTTTCATCAACCTGAATATCTTCATGAGGCATTGCTAACGACTCGTCCACAAGGCATTTCTTCAAATTGCTGATGTGGAAAAAATCATGGATTCCACTGAGCTTTTCCGGTAGCTTAAGCCTATAAGCTACGGGTCCGATCAAATTTGATTATTTCGAATGGTCCGATGTATCTCGGGCTTAACTTGCCCTTTTTCCCAAAGCGCATTACACCCTTCCAAGGTGATACTTTTAACATAACCTTGTCCCCAACTTGGATTGTAATGGTTTACGCCTTTTGTCGTCATAGCTCTTTTGTCTATCACGAGCTGCCTTAAGTCGATCACGGATTTGTACAATCTTTTCCGTGTTTTCGAGGATGATTTCAGGTCAGATAGTTGGGCTTCTCCAACTTCTGCCCAACATACAGGTGTCCTACATTTTCTTCCATATAAGGCTTCAAAAGGAGCGGCCTTAATACTTGTGTGATAACTGTTATTATAAGAGAACTCGATTAGGGGTAAGTGATCATCCCAACTTCCACTTAAAAATTGATCACACAAGCTCGAAGCATATCCTCCAAGGTTTGAATGGTACGTTCACTTTGTCCGTACGTCTGAGGATGGTAAGCGGTACTGAAGTTTAATCTCGTGCCTAGAGATTGTTGGAAGCTTTTCCAAAAGTGAGATGTGTATCTTGTATCTCTATCAGATACAATGGATACCGGCACACCGTGCAAGGACACAATCTCATCAACATAAAGCTTAGCCAGCTTGTCAGAGTCGTATGTTTCCTTAATTGGCAAGAAGTGAGCGGATTTGGTTAATCTATCTACGATAACCCAAATCGTGTCATTGCCACGCTTGGTCTTGGGCAACTTAGTGATGAAGTCCATTGTTATCATTTCCCATTTCCACACTAGGATCTCAAGTTGTTGTAAAAGTCCTGACGGTTTCTGGTGTTCTGCCTTAATTTGAGAACACGTCAAGCACTTTGCTACATGATTGGCTATATCTTTCTTCATACCCATCCACCAATAACTGGGTTTAAGATCTTGATACATCTTGTCACTTCCTGGGTGAACCGAATATTTAGAACTATGTGCTTCTTGGAGGATTACATCTCTAAGTCCTCCAAAGATCAGAACCCAGATCCGATTGTTAAGCCTAAACATTCGTCCTTTCCAGATGCTAACTGATCAATGGTTGCACCTAATCCTTCTATTGCGATATTGTTCTCTGACATGGCTTCCTTTTGTATAAATAATAGCTTTTCATTTAAGCTATTCTTCAATTCAATGCTCTTGGCATTGATCCTTAAAGATTTGACTCTTTCCTTGGACTAAGCGCATCAGTGACTACATTCGCTTTCCCTGGATGATAACGAATCTCACAATCATAGTCGTTGAGTGTTTCCATCCAACATCGTTGTCTCATGTTCAAGTCCTTCTGATTGAATAAATGTTGGAGGCTTTTATGATCGGTGTAGATAATACACTTTGTTCCGTATAAATAGTGCCTCCAAAGTTTAAGTGCGAATACTACCGCACCCAATTCTAAATCATGGGTGGTGTAGTTTCTCTCGTGCATTTTTAGTTGTCGTGATGCATAAGCAATCAATTTGCCTTTCTGCATAAGCACACATCCCATGCCTGTGTGCGATGCATTACAATAAACTACGAACTCCTCCACACCTTCTGGCAGGGTTAACATCGGGGCATTGCTCAACTTATGCTTTAGCGTCTCAAAGGATTCTTGTTTTTTGGACCCCGGTTGAATTTAGCATCCTTACGAGTTAGGATTGTCAAAGGAGCGGCTATTCGTGAGAAGTTCTCAATGAACCTTCGATAATAACCAGCCAGTACTAAGAAACTACGTATCTCAGAAGGCGTCTTTGGGGCTTCCCGATTCATTATTGCTTCTATCTTTGCTGGATCTACTTGGATACCATGTTCAGTTACTATGTGACCAAGGAACTGAACCTCACATAGCCAAAATTCGCATTTAGAAAATTTTGCGTATGACTTCTCTTGACGCATAATTTCAAGAATGCACCTCAAATGTTCTTGTGATCAGATTGATTACGAGAGTAGATAAGTATGTCGTCTATGAAGACAATGACAAACTTATCTAAGTATGGTTTGCAGACTCTATTCATGAGATCCATGAATGCTGCTGGTGCATTAGTGAGCCCAAAAGGCATCACTAGGAATTTGTAATGTCCATATCTTGTTCTGAAAGCAGTTTTCAGAACATCTTCATTTCTAACTTTTAGTTGATGATATCCTGATCTCAAATCTATTTTCGAGAAGTAGCTTGCACCTTGTAACTGATCAAACAAGTCATCGATCCTAGGCAAAGGATAATGATTCTTGATTGTTATCATATTGAGCTCACGGTAGTCAATGCACATCCGCATTGATCCGTCTTTCTTTTTGACAAAAAGGATATGTGCTCCCAAGGCGATGAGCTAGGTTGAATAAAACCTTTCATTAAAAGTTCGTCTAATTGGGTTCTCAATTCTTTCATCTCAGCTGGCGCTAAACGGTACGGAGCTTTAGCTATGGGAGCTGCTCCAGGTATGATATCCATTCGAAACTCTACCTGCCTATCAGGAGGTAGGCCATGTAATTCTTCTGGGAACACGTCTGGGTATTCAGAGATGATAGGTATATCTCCAATTTTTATTTAGGTCCATCAAAGGTGACTTGTGCCATATAGATGACACATCCTTTCGTCATACATCCAGATGCTTTAAGCAAAACTACTTTATCCGGCAATCCAAAGTGTTTATCTCCATGAATGGTGAGGATTTTACCAGACAGGGATTTGATCTCGATGAGTTTCTTATCGCAGGCAATGTGTGCTTGGTTATGCGATAACCAATCCATGCCTAAGACTACGTCGAATCCCGCTAGTTTCATGGGTAAAAGAGAACAGGGATAGAATGATTCTTGATGGATATGGAGCATCCGTCAAGAATGGATGAAGCGATTTCTATAGTTCCATCAGCGAGCTCTACTTCATAGGTTATGTCTAGAGTTCTTACGGGCAAGTTTAATAGTTCACTAAATTTATGATCTATAAACGATTTATCGGCGCCCGAATCGAAGAGAACTCTAGCGAAAGCGTCGTTGATAAGGAACGTACCCGTTATAACATTGTTATCCTTCAGTGCTTCCTTAGCATTCATTTGAAAGGCTCTAGCAGTGGCTTTCTTTGCCTCTGAGGTTTTGGGTTTACCCTCGGTATTTGCCTTTGGGCAACTTGTTTTGATGTGGCCCTTCTCACCACATCCAAAGCAAGTAGCATCTTTTATGTTTCGATACTCATGTGACCGATGCCCAGTCTTCTTGCAGATATTGCACTGCTTCGGTTTTTGTTCTAAGCGACACTGTCCATAGTGTTGCTTCCCACACGTTTTGCACGTGGGTTTGTCGCCGACTTCTGATTACCTTTGCTAAACTCATACTTACCTTTCTTGTTAAGTTTCTGGGAGTTTCCGTCCTCCCGTTTCCTTTCTCCATCATTGTCAGTCTTAACTGACACTTGCCGCACATAGTCCTGTGTGAGGGAGAGAGATAGCTCTACCGCAGATTTATAGGTGCCAGGCTGCACCGCTTTAACCATACTCCTGATTTCAGGAGCTAGCCCGTTGATAAAACGTGCGATACGTTTGGGCTCCGGATTAACTAAATAGGTCACTAGCCTGGAGAGAGAGTTGTAGTCGGTGACGAACTTCCGACATTCCATGTTCTTCATTGTCATATTTAGGAAATCTGACTCAATTTTCTCCACCTCATGAGGTGGGCAGTAGGTATCCTTTACAAAGTCTACAAACTTGGACCAACTCAAGTTGTAGAGATGAACCTTGCCCGTAGACTGGACTAAGGCTTTCCACCAGATCAGGGCATCGCCCTTGAATGATTGAGATACATATTTAACAACATTCTTATCAGCGCATCCGCTGTATCCACCACCGTTTCCATCTCGTCCAACCATCTCAAACATTTCACTGCTCCTTTCTCCCCATTAAAGCCTCAGGGTCTACAAGATACAAAGTATTTGTAGGAGCATCCATCGCCATCAACACTCGGTTTCTTAGGTTGCGGATCGCTCTTCACATTTGAAGAGTGTGCCTTACTCTTCTTTGACCTTGAGTGGCTGGGCTGAGATTTGGGTTTAGAAACTGGCTTGGAGCAAGAAGCACTCGACTCCGATTATCGTTCGGACGTATCCTTAAAAGCTTTGCCAATTTCCACGGCAATAAGTTCTCTCAAGTCATTCTTACTAATAAGAATGTTCTCATTGGCATCATTATCAATGCGTTTGCTGTTTACTTCATTAGAATCAGCCATTGCTGTAGCTTACTTCAATGTATCGAGATGGATTCAGTTAGTTGCTATGGTGTACCCTTATTCACGACATGGTTCTATGAGCATATAGGATTTAAATATTAAATGTAGTATATTCATGCATAACCTAGGTCTTGAAAGACTATCATAGGCATTTGTAGATTGGACATAGTCCAGAATTTCACAGTTAGTGCATCAAGTTACACTACTGTATTTTACACATTGGCTTTACACTACTATTGAGTGTTTGAATGATTTAGCTAGGATCTAGCTTGACCATTTAAGTGATAGAGTGTGGACATTGTAATTTACCCATTTGAATAATGTGGCAATGATTGTCCTGGGAAATTAAGGGTAACTCCTCATTGAGAGTAAATATAAAGAAATGATAAACTTGGAAGTTGAACATTGTTCGCCTTTTCTAGACAGAAGGTTACTTCTGAAATTTTCATTTGCCAATTCCTAGTTGATCATTGTCATTGGCTAATAGATCTTGGGATAATATAGCGGATCAATAAAATTTGATTGAATCATGATGATTGATTGGATGAAACATAACATGAAAAATTCCATTAAAGAAAATGTTACATAATTGCCTAATATATATAGGACTTGAAATAACAAAATGGTTCATGCAGGAACCTAACAGAAATAATAATGTCCTCGCAGGGACTGAGAAGGAAATTACATTGTCCATGCAGGGACTTTTGGAATTTAAATTACATATATGAAAATACAATACTAGTATCCTTCCTTCCTTTCACAGCCTTGTAAAGTTTCTTGATAAATTTAGTCGTTTTCTTCTCCGACTTCTTGACTTGTTGTCGCATTTCTCTGACCTGATCCAAGGCCTCATTAATGGCCTCGAGTGGTACTTGTGGTTGGGGTTGCGGCTAAGGTGGAGGAGGTTGCGGCTGAGGCGCAACTTGATACGGATATCTATAAGGTGGATACCCGGTAGAGGTATAAGGAGGTGGGTAGGAAGGGTAAGAGGAATGATAAAGGTTATTATGAATAATTGCATCATAAGAAGGATCTTGTTCTAAACCGTGGTGAATGTAATTATACAAGCCAGGAGGGTCGGCAGTGTGAAACCCTGATGGTCCTACATATGCAGGTATTGGATTGGCAAAATCTGGCGGTGGTAGAGGTGGTTGAGGCAAAGGCTCAACAGCTGGTTGCGGCGGGGGTTCCGCCACTGGCGAGGTGTTTGAGGGTCTACCCATTTGTGGGTCCTCAGGGATGATGGGGTAAGAGGGTGGCAAAGGTAGTAGCGAACCCGACCTTTGACCAGCACGTACTGACATACGTGCTCCACGCCTTCGGCGTGGTTGTGATGATGATTCGGGTGGTGGCTGAGGTTGATCCACCTGTTGCATTTCAACATCCTCTTGGTGAGGATAGGGTGATGGGTTTTGGTGTTGGGGAGTGCTATGGTATGAGGGCGTGTTGACGAACACATATTGTGCCCATCTTTGGTCAAATTCATCGGGACCTCTAAATGGAGATCCTGCCACGGAGTTCGATCCGCTAGACAGCTCAATAGGATGACCATACGATCCGCTTTGCGGGAAACTCCTCTGGGTTGGAATCTTCCTCCATATGTGTGGGTGAGTCAACTGGAGGGGTTTCTGGTGCGGGTTGGTTGACTGGGTTATCAAAATAGGAGTTGAAGTATTCTTGTTGGGAATGGGAGTGTGAATGGTGAGATTGATGGGAATGGTGAGAATGGTAGGAATGCTGAGAATGTGAATGGGGTGGGGAGTATTCATGTGATATCGAATGTGGTAAGGTTCAAAGGGGATGAAGAATCTCCGGATCCTTCGTAAGGGTTGTTTTCAGGTAAGTTGGTTGCTCCACCTAAAGAGGGTCTGCATGATGGCTTGAAGGATGGTCCAGTGAAAGATGGTCCAGTCATTGAGGGTCCACCCCTCATGGGTCCTTTACCCTTTCGTCCACGTCTAAACTTAGGCGGCATTGTTCTGTTTCAAAAACAAGTTAAACAAAATACAAGCTAGAATAATAAGATGGAAATGATTACACGTCAAAGTCTAGACTTGAAAGTCTAAGAGATATGTGTTAATATGTATTCTCGAGATTAAACACAAAAGGCTAGTGTTTAATTAACTCGAGAGTTGGCTCTGATACCAACCTGTCACACCCCTAATTTCCACGTGTAACCTGGTGGGCCTGGTTTGGGAATATCGTGACGTAAGTTGATATCATCATTACCAAACAATACCATAATACACATCGGAAGTCTGGATAATTACTATTACAAACGTTTGAATGTTCAAAGTTCAAAAATAATAATAACAACGCTTGTAACTAGATCCACAAGAGGATCGAAATGTGAATACAAAAGCGAACTTGACAGACTAAGGCCTTCTAAGCAAAGGGTTGCAATTCCTCTTAAGCTTCACCGAGTACTTCTAGCCTATTTACGTATACTTGTCACCTGCGCTTAGTCTTTCGAAAATACGTCATTTTTCACTGGTAAATACATTTAACCGACTCATTTTGAAAACATTTTGAAAACGTTTTGTGTACACTATGGTACTTTATTTTATAAATACCTTGGGATAAACAATTTTCATGTTATCAGTTTTACATACTAATAATACATTTAGAGCCCGAAAACTATGCCGGGATCATGATTAATCGACACACCACTTTAACACCTTTAATAGGTGCACCCCTAATGGGTCATAATTTTAATTTAGCATCTGACGGGTGTATGCCTACACCCCGTGCTTAGGTCGTGGCCATTTACAATTAAATGAGCCGTGGATATCCAGGACACAGTCGTTTTAACCCCCAAATGTTTAATATTAAGCAATACGAATTAAAATGGATTATTTGAATTCCTGACTCATTGGTCTTTGATCCCATATCCAACCATGTGGTATTAGTATACCGTATCCCAAGCCCGTATAAGGGAAAATAAGTTAAAGTATTTACCTGGCTTGCAAAGTCCTTAGTAATAAGAAAATAAGCTAAGAACAGCCGTAATCAAAATAAACTAGCTTGGCGACAATCTACCGGAAGTCTCTAGTCTGGAATAGATGGTATTATTAACTGATTAGATAGCTAGCGGGTCTTTATTTAGTCGTTGACTTAGACCGGCTAACTTAAAATAAAGATGACGGTACAAAATGCTAGATTAAGCGGCGACCGGAAAAGAATGTATTTTGGACCCGACAAGTACTAGGACTTGTATAATATGGGTTACCTTTTTACATTCTAGAATATGAGAATATTTCGATATGGTTAAACCCGTTTCGATTAAATTACGTAAACTAGTCACGTAGGCTTAACCGTACGCATATAAGCTAAACCGGGTAACCGGGTGAGTCCTATACAAGTTCTGTAACATTTGTAAAAATCGGGTTTTCAAAACCCGCTCCGTTTTATAATCGAATATCAGGTTATAAAAGTCACGTTGAATATTTAAGATTATTTTGATTTAAAACGATACATAATTAATAAATAAACTAAACTATAAAAATTATATTTGATAAAAAGTTAAAACAAAATAAATAAATAAATATGTTACTGCCGGGACTCGAACCCAGGTCAGCCAAGAACAACTCCAACGACTTAACACACACTCACATCACCACTCCGCCACTTTGTGTTTTCTGTTATCTCTAGGAAACAAATGAGATTTATACACAAACTCGGTTAAAACCGGTTGCGCCAACTGAGAAACGGAAATCGGCAAATCAATCGTCAAATCGCTTATTTACTCGCACATTCAGTTTATAACCGATGCGCCGACGATTTTTAATCAAGTCGGAATTGATTGAGCATCAAGTCTCATCATTATCGGTTTTTATAACCGAAAAGTAATCAAGTCCAGATTACTTCAACTCAAGACCACTCTCGCGACTCAGAAACGTAATACCAATACTCCATTTCACTATCATCACATTTTCAGACCGTCAGAACGTCTAAATCAACTCGCCGGAATTTTCTGCAGAAGTCGCCGGAAAACCGTATTCATCCTCAAACGGTAAATCTTTCAATATCATTATAGTTCAACAATTGTTAGGCTATTTCTAACTTAAACCTCTCAATTGAAATCGAATTCAGGCATTGTATTCAGCTAATTTCAGAAAGCCGGAAAGATTCTGAAAATCGCTATATTCATCTGAGAATCGGTAAGGGCATTCAAACCCTCTGTTAACAATTGCTGAACACTTCAATTTCACGATTAGCTAATAAAAACGGTTAATTGTCTTGTTCAGTTGAAGAGCATAAAAACAGGGACCGACCCATTGCCGGAATTCTGAAATAAACCGTTCATCGGTATGTTCACCTCTAATTACCATCTCTGTCATTTCATTATAGCCTTAGGAATATTTGTCAATCGTAAAAACAAGAAACGGATCAGTGATTCAGTTATCGGAAATTTGAATGAAGAAGACGAAGTTAACTAAGTTATAAGTTTATTTAAAACCAGTAAAATGAACGGGTTAGACACACAGTCCAGCGGGGGACTGTGTGCAAAACATATATGTATGTCCCGAGTTCGATCCCTGCTACACGCACTCCTTATATAATAAAATGCCTTTTTGTTTAAAAACTAAACCGGGTTAACTCAGTTAGTTGTTAAGTATAATAACAACCGAGATAATAACCAGGTTAGACACACAGTCCAGCGGTGGACTGTGTGCAACATTAAGTCACACGTCGTGCGTTCGAAACCCGTCACTGGCACCGGTTGTTGAATTAAAATGTTTTTGCAATTAAAAGAATTTCGGTTAAACTAAATAAGTATATAAATATAATTAAAAACAAGATTATTTCGGGTTAGACACGTAGCTCAGTTGGTAGAGCTGCGTGCACGCGTACGGGAGGTCTCGAGTTCGAGCCTCACCCGGCGCAAACTATGTCACTGACCGAACCGGTCAACAAGTCAACAGGTCAACGGTCAACGGTCAACGGTCAACGCAAAATAAACAATTTTTTTTATTATTTTTATTTATTTAATTTAATTTAAAAATCAATTAAAAATACTTAAAAATAACATTTTTAAAGATAGAAAATAGCCTTAAACTCACAAAAATATATCTAAAAATTTCATTAAAATCCTTAATAAAATCCACTCATTTAATATATTTTTCCGTTATTATTTAGGTTAGTATTTGTCGTTGTTCCGCTCATCTAATTCGTGCGCATCTCACCATCTCCAATCCAACGCACCCAATGTGAGTGAATCTTTACAAATTCCCCGTTTTAATCACGTTTTGGGGTGTATCATGTGTCTTGTTATATATATTATAATTAAACCATAGTGCATACATCATATTATGAACATGTGTATTCAGTTTGTTTCTGTTGTGTAGTTATTGTTGGATGCAATTTATTATTTTCAGTACATGCAATTTCATAGGCCGCCGCTCCCCATTACATTATGAGCGTTGAGCATGTTCCCCATTTCATTATGAGGTTGAACCTGGCGTGCCCACATACGATCGGCTCCGTTTGATTGAGCCTTGATCGCACAGACATTTTCATTTTCAGTACATGCAATACGATCGGCTCCGTTTGATTGAGCCTTGATCGCACAGTTCATTTATGTTATTTATCGTATGTTGTTGGTATGTTAATGTATGCTATCATATGTTTTGTATGTTATAGTTGTGATTGCTATTTGCCACTGCTTGATTATTTACATTTGCTCATTTATGATTATGCACAATATTTCATTAATAAACTAACAAGTAATTCATTAATAAATGTTTATCTAATAAGGTTCACTCGCCAACTTATGTTGACCCAAAAACCCCCATTTTTACACATGATACAGGTGAACCAGCAGCAGATAGGAACACATAGGATTGGACTAGAAGAATAAAATGATATAGAGTTGGGATTGTTATGTTTGGTTTATTTTCTTTGTATTGTATGAACATGTTTGGATATTTGGAAATGTAACTTTGACTTTATTAAATATGAAACATATTAGTAAATGTCATGAGCTTTGGTGATAACCCAATTATGCCCCGACTCTTATTCCGTTGCGGGTCGGGGTGTGACAGATTGGTATCAGAGCCATGACTATAGGGATATAGGATAGGTTATTAGACCCTTAGAGCCTATACTATAGTTGATTAGAAATTATAAGATTTTTGTGTGTTACATGCCAAATTTCATGATGTTTATATGTTTTATGTTAAATGGTACATTCAATATTATGCAAGCATGTTCATAAGTATGTATTATCATATAATGCCTATCATGAATCATATACTCATAACATATCACATCCATGAAAGCACACACCCCATCATGATTGCTTTTACAATGATTTTTGTGTTTTCAAATCTCATCAAAGTGAGTTCTCATGACGGGCATGTAGTAACTGGAAGGGTACCAGTACCGGTAGTTGGAACGTCCTGTCTAGGCTGGCATTCGTATAAATCCAAAATAAAGGACCAGTTTGCCTACCTGGGGACTAACGATGAGAGTACGAAGTACCTATTAGGCCAAAGCATGCTATACCAAACGTCATGTGAGCTAACCCCACTTTGAGTTGTCATTGTGACTACACCTGGACACGTTCCGACCAAACATCTCATGAACATATTTTGTGGTTTGCATTCGGGTGATGCGAGTGTTAAATTGCCAATACTAATGTGAATCCTACCAAGCCAATAGCCATGGGGGCCCACATGACTATATAGGTGAAGGTATGGGAGACATTTGAGGCCCAACATTAGCAAACCCAAGACATCCTATGGATGTAGTTGCATTATTGATATTTATGTTATTTTCATTTTCTTAAAGACACATGACACCTAAAAAGACACCATGAACTCAGAATCTTCTCATTGTATGATCCTGTAGATGTCGTCTAGACAGCAACGAAGGGGTAAAAGATCAGGAAGATCTCAGGAACGTTTGGCACTCAGATCGCGAAACAAATGGCCACGATACTGCCTGACATTGCGGTCCAAGTACAACAAGCCCTCGCTACAAATCCTACTAACCCTCCCCAACAACATGACCAGAACATCGACAACCCTCCTACCAGCAAGTGCTCTTACAAACATTTTAAGTCTTGTGATCCTCCTAAATTTGAAGGGACCGAGGGTGTCACTGCTCTCCTACATTGGTTCGAGGAGATGGAAAACACCTTTCTAAACTGCGATTGTCCTGAGGATCGCAAGGTTCGATACGCTACCGGGAGACTATTTGGGGTAGCTCTCACTTGGTGGAATACTGAGAAAGGGAAGAGGGGAACTGAAGATGCAATGGCCTTAACTTGGGAGGAGTTAAGGGAAATCATGACTAGGCGTTTCTGTCCTATGAGTGAAATTAAAAAGCTGGAGGACGAATTTCATTTTCTAAAGCAAAAGGAGGGTGATCACACCACCTATAACAAGAGGTTCTTGGAGTTGAACCAAATGGTTCCAAATCTGTTCACCCCAACCTATCGTCTGATCGAGCATTATATTCGAGGACTTCCCTCGAAAATCCAAGATTCAGTTCTCAGCATTTCACCAGTAACACTTGAAGCTGCTATGGAGCTAGCAACTGAACTGACCGAGAACCGAATTCGCAACGGGAAGTTCAAAGAAGAGAAAAAGAAAGCCCCTGTTGAGGGTCAAACTTCAAACCCTCCCATTTCTTCCTCTAAGTTTGCCAACAAGAGGAAGCGCAACACCAGAAATTTTGCAGTTACTCAAACCAACTTCCCTATTCCTGCTGCACCCATTACTCAAGTCACTCCTTCACCCGCACCATACAGAAGACCTTACACTGGCCCGTTACCAAAATGTAATCGTTGCCAATATCACCACTCCCCTGATCATCCTTGCCAATATTGCACCGGCTGCGGTCGCGCGGGTCATACTGTTCAAACCTGCTGCATGCCTCAACGAACGAACCGCCACCAACCTTTAACCCAAACCCACCAACAAATAATGGGCCAAGCCCAACAACCCCTACTATTACCACCTACCCAACATTTAGCCCAAACATATTACCAGCCCAATTATCCTATGGGTCAACCAATGCGGGCTTGCTACAATTGCGGTGACCCGAGCCATTTCAGAAACACTTGTCCAAGGTTGGTTAATATTATTCATGCTAAGGCCCAAGCCAACCCGGTGAACCAAGCAAACCAAGCTCCTCCACCTGCAAGAGGGAGAGCTTTCAATATCAACGCTAACCAGGCCAGAGCTGACGGCAATGTGGTTAACGGTACGTTCCTTATAAATGGTAGATATGCATCTATGTTATTTGATACTGGTGCGGATAGAAGTTTTGTGTCTTTAGAATTTGAACCTATCTTAAACAAAAATCGGGATAAGCTCACGGAATCCATAACGGTAGAAGTTGCGGACGGGAAACCAGTTTCATTAAACTCTATTAGACGCAACTGTACACTCACCTTAAACGACCACGATTTCTCAGTCGACCTTATTCCTATGAAGCTGGGAAGTTTTGATATCATAATCGGTATGGATTGGCTCAGTCAACATCAGGCAGAAGTTGTATGTCGTGAAAAATTTATTCGTATTCCTCTTTCAAACGGACAGACTCTTTGAATCATTGGAGAAACCTCGTCGAAAGGGCTCAGCTTAATGTCTTGTCTTCAAGCTCAAAAATATCTTCGCAAGAATTATGTCGCGTTTTTAGCTCATATCATCAAAAAGGGAACCATGGAGAGGAAACTTGAAGACATTCCTGTAGTAAAAGACTTCCCACAAGTTTTTCCTGACGACATTTCAGGACTTCCTCCAGTTAGAGACGTCGAATTCCGTATTGATCTTATACCTGGTGCTACACCAGTTGCAAAGTCTCCTTATAGGTTAGCCCCCTCTGAAATGCAAGAGCTAGCCAGTCAATTACAAGAATTGACTGACAAGGGATTTATACGTCCTAGCTCGTCGCCTTAGGGTGCACCTGTCCTCTTTGTAAAGAAGAAAGATGGATCGTTTCGTATGTGTATCGACTACAGAGAGCTCAACAAGTTAACAATCAAGAATCGCTATCCTCTACCTCGCATTGATGACCTTCTTGACCAACTACAAGGTGCCAGCTGCTTTTCAAAAATCGACCTTCGATCTGGCTATCATCAACTTAGAGTGCATGAAGAAGACGTCCCTAAGACTTCTTTTCGAACTCGTTATGGCCACTATGAATTCATGGTTATGCCATTTGGTTTAACCAACGCACCAGCTGTCTTCATGGACCTAATGAACAGAGTCTGCAAACCTTATCTTAATCGATTTGTTATAGTCTTCATCGACGATATTCTTATTTATTCAAAATCTAAATCTGATCATAAGCGTCATCTTCGAATCATCCTTGCACTTCTAGAAAAGGAAAAGCTTTATGCCAAATTCTCCAAATGTGAATTCTGGTTAAAGAGGTGCAATTCCTCGGGCATGTAGTCAATGACAAGGGAATACATGTCGACCCTTCAAAGATCAAAGCGGTTCAAGAATGGCAAGCTCCACGTACACCAACTGAAGTAAGATCTTTTCTTGGTCTAGCTGGCTATTATCGTCGGTTCATTTCAAACTTCTCTCGCATTGCTGTACCACTCACGGCTTTAACTCATAAGGGAAAACCTTTCATATGGGGACCCAAGCAAGAAGAAGCCTTTCAAACTCTTAAACAAAAACTTTGTGATGCACCAATCCTCACTCTTCCTGAAGGTTGTGATGATTTTGTAGTCTATTGCGACGCGTCAGGGCAAGGATTAGGCTGCGTTCTAATGCAAAGAGGAAAAGTCATAGCTTATGCTTCGAGACAACTCAAGACACATGAAAAGAACTACACCACTCATGACCTAGAACTTGGAGCCGTTGTGTTCGCTCTTAAGATATGGAGACATTATCTCTATGGTACTAAGTGTGAAATATACACTGACCACAAGAGTCTTCAACATATCTTCAATCAAAAAGGAGTTAAACATGAGGCAACGAAGATGGGTCGAACTTCTAAATGACTACGACTGTGAAATTAGATACCACCCTGGTAAAGCAAATGTGGTGGCTGATGCACTTAGTCGAAAGGGTTATGCGAACTCCATTCATCTTCTATGTTCGCAAATTATAACCGACATTAAAGATCAAATTCGAGAAGCCCAACACGTTTCAATAACAGAAGAAGATGTACGAAAGGAGATGTCCTGTGGAGCTGAGCTAAAAATTGAAACTAAATCTGACGGTATTCTGTATTACCTAGATCGTATCTGGATTCCTAACCACAACAATCTTCGTGAAATTCTTATGAATGAAGCTCACAAAACGCGATATTCTATACACCCAGGAGCCGATAAGATGTATAAAGACCTACGATACACCTATTGGTGGCCTGGAATGAAGAAGGATATTGCCGTTTTTGTTTCCAAGTGCCTTACATGTTCCAAGGTGAAGGCTGAACACCAAAGACCCTCAGGACTTCTGGTCCAACCGGAAATACCTGTATGGAAGTGGGAAAATATAACCATGGATTTCATTACCGAGTTACCTCGAACTTCTGGTGGGTATGACACTATATGGGTAATTATAGACCGACTTACAAAATCAGCTCACTTTATTCCTATCCGCGAAGATTTCAAGAACGAGAAGCTTGCTCGTATTTATATCAACGAAATCGTAAGCCGACATGGGGTACTGTTAAGCATTATTTCTGATCGTGATGTTCGTTTCACTTCACGAACATGGCAAGCAGTACAAGCCACCATGGGCACGCGATTAGATCTCAGTACTGCCTATCACCCTCAAACTGATGGTCAATCTGAACGCACCATTCAAACTCTTGAAGATATGCTTCGAGCATGTGTTATAGACTTCAAGAGAAATTGGGACGCTCATCTACAGTTAGTTGAATTTTTCGTACTACAACAGCTATCATTCAAGCATCGGCATGGCACCTTTTGAAGCCTTATATGGTCGTAAGTGCCGATCTCCTGTATGTTGGCACGAAATTGGGGAAGCTCAAATTACTGGTCCAGAATTGATCCAAGAAACCACAGACAAGATCCATCAAATTTGAAACAATCTTCTAGCGGCTCAAAGTCGTCAAAAGAGTTATGCAGATAAACGACGGAAGCCCTTAGAGTTTAACATTGGTGATCATGTACTTTTAAAAGTATCACCGTGGAAGGGAGTAGTTCGTTTTGGTCAAAAGGGCAAGCTAGCACCACGTTACGTAGGACCTTTCAAGATACTCGAAAGAGTAGGTCCTGTAACATACAAGCTTGATCTACCAGAAGAACTCAACAGGATTCATCCCACATTCCACGTGTCGAACTTGAAGAAGTGCCTCGCTGATGAGAACCTCCACATTCCGCTGGAAGATATTCAGATTGATGAATCTATGCATTTTATTGAAAGACCTGTAGAGATCATGGACTTCGGAGAGAAACGTCTACGAAGAAGTCGCATTCCAATTGTTAGGGTACGCTGGGAGTCGAAACGGGCACCTGAGTTTACTTGGGAACGTGAAGACTCAATGCGCGAAAAATACCCGCATCTTTTTCCTACTACTTCAACTACTTAAATTTCGGGACGAAATTCCTAAAAGTAGGGGATACTGTAACATTTGTAAAAATCGGGTTTTCAAAACCCGCTCCGTTTTGTAATCGAATATCAGGTTATAAAAGTCACGTTGAATATTTAAGATTATTTTGATTTAAAACGATACATAATTAATAAATAAACTAAACTATAAAAATTATATTTGATAAAAAGTTAAAACAAAATAAATAAAAAAATATGTTGCTGCCGGGACTCGAACCCGGGTCAGCCAAGAACAACTCCAACGACTTAACACACACTCACATCACCACTCCGCCACTTTGTGTTTTCTGTTATCTCTAGGAAACAAATGAGATTTATACACAAACTCGGTTAAAACCGGTTGCGCCAACTGAGAAACGGAAATCGGCAAATCAATCGTCAAATCGCTTATTTACTCGCACATTCAGTTTATAACCGATGCGCCGACGATTTTTAATCAAGTCGGAATTGATTGAGCATCAAGTCTCATCATTATCGGTTTTTATAACCGAAAAGTAATCAAGTCCAGATTACTTCAACTCAAGACCACTCTCGCGACTCAGAAACGTAATACCAATACTCCATTTCACTATCATCACATTTTCAGACCGTCAGAACGTCTAAATCAACTCGCCGGAATTTTCTGCAGAAGTCGCCGGAAAACCGTATTCATCCACAAACGGTAAATTTTTCAATATCATTATAGTTCAACAATTGTTAGGCTATTTCTAACTTAAACCACTCAATTGAAATCGAATTCAGGCATTGTATTCAGCTAATTTCAGATCGCCGGAAAGATTCTGAAAATCGCTATATTCATCTGAGAATCGGTAAGGGCATTCAAACCCTCTGTTAACAATTGCTGAACACTTCAATTTCACGATTAGCTAATAAAAACGGTTAATTGTCTTGTTCAGTTGAAGAGCATAAAAACAGGGACCGACACATTGCCGGAATTCTGAAATAAACCGTTCATCGGTATGTTCACCTCTAATTACCATCTCTGTCATTTCATTATAGCCTTAGGAATATTTGTCAATCGTAAAAACAAGAAACGGATCAGTGATTCAGTTGTCGGAAATTTCAATGAAGAAGACGAAGTTAACTAAGTTATAAGTTTATTTAAAACCAGTAAAATGAACGGGTTAGACACACAGTCCAGCGGTGGACTGTGTGCAAAACATATACGCATGTCCCGAGTTCGATCCCTGCTACACGCACTCCTTATATAATAAAATGCCTTTTTGTTTAAAAACTAAACTGGGTTAACTCAGTTAGTTGTTAAGTATAATAACAACCGAGATAATAACCAGGTTAGACACACAGTACAGCGGTGGACTGTGTGCAACATTAAGTCACACGTCGTGCGTTCGAAACCCGTCACTGGCACCGGTTGTTGAATTAAAATGTTTTTGCAATTAAAAGAATTTCGGTTAAACTAAATAAGTATATAAATATAATTAAAAACAAGATTATTTCGGGTTAGACACGTAGCTCAGTTGGTAGAGCTGCGTGCACGCGTACGGGAGGTCTCGAGTTCGAGCCTCACCCGACGCAAACTATGTCACTGACCAAACCGATCAACAAGTCAACAGGTCAACGGTCAACGGTCAACGCAAAATAAACAATTTTTTTTATTATTATTTTTATTTATTTAATTTAATTTAAAAATCAATTAAAAATACTTAAAAATAACATTTTTAAAGATAGAAAATAGCCTTAAACTCACAAAAATATATCTAAAAATTTCATTAAAATCCTTAATAAAATCCACTCATTTAATATATTTTTCCGTTATTATTTAGGTTAGTATTTGTCGTTGTTCCGCTCATCTAATTCGTGCGCATCTCACCATCTCCAATCCAACGCACCCAATGTGAGTGAATCTTTACAAATTCCCCGTTTTAATCACTTTTTGGGGTGTATCATGTGTCTTGTTATATATATTATAATTAAACCATAGTGCATACATCATATCATGAACATGTGTATTCAGTTTATTTCTGTTGTGTAGTTATTGTTGGATGCAATTTATTATTTTCAGTACATGCAATTTCATAGGCCGCCGCTCCCCATTACATTATGAGCGTTGAGCATGTTCCCCATTTCATTATGAGGTTGAACCTGGCGTGCCCACATACGATCGGCTCCGTTTGATTGAGCCTTGATCGCACAGACATTTTCATTTTCAGTACATGCAATACGATCGGCTTCGTTTGATTGAGCCTTGATCGCACAGTTCATTTATGTTATTTATCGTATGTTGTTGGTATGTTAATGTATGCTATCATATGTTTTGTATGTTATAGTTGTGATTGCTATTTTCCACTGCTTGATTATTTACATTTGCTCATTTATGATTATGCACAATTTTTCATTAATAAACTAACAAGTAATTCATTAATAAATGTTTATCTAATAAGGTTCACTCGCCAACTTATGTTGACCTAAAAACCCCCATTTTTACACATGATACAGGTGAACCAGCAGCAGCTAGGAACACATAGGATTGGACTAGAAGAATAAAATGATATAGAGTTGGGATTGTTATGTTTGGTTTATTTTCTTTGTATTGTATGAACATGTTTGGATATTTGGAAATGTAACTTTGACTTTATTAAATATGAAACATATTAGTAAATGTCATGAGCTTTGGTGATAACCCAATTATGCCCCGACTCTTATTCCGCTGCGGGTCGGGGTGTGACAAGTTCCATATGCCATTATGTTTAAATATGTTATTATAACAGTAGGTTATTGATATGATGGCCCGTTGTGGTTTTAAAAGTAAATTATGCTTTAAAAAGGGCAATTTTATCATTTAAAATATAATAAAACGAGCTTATACGTAAACTGATGTTATTAACATAAGCATTCTGTAAAAATACTTATTTTATGATTTTATATTAATAGGACATCAATTATATGCGTGGTTTATAGTTTAAGACCAAACTATGTCCCGAAAGGGTAATTTGGTCATTTCACAAATAAATGATAACTTTATTTGGGAATCTGAGTTTGGGACATGTACCCACTGTTAATAGGTTGAAAATATATTTTGAAATCAGTAGGTATTAAGTCTTTATACTCTAATATGGTTTTAAACCATATTATGCGCCATGGTGGCAATAAAGTCGCTAAATGACGATTTAAACGGTATTTTAAGTGCAACTGTTGTTGTGACCAGGTTTGATTGACCAAAATATGTTAAGATATATACTACATCAATAGGTACAAGGTTTTGGTTTATTTGAATGTCTAAAACTTATTTTGAGTGTCGAAAGGGTAACATCGTAATTTAAGGACATAATGTGCAAACTATAGCTTAAATTTAGTTTGCAACCTGAATGAATATCCCAAATAGTTCTAATAATGATATTACATCAGTAGGTATTGAGTTTTGATGTCAAAATTATGTTTAAACCATTTTATGTGTTAAAAGGGCGTTTTAGCCATATTTAACGGATACTTGTGTAAAAACTCGGATTACTACATGGCCATGTCCTATAACTCCAAAGGGTTATAGTATACTATATCATGGTTATAATGAAACTTTGGGACAGTAGGTAATGTTGCTATATCGGGTCAGAACTGAAACTCAAAGCAAAAGTCAAACCTTGCGACTTTCTGTTGCGAACCGACCTTAAGCCTGGAATTGACGAGCCGAACATGTTTCTACATGTTCTTATAATTATTACCAAGTTATTAGAATGTCAAAACAGGTTTTATAACACCTACATTGCTAGTTATAATTTTATTTCAAATTTGACCCGTTTGACTTTCTATTAGCATAGCTTTGATCCGTCAATTGACCAAACAAACGTGGTAATCAGGAGGTGCCCTCTTGAGGATTAACACCTACCTTATTATGATCACGTAGCCATGTTTGTTACAAACATTGGCTGGACCATTATGGTCTTAGCCCAAAGTCAAAGTGTTTTTACGTCAACTCTTTTGACATTGGCTTAAAACTTAATAAAACTGAAAAGGAGGGCTAAGAACACTTACACCAGGTGCTTAGCACGAAATAAGACTAAATTAGGAAGTCCCCAAAGATTAGGAACCTCCAGATGAGATGAGAGGAGAATAATGAGAATGAGCAAGTTCAAGGTTTGCACAAGGAAGGGTATTTATAGATGGAGGATGAGTTGTAGGATCTTGCCAGGTGTTATGGACTGCTATAGGATGTGCACAAGTGCTTTTGGACGTGTAACAAGCAGCAAGAGAGTGGCAATGGCGAGCAAGCTGGCAAGCACAGCAGGCTGCCATGCATTCTGTCGCTGGCGACCACTTGCGGACCGTAAGGGTCATGCCTTGCGGTCCGTAAAGACCTCTGGCGCCCACAGATTTTGAATGGTTACGAACCGTAACCATTGAGGCTTGCAGTCCGTAACCGCCTTACTGAAACCAAATTTTTGGCTTCCTTACGGTCCATAACCAACAATGGTTACGGTCCGTAAGGACCTCTCAGAAGGTAAAACTTTGGCATTTTTCCACTTTTGTTTTCCGACTTTCTCGATGCTCGTTCAGAGGTTATCAATATAACATGACAGCGTCGTTGGTCTCTCTCGGCAACACTTGGCAACCAAGAATTTCCGGGACATGTGTCGGATTTTTATTGGACGAAATTTTCGAGGTGTCACAGTTCAAGATCCCTCCAGCTTGATTCCCACATCCTTCTAGAGTTAACTTCACATGCATAGCATACATTCACGACCCTCTGATATTGCATTGCTTGTTCTTTTTCACGTTCCTCAAAAACAATCTTGCTGTAGAACAAACACTTGATATCTTCTCTCGAACAATTTACTAGCCACATCGGGCCTGGTATCCTTATCGTTCTCCACAATCCTCTCAAACCTTGGCTCCAAACATTTCAACTCTTTCCTTAGTAATATCCAGATGATCTTCAAATCGTAACACGATCACAGCTTCATAAGTATTAGGATCAATCTGCCACCATTTGAACAAAGGATAAAAGTTCTGTTCAATCGGCATCAAAGGCATGTTTCTCATTGCTCTCGGGCGTTTCATGACCAATGTGATATCTTTCTCCCCAGTCTTCTTATTAGACTTGATGCAACGCTTCGGGATAAAAGACTTCCAATATCTAAAACCCTTCGTAGCTTCAAACTTGATCATTTTCCACAGTAATTGATCAATGAACTTCATGTGGTATGTAACATTCCTTGTTTGAACAAGTTCCTCAACATCCCAATAAAGAAGTGTCTTGAAATCTGACAGATATTTGAAGTATTGAACTCCAAATTCTCGTTTGATGGCATATATGTTTAACTCTTTGAACCACCCCCAACTCAGAATATCTCCTAACGACATATCTTTGTCTCTGGTAAAGAATGCTAGAGGACTCGAGACTTTCTTTCACGTGGCATCTCTTTAAACCAGTTAGCTTGTGCGATCTCTTCTTTTGTCATTGGTTTGGGAACTTTACCTTGTCGCATAGACTCTTCAATCTTTTCCTTTAAAAATCTTCGTTAAGCTGCTTGTACATCTCTTTGTAAGTTGGAAAACTATCTGTATTAGGACCGACGTACTTCTCAGCTTCATCCTTTTCTTCATCAGAGGACCAATCTTCAACAATAACTTTGTTGTATTCATCTGCCTCATATCTACGTTGATAATGATACTCGTTAGGCTCAAACGTATTCACATTAAGTACTTGCTCTTCAAAGTCAAAGTCGAATGATTTTGCATCAACGTCTATCAACTTTGCTAAATCTTCTTTAGAACAATTGTGCACGAATTCACCTTCTTCGACATTATGTTCAAGCATAAGAATTAGAGGCTTTATTGGGATCGCAGTAACAGGCTGTGCAGAAGTAATAGCATTTGACATATCAACATCATCGGTCGGCCCTGCTTACCCTGACTCCCCCTGATTTTGATCGTCTATTCTGTTCAATTCATCATCCATCAGTGAAATAAAATCAAACTCATCATTCATTGTTGCATCATCCACTTTCAACCATGTACCACTTGGATCATCATCATTACCTCCATCATGGTCAGAATCATCTTTCATTTTGTCATATGCTTCCTTCATTGTACGATAATCATATTTGAAATGTTCATTATGTACATTGAGTTCAGCGATGATTTGTGATTTTTCGGCACATTTAGCACATGGCTCGGTACATTTTGTGCAAGGTTTCTCAACCTCCACAACTTGCACTTTGACAACTTCCTTTTCGACTATCTTTACCTCTGGACCTACCTTGGTTAGATTTTCCATCAAAGCTTTATTGGCAAAGTCTGTAAGGTTTTCAGCATTCACTTCTTGAGCAACGTCAATAACTTCTTCATTAATCGATTTCTTCTCAATCACTTGCTCCTGAGAACTTCCATCAAAGTTACCTACAAAACTAGAGGTTGAGTTAGTAGGTAAAATGCCTTGTGTCTTCATGTGAAGATAAGTTTCCTCTTCTTCTTGTTGTTGCAGATACTGTTCTAGTAAAACATTCTCCAGAGCTGCATCTTCAGCAGATGTATCTTCGACAATTCAGCCATCAAAGCAACTCCTGTCTTCTTTCCAATATAAGAATTCCAATCAAAACCATCATCTTCGTTGGTAGCAACCATCGCCTTCTTGGTTTGTTGGATGGTTTTTCTTGAATATCAACTTTAGTCTTTTTCGGAAATGGTTTGTACTGTAGCGACTTCTTGTAGTATTCGTTGCCTCCTCCAAATGGACTCTGATTGCCCGTTGCTTCAGGATTTTTGCATTCTCTCTTGAAATGCCCTTTCTGTCGACATCTAAAACAGGTAACCTTCGTTTTGTCGAACCCTAATTTGTTACTTGAATTTCCGATATCTCGGCCTGTGAGTGCAACAAACTTTGTCACCCTTCGAATGATAGAAGCTAAAGACCATTTTATATCCATCAGCTCAAGTTCTTCTTCGTCCACCTGATCGTAGTCTTCAGCGGTCATTTTCGGATTGCCAATCTTCCCGGCCACCAGACTTTCATATGATTCTAGAACTGTAGCAAGAAGAGTCATGTGTTTCTTAGCAACTTATTCAGAAACAACATTGTTTAAGTTGATAGCAATGTTACACTTATATACATTTGGATCAGAATTCGTTTGTTGATTCTGATTTTCTTGACTCTGATATGAAGAATTTGACCCAGTGCTTGAAAAAGAAGAGCTCTGCAGACTTTGATCATAATGTGGATATGATTGATTTTGATTCTGTAGCGTATGATTCGAAGAATTCATATTCGCACTGAATGCTGTTTGAATCTTTGGGCTTGAAATACTGTCTTGAACTCCGTTCTTGTAATATAGACCAACATCTTGAACGATGTTAGCATTCTTCGACTTTGTGATCTTTAGAAGTTCTATCTCATGACCTTCGAGTTTGTCGATGAATGTAGCCAGTTTGAAGAATTCCCAATTCGGACTTTCTTTCAATACCATGAGATAAGTAGTCCATTCTCCGTCAGGTAACGCATCTGCAAGCTTATCAGTATATTCTGGTTTTATCTTCTCAAGACCGTATCTCCTCATTTGAACTTTTAGATGACAAAAACTTTCAATCATCTGTTTCATTGTCTCGCCCTTCAACATGGTAAAAATATCAAATTCCTTCATAATAAGAGCTTTTTTACTCTTGATCATCTCTGCGCTTCCTTGGTATTTCTTTTGCAGTGATAACCAGATTTTCTCTAGCAGTCGTGTATTCAGGCAACAGTATCAAAATATCCTCTTTAACAGACTGTTGCATGAGGCTAATCATTTTCTTCTCAACGATATATTCTTCCTTTGTTGCGAAGAATACTTGTACTTCTCAAGAACTTGCTGAGTTTCGTCTAATGGAACGACATATCCTCTCTCAATAGCCACCCAGCTTTGGAAATGCATGGCTTGAACCCAATAACTGAACTTCTCCTTCCATCCCTCGTACTCGTCCATACTCATTAACTTCAGAGGTTTAACAAACGTGCCCATTTCTTTGTCTAGGTTAACTTGATGTATCACATTGGCATTGGACGTACCCACTCCTGACATAAATGCTCTCTGAGGATCATCCATCACGAATATCGATACACGTATGCTGAAAACACGTTCGAACTTTGAAAAATATTAGATTTACTACAAGTTCGGTCAAACTTGCAGTGGATGAATGAACAAATTTCAGTTTTTTACACAAGTTCGGTCGAACTTGTGTAACTTGATTTGAAAAATGATCCTGAGATAACTTCGAGCGAACTTACACTTGTTTTTAGAAGAAAAACTTGCAAGTTCGGGCGAACTTGCAATAAATTTCAATGAGATTGCTCAAGTTCGAGCGAACTTGAAGAAAATCAATGAAAATAATGCAAGTTCGATCGGACTTAACTAAAATTTCCTCAAAAACCCTCAAGTTCGAGCGAACTTGATAGAAAAACACTGAAAAAGTGAGTTTCTAGGTCAAGTTCGAGCGAACTTGACATAGAAGTTCGTTCAAAATGATTTTTTAAAACATGGTTTTTTCAACAATTTTGCATCAATTCGTTTGATTTTAATCTCCAAACTCTCAAGGGTTTATCTATGATGTATTTAACATGATATATTCAATTTGGACAGAATTTGCCCGTAAATTCTTCATTTTAGTGTAAAAGTTAAGAAAAATAGAAGAATGGAGTAGAATAAGAGTTGTTCTTGTCTTGATATCAATCAAATCAGGCTATTCTAGCTCTGATACCACTTGTAGGACCGATCCTGATAGCATAGGAACCTAGATTTGATATCTAATGTCCATAATAGCGGAAATATTATGACATGATTACCAAATAACAAGAATTAATCAGTTAAACGTCAATTTTATTGATAAACTTCAAGTCTCCAAATTGACAGAGCTTGCTACACAGAGCACCAAAAGTTACAAATGAAGAACTCAAGCTAGCTATTTATAGGAGTTCAAGTTCGCTGGTGGTTGACTAAGTTCGGGCGAACTTGGCTAGTCAAGTTCGGCCGAACTTGACATTACAAGCACCTAACCAGCGAACTTGACCAACAATTACATAAATACTTGATTTTGCTAGCCTATTCACATCTAATCTATACAGACTCGGTATAAGACTAAGACATAGACATTTTGTACCAACACACTAACTCAGTTATGTTGGTTTTCGTACGTGTCACTCCCTTTCCTATGTGGCTATTATGACAGGGCATAATTGATCCTTTAAAACCCACTGATGTCATCTCTCTTCTCTCTCTCTCTCTCTTTATCTCCCTCCCTCTCTCCACCAACAACAACTTCCACCATCAACCACCACCGCCCACCTGTCACCATCCACCATGTAAATGATTGGACACAAACAATCCAACTTGGGTCACAACTACACAGTAGCCATTTTCTTTGACTCCTTTACAGCCGACTTGTTTAGTTCATCAAGAACTCTCACTAGAACCTTGTATGCTAAACTCGATTTATGGCCTGAGTCGTTAATTTTGTATAAATAGTTCATCAATAACTCTCACTAGAACATTTATAAACATCACCACACTATCAATTCTTCGAAATCACCTTTCTATGCTCATCGGATCCATGCTGGAAAACCAGAAACGCCGACCAGCCTCTTTCCACTCCCATTCAAATGCAATCGGTATGGTCTTTATACTCATTCAGATTGGTGTATCATGTAGAACAAAAGCCCCATGTTTGATTGAACTTACAGTAACAATGTTTTGTCGATTTGAAGAGAATAGGGGTTAGGGTTCTTACAAAATTGATTTTGGAATTAGGGTTTGGTCACTGTTAAATTAGGAATACAAATTGAGTTTTAGTGTAGTGGTTTTGTATTCAATTGATCAGCGTGTATACGTGGCATGATGATGTGGATTGGTGGATCCCTTATAAAGATTTATTCTCTTCAACATACACTTAAACATATCCACCCAAAATCTGAATTCTTGTTAAAAGTAAAAAAATGGAAATGAGGACATGGTTGTGGCAGGACTCTAAGTAGGAAAGGGAGTGCCACGTAGGACAAAAACATTATTGAGTTAGTGGTCAGTTAATGAAGGGGTGACACAACAAACCAAGTGTTAAGTTAGGGGTGACGGACGTCAAAGTGATAATTCGGGGTGACAGTAGCCGATAGCCAATAGTTGAGGTTGATAAAATCCAATAACCCAATTAATAAAGGGAATCTGAGTTGTTTAAAATAAAAAAACATGTATTAATTTACCTAGACCATGTGTAATGGTTCAAGCCCCTTAGAGGCTTTTTCTACCATGTGCCGGTCACGTCATTACTGCAAGAAAATGCAAAAAGCTGGTGTAATGGTTCAAGCTGCTATAACTGGTCATCAGTAATTATCCTAATATTATTACTTTTTCTAATTTTTAAACTTAAATAAATTTCGGGACGAAATTCCCTAAAAAATGGAGAGTGTAATGCCCCGTATTTTCGTACTCTTATTTTTATAAAGTTCGTATTCACATTCTATTTTTAAAAAACCTTACATTCGTATTTCAATTCAATCTCAGGCATTAATCATAATGAAAATTCATTTATATATATATATATATATGTGTGTGTGTGTGTGTGTATGTATTACCTTTCATATTTGTGTTATATACGTAATCAATCTTTAAGTACATGTTTATACGCAAAACCAAGACTTAGAATACACTTTGGATACCTAAAAACAATTTAAATACAAGAAAACAGCATAAAATAACCTAGTTACAAAGTGTATGGGCTAAAAGTGAGGAAAACCAAAAGCTTTTCCACCTCCTTTCTCCCTAAAAAAGGGAGACTGTAATTCCTCGTAGTTTCTTATTCTTATTTTTATAAAGTTCGTATTCACATTCTATTTTTAGAAAACCTTACATTCATATTTCAATTTCAATCTCACAATTCGAGGCGTTAATCATAATGAAAATTCTTTATATATATATATATATGTGGTGTGTGTGTGTGTGTGTGTGGTGTGTGTGTGTATTACCTTTCATATTTGTGTTATATACGTAATCAATCTTTAGATACGTGTTTATACGCAAAATCGAGACTTAAAATACACTTTGGATACCTAAAAACAATTAAAAATACAAGTAAACGGCATAAAATAACCTAGTTACAAAGTGTGTGGACTAAAAGTGAGCAAAACCAAAAGCTTTTCCACCTTCTTTCTCCGCAAATCACCTTCCACCCTGTTTTTAGCCAATCATATTTCACCATTCTCCACTTCTTTCTCCTCTAATCACCTTCCACCTTCATTAACTCCCAAACCCTAATCTCCACTTATAAATACAAGCCTCCACCACCTCCTAAACACTTGCCACACACTAATCTACTCCTAAACTCTCTAATCCTCTCAAGAATTCCAAGCAACAAAGAATACTTTCAAGTGTTCTAAGTGAGTTTGCACTCACTTTTCTTCACCTTTTTTCTTCTAATCTTCTTTCAAACTACTTGGCCAACCTCTAGGAAGGTTTCCACAAAGTTGCCATGGCAAACTAAGGTGGAACCTCATCATATTTGAGGTCCAAAGTAGTATAAAATTCTTCCATAATTTATCTTTTTGTTTCTTATATATAATGCTTAAAACTTAGTGTAATCTTGTACCCACATTTCCCGCAACTACGCTCATGGTTGTGGGTTTGTGTAGTGGCTGATTTTCACAAGAAAGGGGCTCAAAACCCTTATAAAATTCTGCCCTAAAAAGTCCTAAGTGACTTCGAGGTGTTGGAACCATCCAAGTTTTCAACCTTCAAAGTTGAAAGACTTGTGTTTTCGTGAAGGTGTGAACAATGGAAGCCTTTGCTTTCCAACTATGATTCCACCTACCTTACTTATTTAGTGGCGAGAGTACCTAAGTAGCTTGCAAGAATCAAATCAAGATAACCCCACCCTGCCTCCAACATTTGCCATGTTGGGTATGACACGCTCGGGCTGTTCTTACTTGGCTACTTAGCAAACTTAGCTAGTTGTACTTTTATTTTATTCATGACAAACCAGGTCATCAACTAAGTTGACGGCTCTGTGCTTTAGTGAATCATACAATGAGGTTTAATCCTATTTACATGCTTGACTACATGATAATACATGATGGACTAAATTATAACTTATACTAGATATATACTTTTTAACCGAATTCTTGATACTAACCGGTTTATGGTTAAAAGTAAAGGACTTAGGTTAGATTATCTTCGTTTCTAGACTCCTCGTTTGTGATTCTAATGGGCATGTTAGGACCCATGAAAACACATGACAACTTAGTGTCCAAACGAGTATTTATGCAAGATATATTTTCGCATACATATACTTTTTATACTTAATTCTGATTTCGGACTCTCCACAAACTCCATATACTCAAAATTCTTCATTTCCCCAGTGTAAAGTAACTTTAGTGCTCCACTCTCATCAAATCGTCAACTCGTGTTTAATGGGAAAGCTTTGCAAAACCGTGAGTATACATGACCCATTTTTTTTCGTTTTTACACTTTTGGGTGCAATACATATATCATATAAAACCTCACGCAGACACTTATATGCAAACACATTGTTCATAAAATCGTATCCAGCTTACATCCTTTATACGTTTATACTTAGAAATACTTACATACTAGAAACTTTACATGCACGATATAAATGAAGCTAATGCAACCTCGAGAAAATGTTGCATTAGGCCTTGAAAATGTTGCATTAAGCCTAATGCAACCTTTTATTGGGGGCTGCATTAGATGAAGTTGCATTAGATCTAATGCAACCTTTTCAAGTCCTAGTGCAACTTTTTCTAGAAGTGTTGCATCTAATATTAAAATGCAACCTTTTTATTATGCAACTTTTTTACATTTTAATGCAACTTCTTTACTTTGAAAAGCAACTTTTTAATACTCAAATGCAACTTTTATTGTAGTTTAGTTACAAAAGTGCCACTTTTTTTATACTTAAATGCAACCTTTATTATAGTTTAGTTATAAAATGCAACCTTTTTCAAGGCTTAATGCAAGCATTGTCATTTTATTAGGGAAAATGTCATAGAATAGTAACGAAGTTTCAAAAGTGTTCTAATTAGGTGACTCGTATCGTTTTTGTCCCAATTAATAACTTCATATTCAAATCGAGTCATGTCCTTTTTTCCATGTGTCAAGAGAAAAATAGAGCATAAGATGCTAGGGTCAGATTTTATTTATTAAAAATAAAAACATTTTAATTACATTAAAAATTAAAAAACAAGTTAAAATCCACGTCATCACTGGACGTTAGCGTCAAATGAAAGGGAAAAAAGAAACAAAAATTGACATCTAAACGGTTACCTATGAAATAGATAAAAACTTTTAATTTTAATAAAAAATGAATGTTGAGTGACCCGATTGGAACACTTTTGAAACTTGAGTGACCTAATTGGAACACTTTTAAAACTTATGCAAGTTTTTTACATTCAAATGCAACTTTGAATTTTAAAACATAAATTGCTATTAAATAATTTGCATTTAACCATAATACACCGAAACAATAATAACACAAATATCATTAATACTCGAATGATGTACTTTAACAATATAGTAACACTACGTGTCAATTACAATGATAAAGAGAAATAAAAACATTCTACTCATCTAGATCTCGAATTAGTAATTGTTTCATAGCCTTCCGCATCAGAGCTTCCAAGTTTTATCGTTGGCTCTCAATATCTTTTTGCATAACTTCAAGCTCGGTTGTTTTCTTTGATAAAAGATGGTTATTTATTGATCAACTTTTTTAAACGTCACTTGTAAATCAAATACCCCAAAACAAAGTAATCTGCAAGAAATAGATTAAAATAAGTTATGATATCAAATGAGAAGCTAAATACTGATGAAATCAATCAATTACAAAAATAATAAGTGAATATGCATATTGTCTTTTCCAATCTTGAGTTGTTGACTATAAATCGCTATTATATATAGTTTTTTAAACCTTGGAACTAATACTAAAATAAGTAGACTTAACAGAACAGGCAAGGCAAGGAGGGTGGTAAAATTAGTTCAAGCCCGAATGGTTTTAGGTCAAGAGACAAGTCATTTTATAAGATCACTCAAAAGTCAAATTTCATCAATCTATATACAAGTTCAAAACTAGTAATGCAAATAATTTACATGCAAAGTAATGCTTGCAAACCATTTTCTAAATATTACCACTATAATTGTACTTGTAACATATTATATATACCCATACACATTAACAATTAACACAGTACAACTCGATGTTAGTATTTTACAACTCAATGGTGCTGGTTATAACATTATACCTAGTCTAGTGTAGATGTCACTATCTTATACAAAACAATACCATCTTTTACCAACCCATTGACTCTGAAAAGTCAAAACTGGACCTTTATATATATTAATATGGCAAATACATATATTTTTTAACGGTATGGCAATACGTAAATATGCTAGTGAACGTCATTCAACTCATGCTTCAAAACGTGCTCTAAACATAGTTATAATTGATGACAATATTAAGCTTCCGTGATCAAATTGAATGTCATCACAAGCAAATGGAAAAAGGTTCATGATAAAACTAACAGAAAAGAATCAAAATTAAACACACATGCACATAGTGGATATATCTAATTCAGAATCTGTACTTACTCATTTCTGTCACAAGTCTACAACGCTTCCACTTAATAACTTTTTTCCCTTCATTATCCCACTGATTCAGCGCTCAAACTGTCCCCTTCAACAGAAAGACCTTTGCCTGCGAGCATCTTTGATGCCAAAAAAAATGAGCTAAATGAGTTTTTTAGACAACCCAACTAATGTATTTAATAATGCTGTAGACTCAAAAAATATAACTAAGATTTAACCTCTTGAGCATTTGGATTCACATAGCCTATGTTAACAATTAAAATCTTTAACCGGATCTGTTTGACCTATTCAACCCATTTCCTTAGCTAACCTTTTTTTAATTTAACCCGTTAGAGATAAAAACATACGCTGAATTGACCAACTCATAAGTAACTGAGTCGAAATTTCAACCTCTAACTCTGAAAATAATGCATAAACCGGTAGTCTTCTGCTAACATGGTTTATTTACCGCTGGGCAGATGGCTTCTGATAAGTGCACTTAAAGTTCCAGACCTAGTGGTCAGTTAAGATCCGTCTTTTGTATTGTAATTTGATTAAAAAAACAAAGAAACGCTGTGCATTACTAATGTAACTTTCTGATAAAATGAAAATGACAGGAAACTTATATAAGGTGGTGGTGACAGACGTCTAGATCGCCCCCACAATAAACCATACACTTCTTAAAAAGGTGATGGTGACAGACGTCTAGATCACCCGCACCTTCATTCCATAAAGCTATAGTTAGTATACAAAGCAACTCGCCATTAAAAAATAATGAAAAGTGGCCAGCAACTCCAATTGCAATGATAATTTTAATAAAAACATTAACCAACATCATGTCTTATGTCGAGATATGTCATATAAAACATAAAAAAAAATTCATATAATTTGCAGTTTTCATTTCACTAAAAATGATATCATAACTTTGTTATTTCCCTATCTTAAAGGTTTGTGATAGAATTACACAAAAAAAAACCTTCAAGATCCCATGTTAGTAATAGTGACTGCTACAAAACCATCTATACTTAGTGAGATTGATTATTCTATTTAAGTAAATAACTCTTGGTTTAATAGTCTACCTGGTAATACTTTTACCTTCTCCTTTAGGACGCAAACAATCTAGCAGCTGGTTCTTTTGGCCCCAATTTTCAGTTGGTCACTTGTAGTCTGCCCAACAGTATCACAAATGCCATTCATATAAATAGTTTCATTAGAGTAACCAAAAAATATTTCACTTTAGAGTACATTGGGCATACTAACAACCTTCTCAAAATAATCAGTGAAGTATAAACATAGAGTGAAATATTTTGAGACGTAGTATTAATTATCATATGTAATATTTTGATTATCATCAAACATAACATGAGACACTTGATAACCCACAAAAACATACAATTCTAAACTGTGAATGAAATAGTTTAAACAAATTTGCAAATATCAAGCAGACTTCATAGCTCAAATGTCATTTACATGATTGCTACTATACATTAAAGAAAAAGCTAAAATCAGACATGTTTAATTTCATATGCTCTTTAATTGGCTCAAATGGCATTCACGCAGAGACCCAATGTACATTGCTTTCAGTGATTAGTTTTTTTTTTTCTGAAAGGTGTGAATTATTCGCGAATGTCGGGAGGTTAGCATACGTTGTCATAACCAGGTCCGCGCTAAAGAACCCTGTCGCACAATAGATCCCCAATTTAAACCTCTCAATGAGAAATCCATGTCACCCAGACTGGAACTTGAGACCTGAATAGAAAAACTACCCAAGGCCACTACCAAAGCACTAGTGAGGGTTACTATATAATCAGTTTTGGCGTAACATAATCGAAACCTTAAACTATATGATCCAACCAAATACATAAAACTTATGTTTTAGTGAATATATTAATAAATATAATACCCTCGCCTTAAAGAATAACCGTGGTAGACGATTCGAGAATCGTCACCATTACGTTTCCTCTTGCTCGCCCTAATCCATAGCGGTTGTGAGAAGCACGGGACTGATAAAATGACATTGGAGAGGTGGGCCGATTTAGGGTTAAGAGAGAGAGAGAGAGAGTGCGGAAGTTGAGATCGACGATTGGGGACGTAAATTTAGGTTAAGGAGAGTGAGAATTATTTTTTTTGGGGGGAAACGATATCTTGGGAGGGAATAATTTTTTTATTTGGGGGGAAACAAAATTGATTATATAGGTTTAAAATTATAAAATTAAGAAAATTCATATTTTGAACTATATATTCTTAGTTACAAAAATCATAAATATAGCTATTCAAACTTACCAATCTTAATGGTTAATTCTAGGTAGGGATGAGCATTTTGATATCGGTACTTAACTATTTCGTATTTTTGGGTCGGTATATTAGATTTGATATTGGTTCGGTACATACTGGTATTGTACTAATTTATACCTTAAAATATTGTACCGTACCGCTATCAAACTCATCCCTAATATTAGGTATTAGTGGATTACATCGAGTTGTAGCGAGTCATGTTAGACGACAATCGAAAGTAATAGATTACGCATGTCTTAGTGTATGATATTGGTTTTGATATTCATGATGACTTCTAACTGAACTGTTATGAGCTTTGTGGTGTCATTTTATTTCTTAAAAAGTTACATCTGTTGCAATGAATCATGTTACATCATAATAGGCTATATTATATTATAACTGTCTTAACGTAGGGACGAGTGGTTATCCGTATCGATGTTTGGTATGGTACAAGTATTTGAAAGTAGAAATCGGTAAAGTACCGGTACCGAAAATCACGTACTGGTATCGAAAATAATCGGTACGGTTCAGGTTTTGAAGGTAAAAATCAGATTTTACCGATACCAAAAACACCAAAAGTGGCTACCGAATATTCGGTACGGGAAATTCGATACATATACCAAGTACCAAATGTGCATCCCTATCTTAATGGACCACATTGATCTTAATAGTCATACTGCCCGTTGATGACCAAGATGGGCTTTATTGTGATATATTGGGCTATAAAGAGTTACATTTGGGTTGTAGTAGGTAATTTTAAACTATAATCGACAATAATAGATCAGACATGTCTTAGTGGATTGTATCAGGCCTTAATGGTCATGACTCATGATGGCGCTTAGTAGACCATGATTTGTATTTATTGTGTCTTATCAAGTCTTATAGGGTTATACTGGGTTTTAGTGAGTCATGTTAAATCATAAATGGCAATAAGGGACTTCTATGTCTTAATGGACTACATTTGGCCTTCATGGCTATAATGACTCTTAGCAAGTAATATTATATTATAATAGGCAATAACATATTTTACATATTATACATGTCTTAAATGGACAATATTTATGGGCCATGTAATGCTTAGTGGCCCATGATGAACTTCATTATATCATTTAGTTCTTAAAGCAAGTTATAGCTAGTCATATTATATCATAACATGGCAATAACATATTATAGGTGACTTAAGTGAACCATATTCGGTTTTGATAGTTGTTAAATGGCCCATGACATAGTATATTGTGCTATATATATCTTAATTGGGTACACAAGGTCATAATGAGTCTTGTTTAATCATAATGCCCCTACTTGACCCTGATTTGTCCTTGTTAGTTAATATTAACCATAACTAATCATCATTTACACTTATTAACCAATAATGTCCTAGTTAACTATCATGAACTATAAATGACCACCGTTTTGACGCAACCGTTTCGATGCGGACCGTTTCGTCCCGTACCATTTTCACCCATATCGTTTCGATGCGAATCATTTTGACGCAGACCATTTCGCCTCGTACGGTTTTCACCCGAACCGTTTCGACCCGTACCGTTTCAAACCGAACCGTTTTGGCGCGAACCATTTCGACCGTACTGTTTCCATCTAAACAATTTTGACCCTGTATCGTTTCCACCCGAACCGTTTCGACACAAATCATTTCGACCGGAACGTTTTGACGTGAATCCTTTCTATTCGTACCGTTTCCACCCGAACCTTTGCGGCGCAAACCGTTTTGACCCGGACTGTTTCCATCCGAACCGTTTGATGCAAACCTTTCGACCCGAACCGCTTCCACCCAAAACGTTGCGACGCAAGCCGTTTCGACACAAACTACTTCCACCTAAACGTTGCGACACAAACTGTTTCAACCCGAACCGTTTCCATCCGAACTGTTTCAATGCAAACCGTTTCGACCGTACCGCTTCCACCCGAACCATCTCGACGTGAATCCATTCGACCCGTATCGTTTCCACCCGAACCGTTTTGACGCAAGTCATTTCAACCCGAACCGTTTCAACGCTAATCCTTTCGACGCGTACCGTTTCCACCCGGAACCATTTCGATGCGGGATACCGTTTCCACCCAACCGATTGGATCGCGAACTGTTTCGAACGAATCATTTCGACTCGTTGGTTTCCACCCGAACCGTTTTGACCCCAACCGAAGGTGGTGGGTGCGGAAGTGATGGATTCCAATTCATTTGACAACTAAACACATCAAATATGGAATTGAGATTCCAATTCCATTTGAAATGTTTGAATTCCAAATCAATCTCTTTAAATTCTAATTCCTATACAAATTTCAATTCTAATTCCAAAAGAATTCGCAAACCAAACACACCCTAATACTCCAACTCTAACCACTCAGCCTATCAATGTAATTGCCTTTTATAGCCCTTACTTCAATACAATTAAAGAAGTGGTGGTTAGCACTATATATATCAAGGGGCAGGATACAATAGGAAGTTTTTTTGGTAGGAAGGATGGGTAAGTAATCTTGACCATTATTAATTAATCAAGGGCTAAAATTAAATAAGTGCGATTGGAGAGAAAAAAAGAGACGCGTGAGTTAATGTAAGGGTATTCTAGTCCATCCAAGTTAATAGTTTCTCTCCATCCAATTCCCCCATTTTTAAAACGTTAACAACTTTTTCATACGACATTATTTTTTTATAAAAATTGCACCATAAAAACGAGCGTTTTTTATCTTTAAAAGAGCACAGTATTGCTATACTTTCGAGAAAAAAAGTTTTCGATAACCCAGATGCGTAAAACGCAATGAACAAAACACAAAAAAATGATTTTTTTTTTCTAAAACGCAATAGACTAAAAACACCAAAAAATGTGTTCCTTCTAAAACGCAATAAGATAAAAAACAAAAAAAATGTGTTTTTTCCTAAAACGCAATGGACAAAAAAACAAAAAAATGTGTTTTCCTAAAACGCAATAGACAAAAAAAAAACACAAAAAAATGTATTTTTCCTAAAACGCAATGGATTAAAAAAAATAAAAAAAATATGCTTTTCCTAAAACGCAATGGATCAAAACACAAAAAAATGAATATTCCTAAAATGCAATTGGAAAAAAACACAAAAATAATATGTTTCTTTATTATATTATAAAAAGCAATGAAATAAAAACACAAAAAAATTGGTTTTTCATCCATGGATTAAAAGGTGATGGAGCTTGCTGGCAAAGAAAACAAAATATTCATCCCTAGATGTAAAACGCAATAAAGCTTGGTGGCCAAAAAAGACAAATTTGATTACAAATTCTACATCACATGCAGCCATATATGTCAGAGAAAGTTAACAACTTTTTTGAAGCATTAAAACATGAAGATTACAAAATATTGATTACAACGCAATGAAGCTTGCTGGCAAACAACAAAATAACACTTTTTTTTTGTTTTTCTAGCTTTTTCAACTTCGTTCATCCCTAGATATAAAACTCAACGAAGCTTGCTGGCAAAAAACAAAATATTCATCCGTAGATATACAATTCAAAACAATACAGTAAGTAAATGTGTGTTCTTAATGGGATTAAACAAATAGCTTGTAAAGAAAACTACTTTCATTCCACAAATTAAGTTTTCTAAAAGGTGTGAAACATTTAAAATGAAATATGGATAAAAGTCAAAACATTATCTTCATTTGCATTTTACTCCACCAATTGCGTTTTACCATAAAAGTCAACTCCTTTTACTCCACCAATTGCGTTTTACGAACATGTTTACCAAAAAGGTCTGCAGCTCTTATAAACACAATTTCAAAAACTAAATACATGATGGATGAAGTAGGAATTTGTTGAATCGATTACCTAAATAGTTGCAGGTTGAGATATAAAGAAGGTTTACTCACTTAAATCCTATGTCGCCGGATTTGCGACCTCCCACTTAGCCGTTGTTATCTCCTTGCCACCACTTCATCATTTGTGAAAAACCCTCGATCCAAATCGTCGTCGTAGTCCTGAGACACTTCAAAGTCGTCGTATTCATTCCTCCAGCAAACTCAGCACCACAGTGAACAAACGGAGTTGGTGGTGGTGGCGGGTGTGCGGTGACGGCTGTAATGGCGGTGGGCAGTCGGCGTGAATGGGAGTGGTGGTGGAGGTGGTTGGTGGAGTGGCAGTGGTGATGGGGTTGAAATGTAAAAATGTGCTTGAGATTTTAAATCTGGAGTTATAAGATTAATGTGTTATGACCAAAATGCCCTTCCCTTGTTTTTTTCTAGTCTGCCAGATGTCCACTCTATTTTTGCTCCCTACACTTTCTAGCCAAATTAAACTTCCTATTTGATCATTTCCCTATATATCAAATTCACAGTTTTGGCCATTTCTTTATTTAAAATAATTTATTCTCCAACATTTACGTAACTACCTTTCATGATAATTAATCACTTTGAACCCATATCTTTTAATCAATTTTAGGACTCGTTATTACCCCCACCATAAAATTCCCTCCAAAATAATTTGTATTCCACTAAGCTAAAATTACATCCAAACTAATTTGTATTCCCATTGTATTCCACTAACCTAAAATTACCTCCAAACTAATTTGTATTCCCACAATTCACAAACTTTAATATTTCCTCTTATGGCTTCCATTACACGTAATCTTCGTCACTGTTGTTTAAATCCTAAACCCTGAATATGTATGAGCTAGTTTTAGGTTGAAACTTCATATTTAAATTTAAATAAGTGAAAACAAAAATACAACAGCTTACCATTTCTATGCTTAAAATTTTCTTTTTCTTTTTTGATTGAAAATTTTATGATAATGTTATTAATTATCTTTTATTACATCGAGACTTGCATTTGCATTTGTAAATCAAAACTTTTTATACATTTTTGTCTTTTCCATTTAATCATGCAACCTTATATAAAAATGTTTCATCCAAGTTTTAAAAATGCAACCATTCTAATCAAAGTTGCAAATTTCAATAGAATATGCAACCTTTCAAGATAAAGGTTGCAATTTCAATAAAATGTTGAAAACTTTTTTATGAAAAAGGTTGCATTAGGTATTTTTATGCAACCTTTATGTTTATAAAGTTGTATTAGAGTCAAATGCAACACAATTGGAAAATGTTGGCATTAAATTCATTAAAAAGTTGCATTAGCCTTATTTTCTAGTAGTGATACTTTGTCATTAACTTCGTACAAGTCTCCCTTAAAATGTATACCGCTATAGGATTAACGCACCGCCCGTATTTTTGAGGTTATGTTAAGTCAAACAAAACAGTTTTGTTGTTGCTACGACAAGATTACGCTAGTGGAAATCTTTGGGTTGAAAGTAGGTGTTGCATGCTAGCTTATGTTATGTTATGCCTTAGTATACGTTATTGTCATGTGGATCTCGATAAACTCTTTTATACATATGCTAGTACATTAAAAACTTGTATGCTCGCCAACACTTTATGTGTGGACATGTTACTTTATTCCAGATTGTGATCATGACACGTTGAAAAGAATCTAGTAGGAATGACTAGAAACGCACCAAACTTTGATTCATGTTTCTTAGTTTGGTCATAGTTACTTGTTGTACTTTTGTTTCCAAATCATGTACTTGAATCGTTAGCAATGAAATTCAATTTGACTTTTAAATACTTGTCACGTTTAGTCGTTATGAAGTCTCTTGCAATCTATTTCGTCCCGCCCTGATGTTTCCACCATCGGTTGGGGTGTGACAATGTGGGATATCATGAAATGACGTTTTTTAGGGGAAACGCCCAATTAGACATGGTCTTATTATCTGTTACATAAATCGTTAACACCTAAATAACTTGGTATAACTTAAAGAAACTCATTAATAAATTCACAGTTGTTTTAATCCAAATTCAACTCAACTCCCTTGTAACACTCCTTTTCAATTAATGCTTGGTAAAATAACTAATTATGGATATTAAGAAAAGTAAATGATCATCAATAATAAAAACATCTCAAAGTTTTTTTTTTAATGACTAATTTTATAAAGAAAACGCTAGCCGATAACTAGCCAAGAACATATATACAAGGTAGGAAATAAAAGAGAGGAATAAAAACTAGAAATTACACCCATTGACTCGATAAAAAATTTTAAATTCTCTCTATTTTCTTGCCGCAAAACCCCAAAGATTTGATTTCTTGAAGCATCTTCGCCGGGTTAGCAACGCCATTTGACAAAATAACTTGATTTCTAGTTTTCCAGATTACCAACTTAACAAAGGATGTGTAACGCTTCGCTTTTTGTACTTCCTTACTTAGAAAGTGTGTTCGTATTTCTATTTATGGAAATTTGTAATCGTATGGATTTGTATTTCAATTTCAACTTTGTAATCCGAGACTTTGATCGTAATGGAATTCATACTTTATACCTACTTTTCTTACATGCATTTCGGTCGTTAAATACATGTTTTACAAACAAACCGATACTTGTTATACGTGCTAATACTCATATATACACTCTTGATACTTAAATTATACTCACATGCATAAACATGCCAAAAACACCAAGTTTTAGCTAAAATGAAGAACAAACCAAAGTTCAGGGACTAAAATGCAAATCTGAATAAAATAGGGCGTGGCGTTACGCGACGCCTAACGCCTAACCTAGGGCGTGGCGTAGCGTCTAGTCCCCTAATCCGCAGAAAGTTGTTTCTTGAATACAGATTGTCCATTTTTCTCACCTTTCTTCTTCCCCTATCACCATTTAAGCTTCATAAACACAAAACCCTAACTCCTCTCTATATAAACAAGCCTCCATACACCCATTTTCACTTTCCAAACTCATCTATACTCTCAAATTACTCTCTAATTCTCTGGAATATCAAGTTTTGGGCAGAAACATCTAAGTTGCCAAAAATGAGTACATACTCACTTCTCTTCCATATTCTTCACTTCTTCTTCCTCTACAAAGCTTGGAACACCTCTAGGAGTGTTTCCACAGGTTTTTTTATGGAAAACCAAGGTGGAACATCACCATTTTGAGGTCCAAACTTTCTGTTTTGGAAGAAATCTTTATAAACTTTTGTTAAACTATTGTTTTCTCTTACAAACTTGCGTCTCTCATGCACCTAATGAAGACTATGGTTAGAGAGTTTGGCCAAGGTTGTTTCATACAAAATCAAGGGTGTCAATTACCTCCAAACTTTCTGTTTTGTTAGGGTTATTAACCCACAAGTGTTGAGACCATCCAAGCTTGTTCTTGTGACAAGACTTGTGCTTTGGTAGGAGTGTGATTACTTAGAAGCCTTGGCTATCCTTCCTTCAATCCACCACCTCACTTGATGTTTTACCATTGCTATCTCAAGTGGTTTGCTAGATTGAAATTAACCTAACCCCGTCTAGCTGCCGGCACTTAGTTAACTCTTTCTATGTTGGCAATGGTTCACCGGGTTCATGCTCACTTGGCTACTTGATATAGTGATGATTGTACATTTTCCTTTTTATATCTCATTCATGACAATCCGAATTGTCCTTGTGACAATTTGTTTATTGGTGAATCATACAATGAGGTTAAATGGATGTTTATCATCCTACCTCCATGCTTGACTTATATGATAATCACACTCTATCCATTTAAACATGATACTTATATTATTCTTGTTATCACATGCTATGTAACTTGTGTTCATATGCTCATTAAATTTTCTAGCCTCCCTTGACAATTATAGCGCTATAGGATTAACGCACCGCCCGTATTCTTGTGGTATTGTTAAGTAAACTATTTTACACTGTGTCATTTTGGTGACAATGGTAAGCATGATTGCGTTAGACTTTGGTTTGACATATAGTTAACACATGTTAGTATGATAGTAACATAATATGCAAATTGCCATGTTGTATATGAGACAACTTTTTCACTATTATGCTATATAACAAAACTTGTATGCTCGCCAACGCTTTTGTGTTGAACTATACTTTTAAACATGTTGCAGGTTGATGATGTTGACTATGACGAAATCTAGTAGGGACGACTCTAGAAACGCATTTAGAAATATTAGATTTTGTTATTTCGTTATGTAAACTTTGTCGTACTTTGACTTTTCGAATGTTGTACTTTGTTTCCATGTATTGTATTTCATAATTATTATCAATGAAATAAAAATGGTTTTGAATTAAATATTGTCACAAGTGGTGTTATGATGTCTCGAGCAATCTATTTATGTCTGCCCCGATGATTCCGCCATCGGTTGGGGTGTGACAGATTGCTATCAAAGCCATAACTATAGGGAACTTGGTAGAATTGTCATGTTCGACCTAGTCTATAGTTTAAGTGACCAACTTGACCATTCTCAGTCAGGTTTGAGCTCTTCTTCGGTGCCCGCATCAACCTCTGCTGTAACTGGTTCATTACCTCTTCCTCCTCTACCAGTCCAGACTTCTCAGAGAAGGAGTGAAAGCCAAACAGCTCGAGACACCACTGCTGCTCAAAATGCTTCCAGATCCGGAGTTTCAGGAAGAACTTCGATTTTTGCTTCTAATGATGAAATCTTATCTTTGAAGAAACAAATGAAGAAACAACAGGAAACTAACCAGCTCATGATGAAGGAAATACAACTCTTGAAGTCCAACTCCAAGAGACCTGCTGAGGATATTGTTACCCCATTGCAGCCCAGGATGTTGAACTTTAGTTCAGCAGCATATACTGAGGATAATCAGGGGCGTAGCTCGATATGATTCAAAGACTATTTTATTTTTATTTTTTTGATAAAATTATTTGTGTAATAATATATAACATCAGTAAATGTTTTTATGACGAAGATTGATTGATAAATAATAAAAACAATTCTCCAACTCTTCGTACGTCGTACCAAGTCACTCCCGGAGCAATATCCTAGAAGTCCCCTTATCCGCCAGGATATCGACTGTCAGGGATCCAGGATATGCTCTAGGATATGGCCACAATCGCCAAGCTGGAAACTTGTCCATTAATACTAATATACCGACTGCTAACAACTTCGAATCTTCGCAAGATACAAGTGCAACATCGGCGTTATCCAGAGAACTCTAGAAATTAAAGGATATGATATTAGATATCCTTGGGTAGTGCAACCAATACCGGAAGTATCCCAGGATAGTCACAGCATATCCCGCTTTGCTCGCCATATTTGTGATGCTGAAATCCCCAAGAGATTCAAACTCCCAACATGAAACTTTACGATGGGACGACGGATCCTGAAGAACATATTGCTCATATAGGGAGAGGATAGAAGTAAACCCCATCCCACCAGACCTTAAGGAAGCATGCCTATGCAAAGGCTTCAGTTCCGCTTTGACAGGATCACCTTAAAATGGCTTCTAAATGTTCCACCTTATTCCATTACTTCTTTTGCACATTTAGTTAACTTATTTAATAGTCAATTTTCTTGTAGCAGGAGCTTTGAGAAACTAACAAGTGACCTTTACAGGATCACACAGGGACCACAAGAACCCTAAGGGATTATGTAATCAAATTCAGTAGGGAATCCCTAGATATCCTGAATCTTGATGTTGCTACGGCAGTGCAAGCATTCAAGATGGGATTACAGAAGGATTCCCAATTTTATCAGAATCTTGTGATGAATCCTTGCAGGAATCTGGACGAAGCTCGAAATAGAGCTCTGAGATATATCAGGCTTGAAGATGACAAGAAAATGCAAGAGAGGACGACTGCATCCTCAACATATGAACCAACGAATAGAAGTCGGAATCCTCATATAAACCATACCGCTCTAAGCCATATGCTAAAAATGACAACAAAAGAGTGAATGCTGTTGAGGCCGAAGACGCTGAAGAATATCCTGAATTGTCACAATATTGTTTTTCAGTAATATCACTGAACTAGTATATGCCATGTAGGGACTAGGGGATAAAGCAAGGTGGCCAAGAAAGAACCAGCAGAAGGCTGATTGGAAGGATAAGTCCAAGCGGTGTGCCTTCCATGAAGATTTTGGACATATAACAGAAGACTGCATAGCCCCGAGGAAGGAGATAAGCTATTTGCTGAGCAAAGGCTACTTAAAAGATCTTCTTGGCAGAAAGAAGAATAAGGGTTAGGATACTGAGAAGGATCCTGAACGAGAAGCATTAACTCCTCCAGACGCCAAGATAATCAATTTCATATCCGGAGGATCCGATATATGTGGGACCTCATACTCTGCCGCTATGAGACATTCCAAGGAGGCTAAGGCAAGAAGGGGAGACTAGCCAACAAGGATGACAACGCTTACGACTGATAAAGTGATAACGTTCGATAATGATGACCGGATAGCATTCAGGATCCTCATCATGATGGTCTGGTGATTACTTTATACATTGCTAATCATTTTGTACGCAGGATACTGGTAGAGAACGGGAGCTCGGTCAACATCATCTAGTTGGAAACCCTGAAGAGAATGAACATTCCAGAAATGGAGATTACCTCGAAACCACTGTGCTCGTAGGATTCAGTGGAGAAGCAAAGAACACTGTTGGAGAGATAAAGTTGCCTGTATATGTTGAAGAAGTGAATTCAATGCAATGGTTTTGTGTTATGGATTCATTATCCTGCTATAATATTATATTAGGCAGGCCATGGATTCATGATATGAAGGCTGTACCTTCCACCTATCATCAGTGTATCAAGATCCCTACTCCTTGGGGGTAGTCAAAGTGGAAAGCGACCAACAGGAGGCTGAAGGAATGCTACTCCTCTTTGATGAAGGTGTCAACAGAATCCAGAGCAGGATAGCAATTAAAGATACAAGCCCAGGATATCTTGGAAACTTCGGAGCAGGATGTTAAGAAAGTTATTCTGGATTCAGGATAATCCAGAAATCTCGGTGCTTGTAGGGGCCAATATCCCTCAGGATATTGAGAATCAACTTACTAACTTTTTGAAATGCAGGATGTCTACGTTTGCATGGAAACACGAAGACATGACAGGTATATCAAAACATGTTATAACTTACAAACTTGGAATTGATAAATATTTCAGGCCCGTTCAACAAAAGAGAAGGAAATTCGCTCCTGAAAGAAATGCAAATTATACAAGAGGAGGTTGAAAGGTTGCTCAAGTCCAAGATGATTAGGGAAGTAAGTTTCCCAAATGGTTAGCAAACGTGGTGGTGGTTCAAAAGAAGAATGGGAAGTGGAGAGTTTGTGTAGACTACAAAGACCTCAACAAAGCTTGTCCAAAAGATCCATTTCCACTACCCCATATAGATTCCATGGTGGATGCAACCGCTAGACATGAAATGCTGACTTTCATGGATGCATCCTCAGGATTTCAACAAATCCAAATGGAAACCATCCGACCAGGAGGATACAACATTCATGACACCCACATGTATATACTGTTATACTGCCATGCCCTTTGGTTTAAAAAATGCAGGTGTAACGTACCAGAGGCTGGTTAATATGATGTTTAAAGACAAACTGGGGGACACCATGGAGGAAAGTTTCTAGGATACTTGGTGACCAAGAGGGGGATAGAAGCAAGTCCAGAATAGATCAAAGCTTTCCTGGATCTTAAATCACCATTCCAACATGAAGGATGTTCAGAGATTAAAAGGAAGAGTAGCAGCATTAAACAGGTTCATATCATGATCCTCAGAAAAATGCAAGGAATTCTATGATATCCTGAAGAAAAACAAAAGTTTGAATGGGGTGAAAGACATGAAGCTGCCTTGTAAGAATTGAAGCGATATCTTTCCAGTGCACCTCTGCTGATGAAACCTGAGGATGGTGAACCTTTATCCCTATATCTTGCAGTATCAGGGAATGCAGTAAGTGCTGTTTTGGTAAAGGATCATGAAGGTTAGCAATATCCTGTTTATTATGTTAGGAAAAGTTTGTTAGATACTGAAACTAGATACTCACACTTAGAAAAATTGATATTAGCTCTAGTTATGGCGTCAACTAAGCTTAGACATTACTTTGAAACACATAGGATTTATGTTAAAACTAATTATCCTGTGAAAAATGTGCTTAGGAAACCCAAAATGTCTGGTAGAATGGCTAAATGGTCTGTTAAACTAAGTGCATATGATTTAGTATATGAACCTAGAAATGCTATAAAGTCTCAGGCCTTAGCAGACTTTGTGGCTGATTTTAGTAGTGATATTCAAAATGAAGCTGACTTAGAAGTACAACAACTGGTGAGAACTCAGGATCTTGGATATTGTATACTGATGGTGCATCTAACATATAAGGTGTAGGATTAGGTATACTACTAAAAGCTCCACAGGGGGACATATTACCCCAGGCTATTAGATGTGAATTTCCTGCTACTAGTAATGAAGTTGAATATGAAGCCCTGATAGCAGGATTAGAATTGGCTAAGAATATGAACGTTAAATGTTTACAAGTGTATGTTGATTCCCTATTGATTACTAACCATTTCAATGGATCTTATACAGTCAAAGGTGAAAAGTTAGCTGAATATCTTAAATTGTTAAAAACAAATTAGCAGGATACTTCGAAAATTTTACACTTGAGCAGGTACCAAGAGAAGAAAAAGTTGAAGCCGACACTTTAGCAAATCTAGGATCTACTGTCAGGATATCGGAAGGAACTCAGATACCAATACTACATATCATGTATCCTGCGATGGAACTTTTCAAGCCTCAGGATAAAAAGTAGTGAGTATCCAGGATCCTGATGATGGATCATGAAAAGGATCCCGAATCCTGGATGGCTCCAATCATGAAGTATCTACAAGAAGGAGATGTTCCAGAGGATGAGAATCCTAGAGCTTTCAGGATGAAGGTATCTCGTTTTACAATAATAAATAATATCTTGTACAGGAAATCTCTTGCAGGTCCATACCTAAGATGCTTAGAGGATCTTGAAACCAAGGAGGTGCTTCAGGATATACACGAAGGAGATTATGGCAACCATACTGGGGGCAGGTATTTATTCTCGAAGGTATTAAGAACAGGGTATTACTGGCCAACCATGAGAAAGGATGCTATGGAGTATGCTCAGATATGTGATGTCTGTCAAAGGCATAGCAGTATACTGCATCAGCCTGCAGAACCATTATATCCTATCATATCTCCTTGGCCATTTATGAAATGGGGGATGGATATAGTAGGAAAACTCCCAAAGGCTCCTGGAGGGAAGTTTTCATGCTAGAAATGACGGATTATTTCTCCAAGTGAGTTGAAGTAGAAGCCTTTGTCCAAGTAAGGGATCAAGAAGTGGTATCTTTCATCAAGAGGAATATCCTGATAAGATTCGGGATACCTGCAGATATAATTTGTGATAATGGTTCACAATTTGTCAGCAAAAGAACTACTGATTTTTGCAAAAGTTGGGGAATTAAGATGAGCACGTCAACACCGGTGCATCCTCAAGCTAATGGACAGGCAGAATCCTCGAACAAGATAATTGTCAATAATTTGAAGAAGAGATTGGGTGCTAAAAAAGGAAAATGGGCAGAAGAATTATCAATTGTCCTATGGGCTGATAGAACAACTGGAAGAATGCTACTGGGCAAACCCCATTTTCTTTGGTGTTTGGGGGAGAAGCAGTGATTCCAACAGAGATGGTAATACCCATAGCTAGGTCAAGCCTACGGGATCCTGAAGCGAATCCTCAAGTCTTATGTCAAGAGTTGGACACTATTGATGAAACAATGGATGCAGCAAAGCTTAGGATGGCAGCATACCAACAAAGGATAGCCAAGTCGTACAACAAGAATTTAAGAACTAGAAGATTCCAAGTTGGAGATTGGGTATTGAGAAAAGCATTTCAGAATACGACTAATCCTGCTGATGGGAAGTTAGCTCCAAAATGGGATGGGCCATATGAGATTGAGTCAGAATCAGGAAAAGGAGCATCTGGCTCAAGACCATGGAGGGAGATATGATACCAAGATCCTGGAATGCTATACATCTTAAGGCTTATTTCAAGTGAGTTTAGAATTTGATTTCTAACTCAAGATGGTATGAATTCTATATCTTTTAAATATATTTTTTTTAATTTAAGTTGTTATTCTTTGAAACCCAATACTGACTTAAGCATCGAGGGGTGTTAGCCAAGCTAACACCCAGCTTAGTTTAAAGGTGTATTTAGGATATGCTTCAAGATAATGCTTCAGGATACTTGCTCAAGATGAATCGAAAGATTAGAGGATTGGCCCCCTCTCCCACGTTTAAGGGATTCAGATCCCCTCACAGGTTTAAAGGTATTCACCTTTCTTCCGAATTGGGTTTAAACACCCTGCCTGGAGCGCAAGTATCCGGGTATAGTTCAAGATGGCGGGACCTGTTCATGTAAAAGTGGCTAACAATTTCGTTATTGTTCGCTATATCCTGGATCCTTACGGTATATGAGGATTGATCACTCTCTCTCGCGAAAGGGTATTTTCATACTCTCTAAGGTTTAAAGGTTTTCACCTTTCTAAGTCTTGGAGTTTACACACTCCGCGCTGTAGCGCACGAAAAACAAGGGTTTATACCCAGGATACTAAGGGTCATCCCCAGGATACTAAGGGATTATCCCCAGGGTACCATGGGTTTATCACTAGCAAAATTAAAATCTTCGAAAATTTCCAAATTGTGATTGTGTTTACACACATTCTTTTATGAATAAAGTATTATGAGGTTCAATCACTAAGTAAAGAAATCTACGAGCATGTCGTACATTAATGCAATATCCTGCACAGACAGGGGACATCCATGCTAGGGACATTGCAAAGGATTCAAAGGTTGGAATCGAAAGTTTTTGCCTAAGTATTCCTGGTATGATTCCTTATGTATCGAGTTTTGGAAATCTTATTTGGGTAACCTAAGTTTTCTATAAAGATTATATTCAACCAAGTTTTTGTCTAACTGTTTTTCATTAAAGGTGACAAAAATTTATCAGTATCCTGAGCAGGATATTTGATCAGGGTGTCTAAAAACATGTCTTTCAAAATAAAAATATAACAACAACAGATAAAGCAGAAATATTAGTTTTTTAACAAATTACCAAAATATCATATTCTTGGCTTCGTCTTAAACCAAGACCCATCCACCAAGAATGTGATAAGTTCTAAAGCATATAAACATCAATGACCGAAGGCTTCGTCCTGAAACTCGGGATCCCTCCACCTCAGGTCATTGCAAAATACTAATGTTTAAGTGCAAGAATTATAAATTGTTCAAATGCAGGAAAAGTAAAATTGTTTAGGGGATTACAGACCATTCAAACTAAAAACGTGGGCTCCGGCCTAAGCAATAATATCCGTCATTGCCCACTTTGATGTCTTCACATAGCAGCATCTTCACCAACCTTCTTCACTTCCTCAGCATCCTGACCAGCATCACCACTAGCATCTGGTCCAGCGTTAACCCCAGAATCCTCACCGGCTTCACCACCAGCCTCTGCTGCTACCTCGACCGCTTTAGAAGACTCTACAACCATTGGCTTAGCAGGATACTCCACGGGATTACTACCGAGATCCTTCAATTTCACCTCCTAGGCTCCAATGGGCCTGGTTGGGCATTCAAAACCCATAGCTCTGGCTTCATAGGCCATTTTCAACCTGGCCTGGAGAAGGGAAATGACGACGGAACTCTTGAGGCCCTCCCTGTAGGTGATCACATCCTGCTCGTGTTGAGTCTGAACAGCGTCCAGCATAGCCTGAGCTTCTTGGGCAGCCTTCTTCATAGCAGCTTGAGACGCTGGGTCATCGCCTTGAATTTGTCTTCGTAATGCTGAGACTTGGCGGAAGCAATCTTTCCCTGGTCCACGATTGTGGCTTCAGCCTTCTTTAGCTTGGCCTCTAGCATCTTGTTTACCCACAAGCTTCCTCGTAAAGATGCGTCAGGCGGCTAAGACCCTGCAATTAGAAACACAGGTATCAGCATATATAACATAATCAGGATATCTGTTCAGCATATATTGCAGGATACATGATAAGGATATTTACCCGATTAAGGAAAGAAGTCATCACGCCACTCGACTCAAAGAACCCCTGGTTCTCATTAGAGAAGGCTTCAGCAGAAGTGGACCGGGGAGTCGGTCTCTTTCCTCTTGCGGGAGCTGGAGGTACAAGCCTTTGTTGCTGAGGAAGGCTTGGGGGTGACTGTGGGCTTGGAACTGACAGGCGGTTAGACATGGTTGAAGGTTTGGAACTTGGCTCTATCTTTACGGAGCAGGACCGGAATAGCTGTTGAGTTCATCAAGGTCAAACACTTCAGGGATCTTGGCTGGGTCTGCATGAAAGGGAAGAAATTTCAACATTTCAATATCCTGATATCTTAACTAATCAAATATATGCAAAGATATGTATAACAGGTATTCTTACCAGACATGTTGGAGCTTGAAGGCCGGCTTAAACTTTTGGGGAGTGGAGAAAAGATTCTTTCACTTTCTGATAGCCGGTAGATGGCGCTGATCTTTTCTTCCAATTCTGCGGATGGGGGGGCTAGTTCTTTAAGATTCGCTGCAAAAGAAGTAAACAAGGATGTCAGTTTGGGATGTAAGTTCAGGATACATTTGGGGATATTCCCAAAAACCCTATATCCTACCAGCAGTCAACCATTTAAAGGGAAAATCAACACCCTTGTCGATGGAGTCCCTTTTGACAAAGAAGAACTTTCGTTTCCACTCGTCCTCATTTTTGTTCGCCTTGAGAATGAGGGGGTGTTTGGAGGTTGAGAAAAGCAGAATCGGCTAGAACCATGGGATCGTAAACGATAAGCAATGACTATATCCTCAACACATAGCTCAGGAATGTGATGAGTTTTGATCCGGTCTAGCACCGCTAGCACCCTCCAAACCATGGGCATGGTTTAGGCAAAACTACGACCGGTAAGGTGAAAAAAAGCGCATGATGAAGTCTGAGAAAGGGTATCGACGTCCAATGGAAACGGGATAATACAAGAAACAGATCCACTCTGAAGAAGACACGTCAGACCGGAGGTTCCGGTCAAACGGTTCGAATGATTGCTCCGGTGGGAAAGGCGCTGGAGGCTCTGAGAGTAGCGATATCAGCATTATCAAAAGAACAAGCTTCTTTCATTGGCTCCTTAAGGAGGTTTGCTCAATAAATGTTGGAACGGAGTCATCGATGTGTGAGCGTGTTCGATTGGCCATGGGAAATAAAGATCTAAAACAGAGAGAAAGAAAGAATGATACCTGGTAATTCTGAAAAGTGGTGATATTATCTAAAGAATGGGAGAAGATATAGGCCAGAGATAGGATGTTATGAGTGAATTTCGCCTTGGAAGTTACAAGCTGTTTTATCAACATCTACATCCCATTAAGTGCCTCGATTTACGCAAGGAAAAATATACCCATTTGGTTTCCAGGATCCCAACCGCTATATTTTTGGGACAATTGTTATGGGTGGAATTTCTGACTTATATCCTGATGACATATCCTGATATTATATTATGATGCTGCGAGCAGGATACTAAATCAGGATACAAGTAACATCCTGCGGGGGTATCCTACTCGCTATTAACATTAATCTTGGTTGCAAGGTACCAACGGATATGAAGACTTGGTATCCCTGAAGACTCGCTCAAGACGGTTAGGATATGAACGTTGGAGCTGGAGAAGAGTCTACAACGGTCACAAGGGAATACACGGCATCCCTAGAATATAGGATAGTTTGTTATCTTCGATTACTATTATAGGGGGTCTGGATGAGCAGTAGAACACACACAATTTGTACACTTTCACTCTCTAGTCACAGCAGCAATCACAAACACTCACAACACTTACACTATTCGATCATTGTAACACTTAGAGCTGATCCAAGCAGTATCCTGAAGTTGTATCCTGCTGTTTGATCAATAAGAATAACAAGGCAGCTGGGGATTGTCAGCTCCCGAGGTTTTATGTCGGCGATCTAGATTGATCAAGGGCTTTCCTCGTATATCCTGTGTCAATTTCTACTTTTATCGCATTCATTTATCATTGTGATATAGTTCATTATCCTGAAACTATATCCTGAAACTGTTTTCATAAACAACCAACGGAAAACATTTATACAAACCACAATAGCACGCTACCTCACATACAAAGTTTGATCACTTAATTGCTTCGGTAATTTTTTACCAAAACACCTTGTTAATGGTTTATATGCTTCCTTACTATACTGGTGCTGATAGAAGTTTTGTATCCGTAGAATTCTAACCATTGTTAAAATGTGCATGCTCTAAGCTCCCAAAATCTTTCACCGTCGAAGTTGCCAATGGCAAGTCTATCACCTTTGACTCCGTTCTTCGCGATTGTTTACTCACCCTTAACAATCATGTGTTTTCTATCGATCTCATACCTATGCAGTTGGGTAGTTTTGATATCATAGTAGGCATGGATTGGCTTCGTAAGAACCATGCCGAAATCGCTTGTCACAAAAAGTTTGTTCGACTTCCACTTCCGTCTGGTGACACTTTACACGTCTATAGTAAAAGGCCTTCAAAAGGTCTCAAACTCATGTCATGCACCCAAGCGAAAAAGTACTTACGTAAAGATACTTTGCCTTTTTAGACCATATTGTGGAAGAAAAGGGCAAAGGAAAAGACATAAGTGATGTCCTAGTGGTGTGTGATTTTTCCAACATTTTCCTCGAGGACCTACCTGGTCCTCCTCCTCCTCGTTCAGTTGACTTTCGTATTGACCTCATTCCTGGCGCTACGCCTGTCGCTAAATCCCCATCGTCTAGCACCTTTGGAAATGCAAGAGTTATCTAGCCAACTTCAAGAACTTGATAAAGGTTTCATACGCCCTAGTACTTCTCCTAAGGGCGCTCCCGTTGTATTCGTCAAGAAGAAGGATGGATCCTTTCGGATGTGCACTGACTATCGTGAGCTCAACAAACTCACTGTCAAAAACCGCTATCCTCTTCCCCGCATCGATGACCTTTTTATTAACTCCAAGGCGCAACATGCTTTTCAAAAATTGACCTTTGTACTGGTTATCATCAACTTTGAGTCCTCGAAGAGGATATTCCTAAAACCGCCTTTCGTACTAGATATGGTCAGTGTGAATTCGTAGTCCTACCATTCGGTTTAACTAATGCCTTGTGGTTTTCATGGACTTAATGAATAGGGTATGTAAGTTATACTTGGATCGCTTTGTGATCGTGTTCATAGACGATATTCTCATCTATTCCATGACACAAGACGAACACGAGCGACACTTGCGTCTTATCCTTGAACTCCTACGTCATGAACAACTATACGCCAAATTCTCCAAGTGCGAATTTCGGCTAAAGGAAGTTCAATTTCTCGGTCACGTTGTGAACGAGAGAGGCATTCAAGTTGATCCCGCAAAAATCAAAGCTGTAAAGAATTGAGTTGCTCCTAAGTCTCTATCTGAAATTTGTTTGTTTCTTGGTCTAGCTGGTTATTATCGATGCTTCATTTTGAACTTTTCAAAAATCGTCGTTCCTCTCACGTCTTTGACTCAAAAAGTTAAACCTTTTGTCTAGGGTTCCGAACAAGAGGTGTCTTTCTAAACGCTCAAGGACATGCTTTGTAATGCTCCTATCCTCGCTCTTCCTGATGGAAAAGACGATTTCGTTGTGTATTGCGATGCTTCAAACCAAGGTCTTGGTTGCGTCCTTATGCAACGAGACAAGGTCATTGCTTACGCGTCGAGACAAATCAAGATTCATGAGAAGAACTACACTACGCACGACCTTGAACTTGGTGCGGTTGTTTTTGCATTGAAGATATGACGACACTACCTTTATGGTACCAAGTGTATGGTCTTCACTGACCATAAGAGCCTTCAACACATCTTCAATCAAAAGGAATTTAACATGCGTCAACGTCGTTGGGTGGAATTGTTAAACGAGTACGACTGCGAGATTCGTTATCACCCTGGTAAGGCGAATGATGTAGCCGACGCTCTAAGTCGTAAATCTCATGCGAAAAGTATCCACTGTTTCCATATCCTAAGTAATCTTTAGGACCGAATTCGTAAGGCACAACACTCATCCATCAACGAGAATAACTTATACAATGAGATGAATTGTGGTGCTAAGAAAACTCACGTCCAAAGTTGATGGTATGTTATACTATCTCAATCGAGTTTGGATCCCGAATCGTGTCAACCTTCATGACTTCTTAATGAAGGAAGCTCACAAATCTTGATACTCCATTCATCCTGGTGCCGACAAGATGTACCAAGACTTACGTACATCTTATTGGTGGCCTGGCATAAAGAAAGATATCGCTCTCTACGTCTCGAAATGTCTCACGTGTTCCAAAGTCAAAGCCGAACATCAACGTCCCTCTAGCTTACTCGAGTAACCAGAAATTCCTGTCTGGAAATAAGAGAGTATAGCTATGGACTTCATCACTAAACTTCCTCGTACGTCTTCTGGTCACGACAGCATGTGGGTTATCATTGACCGTTTGACCAAGTCCGCTCACTTCCTCCCCACTCGTGAAGATTATAAAGTTGAGAAATTGGCTCGTATCTACATGGATGAAATCATTTGTCATCATGGTATCCCCATTGACATCATCTCAGACCGTGATGGTCGTTTCACTTTGCGTTTTTGGCAGACTTTCCAAAAAGCTCTCGGTAGTCACCTCAATCTTAGTACCGCTTTTCATCCTCAATATGACGGTCAAACCAAGCGCACTATTCAAACTCTGGAATATGTGATTCGTTTTTGCATAATCGATTTTGGTGGCAACTGGGATTCACATTTACCCTTGGTAGAATTCTCATACACCAACAGTTATCATGCTAGTATTCAAATGGTACCTTTGAAACATTGTATGGTCGTAAGTGTCATTCGATTATTTGTTGGCGTGAGATCGGAGAAGCTCAAATCACCGGTCCCGAGCTCATACAAGAGACAACGGACAAGATACTACAAATCCATGACAACCTGCTTAAAGCTAGAAGCCGACAAAAGAGTTACGCTGACAAAAGACGCAAACCCTTGGAATTCAATGTCGATGATCATGTACTTCTCAACGTATCCCCTTGGAAAGGTGTAGTACGTTTTGGTACGAAAGGCAAACTCGCTCCTCGCTTTGTAGGTCCTTTCAAGATTCTCGAAAGGATTGTGTCACACCTCGATTTCCACGTGTACCCGGTGGGCCCGTTGGGGGATAACATGACGTAGTTGATAACATCATAACCAATCAAACACAGCACAACGGAAGTCTTGGATTTAAATTACTATTACAAACCGAGTGTTCAATGTTCAAAATAAATTACAAGGCTTGTAATGAAAGATCCACAGGCGGATCGAAATAAATATATACAAAGTAATTGTTCAACAGACTTCGGGCAACTAAGGACTTGCAAAATCCTCTTATGTTACTACCAAGCAGCTTCCGGCTTATTTTGCGTTGTCACCTGTAACTTGATCTTTTGAAAATACGTCAGTTTTCACTGGTAAATACTAACAACCGACTCATTTTGAAAATATTTCCGAAAATGGTTTTTGTTGGGATTGAACCCTATGAAAGGAACATATGATACAAAGCCAAATAACACTATCCGAGTTTTGGTTAAACTATCAGAGGTTACAACCTCTATTGTATATACACTGCTTTCCCAAAAGACTGCTCTTCTATCATCTGACTTGACAAAGTTGCAAAGGTCTGCCAGAGTTACAAGGATCAGAGGATTGAGATCAGAGCTTAGTCATTAGATAGATAATCATTGTAACAGTGCTAAGCACTGATAGTTAGTGTTAGCAGTGTTTGTAGTTAGTTACATATAGTTTCCTGTCACTATCAACCCTGACGTCATCAAAGATGCTCAGTGGTTAGATAGTTTAGTGTAAATAGGTAAGTTGTGTAACAGTTTAACTCGTCTATCAAAAGATCAACTTTCACATATCATCTTCTCTGCATTTTCTTACTACCAAACTTCAATTGCAAAGGCTGAGGGGGAGTTTGTGAATCACATGCAAGTTTACCAACTTGAAAGCATGTTGATGATGAAAACAAACGACCGTTACTTGTAGTAAAAGTTTTCCATTTATTTCCGTTGCAAATCTCTTTTAAAACTCAATCTTTTTCCATTTTTGAAACAAAAACTACAAGTAATTCAAACTCAGATCCTAACAATTGGTATCAGAGCTTGATTCATCAAATTCGATCTAACAATTGATTTGATTCGAATAGATCAGCTCTCTGCTAATCAGTTTGGTTGTTTTTGCTTGATAAACAGAGTTTTATTACGTTCAAAGTTTTTAAAACAGAAATCTGTGTAAAATCAACTGAAAATGTCTCAAAACACACAGGATGCCAACTCTGGATCCTTATTCAAACCGCCAATGCTCAAAAGAAATGAATATTTCATTTGGCAACGACGAATGGGTCATATCCTTGCTCAGCAAAACACCGGTTGCTGGAGATCTGTTGCTTTTGGACCTCACATTCCGATGGTTCCAAGCACAGAGGATCCAACTAAACAAGTGCCAAAAAAATCCTAAAAACTTTTCGGAGCAGGATTTCCAGAAAATTGAATTGGATACTAAGGCATTTAGCATAGTTGCTTCGGCGTTACCCAATGAGATTTATGCTGGTCTACTCCATTGCAATAGTACAAAGGAGTTATGGGATGCACTGAAAGAGCAATTCGGTGGGAGTGAGGAAGTGATTGAAAGTAACAGAGAAGTTCTAAATCAGCAGTATGAAACATTTTGTCACTTGAAAGGAGAGTCTCTAACACACCAGTTCGAACGTTACAGTTGTCTCATCAGTGAAGTTAGACTGGTTAACGTGGTTTTTCCTAATTCGACTGTCAATAGTCGTTTCCTTAGATCGTTACCAGATAAGTGGGAGACTGTAGCTTATGTAACACGAAAGTCTGTTGGGTTTAAAGAAATGTCGTTGACACAACTTCATGGGATACTCCTCACTTATGAGAGAGAGTTAAACTAGAAAAAGAAGTTGCAAGATTCTGGCAAAATGACTGATGATTACTCATTGGGTAATACAGCTCTTTTTGGCCAAGAAGAGGGATCTGGCAGCAGTAAGGACCAAAGTTATGATCACTATATAGATATTACTTCTAGTGGGAACTTTGGATCTGAAACATATGCACCCAACTATGCTTTCACTGCTAGTGGGGAAAGCCAAACCTCTGATAATCTATCCTTGAGCTGAATGACTTGCAACATTTTGAACCTTCTGATCTTGAAGAAATGGATATTTTGCACCAACTAGCCCTATTGAGTGTTAGGGCTAGTAAATTCTATAAGAGAACTGGTAGGAAATTCCCAGGATTGCATGGGGGATTGAAGGTTGGGCTGGATAAATCAAAAGTCAAGTGTTATAAGTGTAATAGGTTAGGACACTTTGCCAGAGAATGAAGGTCTCAAAATTCTGGACCAATAGTGACTCATCCTGGCCCTAGACCTCAGCACACACAAAACACTGCTCATTATTCCCAATATACCCCTGCTCAACATGTTCAAAACACTGCCCACTTTGCCATCCTGCTACTACTGTTCCAGTGAATTATGTTCAATCCACTGCTCCACAAATTCAATATGTTCAGGCACCATCACATCCTCAAGTGCATGTACAACAAGTACCCATTGTCACACAACCTGCTCAAACCACTGCTAGTCCAGCAAGGTTGGTCAACAGAGTTTTTTCACACAAAGTTATGTTGACTGGAGTAGCTTACCTGAGGATTTGACTGATGAGAACTTTGCTTTAATGGCCAAAAATGAAGTTGAACAAGAATTTTGTTTAATGGCCTTAGAGACAATTGCTGAAGGTGTTGAATCTGTGGAGTTAGTGTCAAAAACTGATGAAGTTCAAGTTTGTGATAAAATAGTGGTTTCAAGTGAAGAAAAGAAAAATGCTGCTGATAAGGAAAAGAACTCTCATGCTGACCCATGGAATGTTGATGTGTGTGAAGATGAGTGTGACTGGCTCTCATGGCTGCTACAAAGGTATCACCTCAGATCCTTAAAGATCTATGTTCTGACAAATGCATCATTGCTTTTGCAAACATTAAGCAGGTGGATGAAAACCTGAGGAACAAAATTTTAGAAGATGAACTTAATTTTGAAAAACTGATTAAAGAGTTAAAATCAAAGTTAAGTGAAAAAGATTCTGAAATGAGTAGCCTGAGACATGAATCAAGCATAACCAAGGACCAACTCCAAACTATGGTAGAAAAATACCAAGTGTGTAAAAAGGAGTTAGAAGAAACCCAAATCACTTATGAAAAATGGGTTGAGTCCTGTAAAGGTTATGAGATTATGCTTGATGCTCAGATCAAGAGCAACATTAAGTTTGGTGTAGGTTTTAGAACCTATGACCAAAATGAGAAAAATGTTGCTGAAATTGATTCTGAGTTGGTTGAAATAGTCCCTACAAATTTGGCTGGTGAAGAAATAAAAATCACAGATAAAGCTGGAAACAAAATTGTTTTAGAAAAATCAGAGGTTTCAATAAAAGATAAAGAAATTGAAAAATATCAGTTTAAACCAACCTGGTCAGATGAATGTAATATTTTAGAAAACTTTAAGCCAATGGACTTTACAACCTCTGATGGTATTAAAGCCCCAAAAGCACTGGTGATCCCTATCAAAGATGTACCAGCAGATGTTACAACCACTGCTGATAAAAAGTCTGATAGGAAAAGAAGAGTAAAGATTAAAAACTTGTTTTGTGAATTTTGTGAAAAAAGAAATCATGTGACTGCAGATTGTTTTCTTTTAAAAGCCTATGACATTAACAAAACTTTTGTTATCAAAAATTCTTCAAGATGCACAATCTGCAACAAAACAAATCACTTAACTCAAGAGTGTGCCTATCTCAAAAACTATGGGCAAAAGGTAAAAGAGATCAAGGCAAAAGCACTGGAAAGAGAAGGTTCAAGTTCTGCTGGAAATAAATCTAAGCAGAGTTTGGAACCAACTGAAACATCTGTTACAAAAGCTTTAAACAAAACCTCTATTCCTAGAGAGGTGCAAGTGACAGATGCCCCACCATCAAACTTATTTCCAAGAGGGTATGGCCAACCAACCTATAAAAGGGTTCCTCTTACTTATGAAGGATACAAAAAGCCTTCAAACAAAGAGTGAATAAGCATCCCTATAGATACAATAATCTGATAGGAAATGGTCAAGAGCAGATGTTACGAGAAAATATCCAAACCACTGACCATTGTCCTAGACTTGAGGCTGGACCATCTGTGACCCCATCCAAAGCCATTTTGGCTTTGGAGACCTATCTTAATGATCTATTTACTTGATGTGCAGGGACCCTCTACTTTCCTTGATAGCTTATGGTATGTAGATAGTGGAGGTTCCAGCACATGACAGGATGTAGAGCCCTTCTCAAGGACTTCATGGATCATGGGGGGGGGGGTGATATACTTTTGGTAGTAACTCAAAGGGAAAGGTTTTAGGGTCTGGGTCGGTTCTGGCTGGTAAACTCAAGTTTGAAAATGTGTATTTAATTGACAATATGAAATTTAATTTGCTGAGTGTCTCACAAATGAGTGACAGAGGGTATGGATCCTTCTTCACTAAGAAAACTTGTTAAATTGTGGGCCAGAGATTGTTAAAAAGATTGATCAAATCATTGCTGAGAGCAAAGCACAACTCACTGCACACAGAAGTGGGAATGTGTATGTGGTAGATATGCTAAAAGATAATCCTATGTCTGGAACATGCTCAGTTGCTTCTAGCAAAGAGACTGAGTTATGGCATCGAAGACTTGGACACACAGATCTTAAAACTATCACCACACTCTCAAAACAAAGTCTTGTAAGAGGTTTGCCTCACAAGCAATTTTCCCGTGAAGAACATTGTGTTTCTTGTTTAATAGGAAAACAACATAAAAGTTCTTTCAAATCAATTGAAAAGTCCAAAACAAGCCAGTGTTTACAATTGCTTCACATGGACTTGTTTGGCCAGTGCAAATCATGAGTTTAAAACACAAAAGGTATTGCCTAGTGATAGTTGATGATTTCTCTAGGTTTACATGGACTTTCTTTCTCCACTATAAGGATGAAACTGCAGTCATTTTGCAAAACTTTGTTAAACAAGTAGAAAAGCAATTTGATCTTCTAGTAAAAATCCTTAGGAGTGACAATGGAACAGAGTTTAAAAATAGGGAGTTGGATGCTTTTTGTGAGTCAAAAGGAATCGTTAGACAATATAGCATTCCAAGAACTCTAGAGCAAAATGGGTAGTTGAAAGGAAAAATAGAACATTAATTGAATCGGCAAGAACCATGCTTGCAGACTCTGGTTTACCCTTGCCTTTCTGGGCAGAGGCTGTAAACACCGCTTGCTATGTCCAAAACAGAGTTTTGATTAACCCCATGCATCAAAAGACTGCCTATGAGATTTTGCATAAAATCAAACCTCTGATTTCCTATTTTAAAGTTTTTGGCTGTCCATGCTTTATTTTGAACTTAAAAGATTCTATATCTAAGTTTGCAGCCAAAATTGCCTGTGGTTATTTTCTGGGATACTCAACCACTGCTAAAGCCTACAGAGTTTTTAACTCTAGGACCAAGTGTGTTGAAGAAACTTTGAATGTGAAGTTCAATGAACTTTCATCACTGAAAATCCCAGCAAATCCTGCAGAGCTTTTTGATTTCGATAAATTCACATTTGCTGATGTTTCTATCAAGCTAGACAATGTAGGTACACCACAATCATATAGAGAAGATCAAGATAATATGACTGTGTGCTTCCACAAAAAAAGTAAATTATTCCAACAGAGGATCAGGTGCCACAAGCTCTTGTGTAAACTCTGCCACTTCTGCGTCAACAGTGTTTGATCCTCAAACCTCCGCCAATTCACAAAATCAAACATCTGTTGATAAAACTCTACATTTGGACACAAAAATCATCAGAATGTTACCTTATACCACCAATACCACCACCTCCATCAGCGGCTGATACTTCAAATTCACCAGCAGAGGTTAGCTCAGATGATACACATTTGCAGCCATCACCTCAAAATGCTATTGTTCCATACCAAGGTGATTTGATTTATCTCAAAAGCCATCCAGCAGATCAAGTATTGGCAACATCAAATCCGGGGTGCTCCACGGAGCCAATCCCAAAATATTTGTCTTTTTGCTGGTTTTCTATCAATCACAAGCCAGTCAAGTACCAAGAGGCACCGAAGACAACAGCTGGGTAAAAACCATGCAAGAAGAACTCCTTCAGTTCAAGAGACAACAAGTTTGGAGCTTGTGCCACTGCCAAAAGATGTAAGTCCTAATTGGCACAAAGTGGGTCTTCAAGAACAAAACTGATGAAAGGGGTATTGTTGTAAAAAACAAAGCAAGGCTCGTGGTTCAAGGCTACAGACAGGAAGAAGGTATAGACTATGATGAGACTTTTGCTCCTGTAGCAAGGTTGGAAGCTATTCGCCATGTTCTTAGCTTTTGCTGCTAACCACAACATAAAGATTATCAAATGGAAATAAAGAGTGCATTTTTGTATGGAAAAAATCAAAGAAGAGGTGTATGTCTGTCAACCTCCAGGTTTTGAAGATGCATTCCATCCTGATCATGTCTACAAGCTCAACAAAGCATTGTATGGCTTGAAGCAAGCACCAAGAGCCTGGTATGAAACTCTATCCACTTTTCTCTTATCCATAGGGTTTACTAGAGGTAAAATAGATAAAACCCTATTCTTAAAATGGAAAGGAAAAGATTTGATGCTTGTCCAAATTTATGTGGATGACATCATTTTTGGATCCACAAGCACCGCTATGTGTGAAGAGTTCCAAAAACTCATGGCAGCAGAGTTTGAGATGAGTGCAACGGGTGAGCTCCAATGTTTTCTTGGTCTCCAAGTTAAATTTCAAAATGGTACATTTATCCATTAAAACAAGTATGTGAAAGAACTGCTTAAAAAGTTTGATATGGATGATTGTAAACCATGTAGCACACCCATGGCAACCACCAAGCTAGTCACCATTATGGTAAAGATGACCTTGTTGATCAAACTCTTTATAGAAGCATGATTGGGTCTTTATTGTACCTAACTGCATCAAGGCCAGACATCATGTTTGCAACATGTGTTTGTGCCAGATCACAAGCATTACCTAGAAAGTCTGATCTTATTGCTGTAAAAAGGATATTCAGATACATAAAAGGTGCTCCCACACTTGGTATCTGGTATTCAGCTAATGGGAATATTGAGCTTTCAGGCTTTTAGATAGTGACTTTGCTGGGTGCAAAACTACAAGGAAGTCCAAATCAGGAGGATTGTCAATTCCTAGGTGATTGTCTAGTGTCTTGGCAAAGCAAAAAGCAGGTTGCAGTTTCAACATCCACTACTGAGGCAGAGTATATTGCTGCTGCTAGCTGCACTGCTCAACTCTTGTGGCTTCAAAACCAGTTGCTGGATTTTGGTGTAACTGCACTAAAGACTCACTCAGATTGGACAGTTAAACTGCTGAAAACATCATTAAAAATCCAGTTTCTCATTCAACTACAAAGCACATTGACATCATACATCATTTTGTGAGAGATTGCTATGAAGAAGGTTTTATTTCTTTGCATCATGGCCATACTTCAGATCAGTTGGCAGATGTTTTAACCAAGGCATTGGATACATCTACCTTTGAAAACTTGATCTGAAGAATTGGAATGCTAAACATGGATTAAAAACTAATTTTCTTGTAAATCATGCGTACATAGCATCAAAATGCGTTCAGAAAATCAAAAACTCATCCTTAAAAATAGTTAAAGTTGAAATTTTTCAATAAATCTTTAAAAGTCTGCTCATAACATCTGTTTGCTCAAAACCTCTGATAGGCTTCAAAATCTTATCCACTGTTAAAGTGTATACTCTGACTTCCAATTTTTACCACTTTTTCAAAATACTGATAGCTATCCACTGATAGTGTTAAAAATTAATACTTTTCTCATCAGAGGTTACACGAGGCCAGATGTTAGCCATCAGATCTTGCAACAGATGCCATGTAATCATCACTTTTTCAAACCCTATAAAAACCCTGTTTTATCCCTCACTAATGTTTACCCTAAACTGTGTCGATTTCAAAAATCTCAAAACAGTTTTTCTCTCTAACATCATGGCTCCCAAATCAAATCTTTGAAGAAATCCACACAAGCACTTCCATCCTACACTCTCATACTCAAAACCCCACATAATTACACTGCCATACTGGAAGCAAACAACGCAAATACTCGCTATCATCCAATGATTCGAATTTTGCAAAAGTCGAAATTCAAGCACAAGTTAGAAGTCAAAGCCCTTATTTACATTGATTCTCTTCGTGACTTCTGGAATAATGCTAAGGTTCACTCAACTGCTGCAGGTGTTCCTTATACAATAATCTCAAGAGAAAGGGGAGTGTTGATGCAAATTAGCCCCCAATCGATCTCTCAAGTTTTCTAGTTAAATGACATAGAATATCCTGTGTCATTTCCCCAAAATGAGATCCAAGTAGAGTTTCTGGAAGAGGTTATGTAGGCCAGATGAAAGGTATGACAATCTTTAAACCTAACTTCCCTGCTGAGATGAGATTTTTCTTTCACACAATTTTAACTTGTCTCTAAGCAAAAACCCTTGCTTCAATGAAATTCCATTGAACATGCAATATCTGGGGTATGCAATTTTAACTGACACAGATTTTAACTACTCCCAGATACTGTTCAATGATCTTGTGAATAATTCTAAAAATATTGCAAAAAGAAAAGCTTTTTTGATTCATCCATGTTTTCTGAGTGTTTACTTACAAGATCAAATCAAAGGTCCTGAAAGTAAAATAGGCGCTGTGACTAAACCAGGCTGCCACACTCATGAAACTTTCACCAGAATAACAAACCAAGATAAAGTTGTGAAAACACAAGTAGAGGAGGCTGAGTAAGTTTTACCTGAACAAAATGTTCAAACTCAACCTCTTGCTACTAAGCCCACTGCTCTTGGTGATCAGGGCACCACAACCGTTGCTCTGAAGCCCACTGCTCTTGGTGATCAGGGCACCACAACCGCTGCTCTGAAGCCCACACCAAAATCCTCAAAAAGAAAACCAAAACACTTTCCAAAAAGCCCACCAAACCCAAAAAGGGTCCTCTGGAAGCTGAGATCCCAGAGGTTAACCCAGTGACAAAACCAAAGTCACAAACCACTGCTGCCACTTCTTCACAGCAGATAGTTCAAAGATCTCCAACCGGCTTTGAAACTCCTCCTTCTTCCTCACAAAAGGTAAAGGTTGTAGACACCGGGACACCAAATTATGAAGCTCTAGATCCACTTGGTTCTATCTTCCACAGCCCCTCTCCCAGGGCACTGTCGCTTTCTACACAGCCACTTTCACCAATGACTACACTTCCACCTACTATTTTACCATCGTTGAATGCAATTGAATTAGACCAGACACAAACCAGCACTTCTCAACAACCTATTACTGAGAATATACTTCATCAAGAGGCTGGTCTGACTCTTTATTCGTTGCTAGCCCATCAGCACATGAAGAGGCTACATCCCTTGGGTTATATGTAACCCTTGGTGATAGTTCAACTCAAGCAGCCACTACAATTGTTGAAGTCCCAATTTCTCGGTTGGACAGTGGTTTCATTACTAAGACTTGGTTGAAGGCAACCACTGTTGAGGCAACAACTGTTACCTCTGTTGTGGGAAGTCCCCAGTTCCAAGACAAAGGGGCATCTATGGTTGAAGCTGGTACTAAAACCATTGCTAATGATACCATAGATACAACTACCACTTCAGGTAGGAGTTCAGATGATCCTATTAAATTAGGTGATGAGCTAAAATACCAGGATTTGACGGAGAGAGTGACAAGGATAGAAAATTCTGTTGATGAAATCAAAATTTTACTAAAGCAGATGATAGCTACCAAAAGTCAACCCTCTGCTCTATCCTCTGCTGATCTCAAAGATGCTTTAAACCTTCTGTTTCAACACCAACAACATTACTTGGAACTACAACATAAACATCAGATGAATAATGTTCGAAATATGGTTGAAGCTAGGTATCACGACACTGCAGCAGACATTAAAGCCATCAAAGCTCATCTCCTCACAACCACTGGCCATGCACCTCCAACGGTTATCTTTGGTACAACAGATGAAGCCAAAAAGGGGGAGAAACCTTTAGGTCCAAAGAAGTTAAAAATTGATGATGACATGAGCAGACCAATAGTGAACATTTCCAGGCCTGATGGATCAAAGAAAAAGGATCTAACCGATGAGTTAGTGGCCAAGGAAAAGGTGTCACATAAGAAGAATGTGTTTGAAGAAGGAAAGGTACTGGTTGAAAGAAAGATTGAACAGCAAAAAGAAAAAGGAGAGGTTGGTACTTCATCAAAGAGGATACCTGCTAGAAAAGCTAGGCAACCAACAACCACACCTCCTAAAACTAGGCCTGAAACCAATCCAACCATCAAAATCTCTGCTTCCCAAAAATCAAGCACACCTTTCGTTAAATCCACAACCACATCCAAAACAACAGATGTTACAACATCTGTTGACACAGCAGTGGTTGCATCAAATGTTGATTTATCCACTGCCATGGTCACTTTTGTCATTTCAACACACCCATTATCCACACCACCAAAAATGCCACTACCACTATCACCCATCTTGAGTTTTAAAAGGAGAAAGATTACAAAAGTGATAAATGATGATGAGATTCATGCAGCTCTTCCACTATCGTCACAACCAATGACCCTCCACATCAGTGCTTACAACATCTTCAACTCTTGAAATTACTCCTGCAGTAAAGCTGTATCCTCTTGATTTACCAGCAGTCAGGGAAGAGATCCTAAGTTACTTTTCAGAGGATGACCCTGACAAAAGAACAATCCTATCCCTTGATGGCTATCCAAGACCTGCAAATGTTGATGTTACCTGGAATTGAAACGGAAGCAAGCAGAGGATATTGCCAAAAGAGAATCAGCTGGTAAAGATGATAGAGAAATACAGATTGCCATGTCCTTTCAACTAAGTAAAGCCAGCATTTTACAAAACTTTGTCAAGGACCTGAGCAACCAGATTTCAGAAAGGGAAGATAAGCTGGTCAAAAGTGAACTCATTTAGTATATCATGGAGAACAAGAAGTATAAGGCAACAAGGGCACAGTTCAGGGATTGGAGCTTAGATGAGCTGAGAGAAGAAATCAACAGAATGCAAGAAATGTTGAAAGATCCTCTTAAAAAGCCAACTCCTCCCAACTGGGATTTACACAAGAAAGATATGCCTGAAAGAGACTTAAAGTTGAAGAGAATGAAGAATGAACTAGTTCAAAATCATTATGGTTCAAAGAACCAAGTGATGAGATGGGGTAAGGTCAGGGTGATAGACACTTACAAAAATTTGGAAGAAAGGAGGAAAAAGGATCCATCCATGCCTCCTAAACCTGATTATTCAAAAGAAGATACTATTCTCAAAGCTCAACTCTCCAAAAATCCAGCACAACATCTGCCCATTCCACACTTGCCCCGTTACACAGAAAAAGGCAAGGGGAGATGTCTAAAAAGACTGACAAAGAGTTTGAGGATACATTCATCAAAGAAGGTATAAAGAGTATGATTGATTATCCAACTGATGATTTAAGTGCCAAGCTGGCTAACGGTTTATCACAAATAGCTCTTTCTCAATCCTTAGCAATAAAAGCTCCTTCAAGAAAACCTTCAGACCCAAAAATTCTAAAGTGCAAGGTCGACAAAGATACCCATGAATTGACACTGATCAAGTCTGATGGTGATGCCACTAAACTATCTATGGAAGCTGCTTATGAGCTTACAGTAGAAGACTTCCAAGAGTTATTATGTTTAGAACTGGAGAAGGATGCTGATGACATAGAATCTCTTAACTTTGAACTTCAGTTCAAAGGTCAAATAAGAGATTTTTCGTGAGGAATAAAGACCAAGAATAAAGTGTTTTTGGCATCATCTGTTCCAGGGGGAGATTGTTGGGATTGAACCCTATGAAAGGAACATATGATACAAAGCCAAATAACACTATCCGAGCTTTGGTTAAACTATCAGAGGTTACAACCTCTGTTGTATATATATTGCTTTCCCTAAAGACTGCTCTTCTATCATCTGACTTGACAAAGTTGCAAAGGTCTGCTAGAGTTACAAGGATGAGAGGATAGAGATCAGAGCTTAGTCATTAGATAGATAATCAATGTAACAGTGCTAAGCACTGATAGTTAGTATTAGCAGTGTTTGTAGTTAGTTACATATAGTTTCCTGTCACTATCAACCAAGACGTCATCAAAGATGCTCAGTGGTTAGATAGTTTAGTATAAATAGGTAACTTGTGTAACAGTTTAACTCGTCTATCAAAAGATCAACTTTCGCATATCATCTTCTCTGCATTTCCTTACTACCAAACTTCAATTGCAAAGGCTGAGGGGGAGTTTGTGAATCACATGCAAGTTTACCAACTTGAAAGCATGTTGATGATGAAAACAAAAGACGTTACTTGTAGTAAAAGTTGTCCATTTATTTCCGCTGCAAATCTCTTTTAAAACTCAATCATTTTCCATTTTTGAAACAAAAACTACAAGTAATTCAAACTCAGACCCTAACAATGGGTATCAGAGCTTGATTCATCAAATTCGATCTAACAATCGATTTGATTCGAACAGATCAGCTCTCTGCTAATCAGTTTGGTTGTTTTTGCTTGAAACAGAGTTTTATTACATTAAAAGTTTTTAAAACATAAATCTGTGTAAAATCAACTAAAAATGTCTCAAAACACACAGGATGCCAACTCTGGATCCTTATTTAAACCGCCAAAGCTCAAAAGAAATTAATATTTCATTTGGCAACGCAAATGGGTCATATCCTTGCTCAGCAAAACACCGGTTGCTGGAGATCTGTTGCTTTTGGACCTCACATTCCGATGGTTCCAGCACAGAGGATCCAGCTAAACAAGTGCCAAAAAATCCTGAAAACTTTTCGGAGCAGGATATCCAGAAAATTGAATTGGATGCTAAGGCATTTAGCATAGTTGCTTCGGCCTTACCCAATGAGATTTATGTTGGTCTACTCCATTGCAATAGTGCAAAGGAGTTATGGGATGCACTGAAAGAGCAATTCGGTGGGACTGAGGAAGTGATTGAAAGTAACAGAGACGTTCTAAATTAGCAGTATGAAACGTTTTGTCACTTGAAAGGAGAGTCTCTAACACAAAGTTCGAACGTTACAGTTGTCTCATCAGTGAACTTAGACTGGTTAACGTGGTTTTTCCTAATTCGACTGTCAATAGTCGTTTCCTTAGATCGTTACCAGATAAGTGGGAGACTGTAGCTTATGTAAACACGAAAGTCTGTTGGGTTTAAAGAAATGTCGTTGACATAACTTCATGGGATACTCCTCACTTACGAGAGAGAGTTAAACCAGAAAAAGAAGTTGCAAGATTCTGGCAAAATGACTGATGATTACTCATTGGGTAATACAGCTCTTTTTGGCTAAGAAGAGGGATCTGGCAGCAGTAAGGACCAAAGTTATGATCACTATATAGATATTACTTCTGTGGGAACTTTGGATCTAAACATATGCACCCAACTATGCTTTCACTGCTAGTGGGGAAAGCCAAACCTCTGATAATGTAACCTTTGAGCTGAATGACTTGCAACATTTTGAACCTTCTGATCTTGAAGAAATGGATATTTTGCACCAACTAGCCCCATTGAGTGTTAGGGCTAGTAAATTCTATAAGAGAACTGGTAGGAAATTCCCAGGATTGCATGGGGGATTGAAGGTTGGGCTGGATAAATCAAAAGTCAGGTGTTATAAGTGTAATAGGTTAGGACACTTTGCCAGAGAATGCAGGTCTCAAAATTCTGGACCAATAGTGACTCATCCTGGCCCTAGACCTCAGCACACACAAAACACTGCTCATTATTCCCAATATACCCCTGCTCAACATGTTCAAAACACTGCCCACTTTGCACATGCTGCTACTACTGTTCCAGTGCATTATGTTCAATCCACTGCTCCATAAATTCAATATGTTCAGGCACCATCACATCCTCAAGTGCATGTACAACAAGTACCCATTGTCACACAATCTGCTCAAACCACTGCTAGTCCAGCAAAGGTTGGTCAACAGAGTTTTTTCACACAAAGTTATGTTGACTGAAGTAGCTTGCCTGAGGATTTGACTGATGAGAACTTTGCTTTAATGGCCAAAAATGATGTTGAACAAGAATTTTCTTTAATGGCCTTAGAGACAATTGTTGAAGGTGTTTAATCTGTGGAGTTAGTGTCAATAACTGATGAAGTTCAAGTTTGTTATGAAACAGTGGTTTCAAGTGAAGAAAAGAAAAATGCTGCTGATAAGGAAAAGAACTCTCCTGCTGACCCATGGAATGTTGATGTGTGTGAAGATGAGTGTGATTGTGCTCTCATGGATGCTACAAAGGTATCACCTCAGATCCTTAAAGATCTATGTTCTGACAAATGCATCATTGCTTTTGCAAACATTAAGCTGGTGAATGAAAACCTGAGGAACAAAATCTTAGAAGATGAACTTAATTTTGAAAAACTGATTAAAGAGTTAAAATCAAAGTTAAGTGAAAATGATTCGGAAATGAGTAGCCTGAGACATGAATCAAGCATAACCAAGGACCAACTCCAAACTATGGTAGAAAAATACCAAGTGTGTAAAAAGGAGTTAGAAGAAACCCAAATCACTTGTGAAAAATGGGTTGAGTCCTGTAAAGGCTATGAGACTATGTTTGATGCTCAGATCAAGAGCAACATTAAGTTTGGTGTAGGTTTTAGAACCTATGACCAAAATGAGAAAAATGTTGCTGAAATTGATTCTGAGTTGGTTGAAATAGTCCCTACAAATTTGGCTGGTGAAGAAATAAAAATCACAGATAAAGCTGGAAACAAAATTGTTTTAGAAAAATCATAGGTTTCAACAAAAGATAAAGAAATTGAAAAATATCAGTTTAAACCAACCTAGTCAGATAAATGTGATATTTTAGAAAACTTTAAGCCAACTAAAGCCCCCAAAGCACTGGTGATCCCTATTAAAGATGTACCAGCAGAGGTTACAACCACTGCTGATAAAAAGTCTAATAGGAAAAGAAGAGTATAAATTAAAAACTTGTTTTGTGAATTTTGTGAAAAAAGAAATCATGTGACTGCATATTGTTTTCTTTTAAAAGCCTATGACATTAACAAAACTTGTGTTATCAAAAATTCTTCAAGATGCACCATCTGCAACAAAACAAATCACTTAACTCAAGAGTGTGTCTATTTCAAAAACTATGTGAAAAGGTAAAAGAGATCAAGGCAAAAGCACTGGAAAGAGAAGGTTCAAGTTCTGCTAGAAATAAACCTAAGCAGAGTTTTGAACCAACTGAAACATCTGTTACAAAAGCTTTAAACAAAACCTCTGTTCCTAGAGAGGTGCAAGTGATAGATGCCCACCAACAAACTTATTTCCAAGAGGGTATGGCTAATCAGCTTATAAAAGGGTTCCTCTTACTTATGAAGGATACAAAAAGCCTTCAAAGCAAAGAGTGAATAAGCATCCATATGGATACAATCATCTGATAGTAAATGGTCAAGAGCAGATGTTACGAGAAAATATCCAAACCACTGACCATTGTCCTAGACTTGAGGCTGGACCATCTGTGACCCCATCCAAAGCCATTTTGGCTTTGGAGACCTATCTTAACTGATCTATTTACTTGATGTGCAGGGACACTCTACTTTCTTTGATAGCTTATGGTATGTAGATAGTGGAGGTTCCAGGCACATGACAGGATGTAGAGCCCTTCTCAAGGACTTCATGGCTCATGGGGGGTGATATATCTTTTGGTAATAACTCAAAGGGAAAGGGTTTAGGGTCTGGGTCGGTTCTGGCTGGTAAACTCAAGTTTGAAAATGTGAATTTAATTGACAATCTGAAATTTAACCTACTGAGTGTCTCACAAATGAGTGACAGAGGGTATGGATCCTTCTTTACTAAGAAAACTTGTCAAATTGTGGGACCAGAGGTTGTTAAAAAGATTGATCAAATCATTGCTGAGAGCAAAGCACAACTCACTGCACACAGAAGTGGGAATGTGTATGTGGTAGATATGCTAAAAGATAATCCTATGTCTGGAACATGCTTATTCTCAGTTGCTTCTAGCAAAGAGACTGAGTTATGGTATCGAAGACTTGGACACACAAATCTTAAAACTATCGCCACACTCTCAAAACAAAGTCTTGTAAGAGGTATGCCACACAAGCAATTTTCCTGTGAAGAACATTGTGTTTCCTGTTTAATAGGAAAACAACTAAAAGTTTTTTCAAATCAATTGAAGAGTCCAAAACAAGCCAGTGTTTACAATTGCTTCACATGGACTTGTTTGGCCTAGTGCAAATCATGAGTTTAAAACACAAAGGTATTGCCTAGTGATAGTTGATGATTTCTCTAGGTTTACATGGACTTTCTTTCTCCACTATAAGGATGAAACTGTAGTCATTTTGCAAAACTTTGTTAAACAAGTAGAAAAGCAATTTGATCTTCTAGTAAAAATCTTAGGAGTGACAATGGAACAAGTTTAAAAATAGGGAGTTGGATGCTTTTTGTGAGTCAAAAGGAATTGTAATATAGCATTCCAAGAACTCCATAGCAAAATGGGGTAGTCGAAAGGAAAAATAGAACTTTAATTGAATCAGCAAGAACTATGCTTGCAGACTCTGGTTTACCCTTGCCTTTCTTGGCAGAGGCTGTAAACACTACTTTCTATGTCCAAAACAGAGTTTTGATTAACCCCATGCATCAAAAGACTACCTATGAGATTTTGTATAAATCAAACCTCTGATTTCCAATTTTAAAGTTTTTGGCTGTCCATGCTTTATTTTGAACTTAAAAGATTATATATCTAAGTTTGCAGCCAAAATTGTCTGTGTTTATTTTCTGGGATACTCAACCACTGCTAAAGCCTACAGAGTTTTTAACTCTAGGACCAAGTGTGTTGAAGAAACTTTGAATGTGAAGTTCAATGAACTTTCATCACTGAAAATCCAGCAAATCCTGTAGAGCTTTTTGATTTAGATAAATTCACATTTGCTGATGTTTCTATCAAGCTAGACAATGCAATACACCACAATCATCTAGATAAGATCAAGATCAAGAATATGACTGTGTGCTTCCACAAAAAAGTAAATTATTCCAACATAGGATCAGGTGCCACAAGCTCTTGTGTAAACTCTGCCACTTCTGCGTCAACAGTATTGATCCTCAAACCTCCACCAATTCACAAATCAAACATCTGTTGATAAAAGTCCTACATTTGGACACAAAAATCATCAGAATGTTACCTCTATACCACCAATACCACCACCTCCATTTACATCAGCGGCTGACACTTCAAATTCACCAGCAGAGGTTAGCTCAGATGATACACATTTGCAGCCATCACCTCAAAATGCTATTGTTCCATACCAAGGTGATTTGATTTCTCAAAAGCCATCCAGCAGATCAAGTTATTGGCAACATCAAATCCGGGGTGCTCACACGGAGCCAATCCCAAAATATTTGTCTTTTTGCTGGTTTTCTATCAATCACACAGCTAGTCAAGTACCAAGAGGCACCGAAGACAACAGCTGGGTAGAAGCCATGCAAGAAGAACTCCTTCAGTTCAAGAGAAAACAAGTTTGGGAGCTTGTGCCACTGCCAAAAGATGTAAGTCCAATTGGCACAAAGTGGGTCTTCAAGAACAAAACTGATGAAAGGGGTATTGTTGTAAAAAAAAGCAAGGCTCGTGTTCAAGGCTACAGACAGGAAGAAGGTATAGACTATGATGAGACTTTTGCTCCTGTAGCAAGGTTAGAAGCTATTCGCCTTTCTTAGCTTTTGCTGCTAACCACAACATAAAGATGTATCAAATGGAAATAAAGAGTGCATTTTTGTATGGAAAAAATCAAAGAAGAGTGTATGTCTGTCAACCTCCAGGTTTTGAAGATGCATTCCATCTGATCATGTCTACAAGCTCAACAAAGCATTGTATGGCTTGAAGCAAGCACCAAGAGCCTGGTATGAAACTCTATCCACTTTTCTCTTATCCATAGGGTTTACTAGAGGTAAAATAGATAAAACCCTATTCTTAAAATGGAAAGGAAAAGTTTGATGCTTGTCAAATTTATGTGGATGACATCATTTTTGGATCCACAAGCACGCTATGTGTGAAGAGTTCAAAAACTCATGGCAGCAGAGTTTGAGATGAGTGCAATGGGTGAGCTCCAATGTTTTCTGTTCCAGTTAAATTTCAAAATGTACATTATCATTAAAACAAGTATGTGAAAGAACTGCTTAAAAAGTTTGATATGGATGATTGTAAACCATGTAGCACACCCATGGCAACCACCAAGCTAGTCACCATCGATGGTAAAGATGACCTTGTTGATCAAACTCTTTATAGAAGCATGATTGGGTCTTTATTGTACCTAACTGCATCAAGGCCAGACATCATGTTTGCAACATGTGTTTGTGCCAGATCACAAGCATTACCTAGAAAGTCT